>KV907507.1:480595-722735 GCA_001990825.1 Aspergillus carbonarius ITEM 5010 | reverse complement strand
CTTGCGCGTGATGCGCTGCCACAAAGACTCATCCCCGTCCACTTCTTGTTCTTTCGGTGGACAAGGCTCTGGCTCTTTGGGTGTCTCGAGGACACTACCTGGAACATCTGACACTGCGCGGTGTGACGCAACTGGATCTGCCATGCCACTGACGCGACTATCACGTCGTCTGCGCGTAGCTTTCTCAATCTCCTGCAAGAGTACCCGACTTTGTTCCATTCTCCACTTCTCAATGCGCTGCCACCGTTCCCTCTCCACATCGGCCTCTTCTTCGTTCGTGATCATATCCAACTGGCGCTGAACACTTGAGCGACGCCGGGGCTGGAGCCCGGGCCTCCGATGGGGATTGTACTGTTCATGTTGCCACAACTGGTTTTGCACGGTCTGGCTCGATGCTTGGAAACTGCCCAGCCCGTCGTGGGCTGGAAGAATAGCTGGGGCCCCTTGGTCCTCTTGGACCAAAGACGGGGCCCGGAAGGCGTGGAGCCCATCATCCAGGCTGTCTAGTTCTGTTCCGTCGTCGTCCAAAGGATCATCGAGAGCGTCATCGACAGTCTCGCTTTCTAGGCCGATAGCGGATCGAGTCGCGGTGCCAAAAGAGCCGAAATCACTGAGACGGGTGACACCTTGTGTCCGTGGGGTACGATCAGTCGAGGTCGTATGGGTGCGGGCAACGGTGGAGGGTTGCTGGGTCGGCGAAAAGAGCACCCATTCTGTCGCTTCGTTCTCTGGTAGTTGTGATAGCGGGGAAGAGAGATCGGGGGCGGGAGGGGGTAGAGAGTTCGAATAAGAGGGGCGACGACGGGGAACTTGTGGAGGTAGACGGAAAGCCATGAGTTGACTGGAGAAGTTGAAGGGGCGGTAGTACTCGGAGGTGAGGTGGGCGTTGGGAAGGGCAAGATAGCGAGATAAGAAGGCCAGTTATCGATCGCGGTGGATCTTCCCCGCGTGACCGTGTCGTTGGGCGAGGGGAGGGCAAAGGAGACGAAGAACGAGACAAATACGCTGTACACTCTACAGAGTACAGCAACGAAGAAGCCCCCGGAGAAAGTGAGATGTCGACTCCAATAGGAAAAAGAAAACAAGACCAGACAGGTCCGGTAGGGGTGGTGCTGGTGGTGCTTGCGCGAGGTCTCCGCTCGCTGATGATTCGGAGATGACGTGGGAGGGACAAGATAAGACGAGAGTTTAAACCAGGGAGAAATGCTCCATGGTCGAGGAGGCGTTCAGGAAATGGTTCCGCTCGTCAATCGGAGGAAGGCAGATGAAGTAGTCTCTATCTAGTAGATCGAGCAAAGGCAGCGAGGAAAAGTCAACGGGACGAAGTGAACCCGGATGATGCCAGTCACCAGACCGGGTTGGTGGGTGGTTTTTTTTGGACCGACTTTGAAACAACTGGGTTCCCGCGATGGCAGAGAAAAAATTTTTTAATTTTTTCGAGTAATGAAAATGAAGATATCCAGGATAGTAATTATATCTTTTGTGTCTTTGTCTACTAAGCGCTACCCATAATAGTTTTGTCAATAGCGTCCCTTCCCAGACCCAGGCAGCCTCAAACAAAGACATCTCCGGATGATGAGGGGTGGATTTACTAGGTACTATCGAATCCGATCAACTGCATCGCAACGATCGGCTGATCGACGCCCATCTGTCGATATCGCCATTTATCAACCGCTGGGGCGCTCCGTAGGAGTTCCGTACCGCTGCCAACTCACCACCGCTTCGGAGCGCTGAGGCACTTGCGCGCTGCCTTTCTCTCTCGGTCTCTTCCCTGATTCGTGTTTGCTCTCCACAAAAGTCGAGCCATCCTGGGATCAGGCAGTGTTGATCACCCCATCCCACTCCACTGGCTCTGATCTCAATGACATGTCATATCCCGCCTTCCCTGCATGGCCCAAAGCGAGGCGGACCGTCAGGGGTTCCGTCCAGTCTTCGACTCCTCTCTTGCTTCTCAACTGCTGAGCGTGGCTGTCCTTGGACTTGCAACCCCTCCATCGGGCACACCGTATACGTTCTGCCATAGGTCACGTCAACGAATCTAGTACTACATTCCTCCTTCGTATTGGGCTCGGCATGGCCACCACACAATCACAAATGGGGAGAGTACTAGAAAAGATGCGGGGTACTGTCAGGAATATATCTCTACGTCGTAAGAATGCAAGAATTGTACGCTGTAGGCTGCGAAAATCACCTCTGTAGATCAGCTGTAAGATATATGCAAAACTAAATACTATATTATTAGTTGTCCTATTAAAGGGAGGCCTGGTGGTGATATAGTTCGTGGGGCAGCAGACATGGGTCGGGTCTGTTCGCCGGGGATGTGGGAGAAACAATCTCTCTTATCAGACTGAAAAGGATGGGCGCTAGCATTAAGGTGTAGGGGCCTGTTCGATGGAGATATCGGTACTCCATGCCAGTACAGAGTAGGTCGGACCACTTCCTCTTAGCTGGTGTCGATACCATCGGAACCAAAAACATTTGCACGCGATACAGATGTTAGCCACCTCTCCTACAGTCTACAACTGGCAGTTACAGTAAAACAAGCCGAGGAATCCGCGTTCAATAACTCCGCCCCATACGTTGAGACACTAAATGACATCAAGGGTAACAAAACAGGACGTGAAAATTGGGAATAGTTCAATACGTCTCATTTTTTTCGTCCTAAAGCGGCATAACATCCATCTAAGCCTGAGAAAGGTTCTCGTAGGCGTCGGGGAAACGCTTCATGTTCTCCTCAACGAGACCGTGGCCACGAAGGAACTGGACGTAAGCACCGTCCTGCTTGAGCTTGCCCTCCTGGCGGAGCTGGACGTAGTCCTCACGGCGGACGGGGGTGAAACCCCAGTTCTTGGAGACGATGATCTTTTGGCGACCGGGGAACTTGTACATGGAGCGGCGGAGGGCCTCGATGGCAGCAGCACGGTTGGCGTCACGGGTGCGGACGGACAGGATGATCTGGCCGATGTTCACACGGGCAACGGTACCCTGGGGCTTACCGAAGGCACCACGCATACCGGTCTGGAGACGATCGGCTCCGGCGCAAGACAACATCTTGTTGATACGGATGACGTGGAAGGGGTGCACACGGACACGAAGGTGGAAACCTTCCTTACCGGCGATCTTGACGAGGTACCTGAAGGTCTGGGTTAGTGCATGGTCGGGCGGGTTGGAAGCGGTAGGTCGACATACTTGTTGGCACAGATACGGGCGGCTTCGAGGGCCTCGGAGGACAGCTGCTCGTACTCGTTGGAGACCAGGTGCACGCAGAGAGGGAAGTCATCGACGTTGGCCTTCTTACGTCCCAGATCGAAGATACGAATCTTGGGGTCGGGAACACCACGGTTGAACCGGGACTTAGGGTAGGGCTGTCATTCAAGCATCATGTTAGTATTCATCTCCATCTTCACACGGCTTGTCTGTTCCTTTTCCTCATCGGGAAAAACACAATATCCCATCCAGAACACATCTGCGTAGCGCGTCTCCTCGTCCCAAATGGGTGGCACTTTGCTCCCCCCACAAGCGAAATCCCGACCGAAAATCCACAAACACACAAAAATCCATCAAGCGATCGAACGCACCTTGTTCTTGCAGTAGCGGTAACATCTCGCGGGACGACGGGCCATTGTGACTGCTGGAAATGGGGCGGCTGCACTTCCTGCGAACGGTGAGGTTGTCGAAAAGGTGGTGTCGGGGGGCGAAAGGGAAGGGGATTATAGGCGCAGGCACTTTCGACGTTGATTTCCAAGCAAGCGTCCGCTACCGAGTGGCACAGCCCTAAACCCTACCCTCTCCACCAATCACCGCCTGCAGCCGCTATGACGCATTTGTCAGACGGGCGGCAACATCCATTGAACTCATTCTTGCTCCTGCTGGGATATCAACTCGAGAGATGAGTCAAAAGGATTCAAGTGATGGGATTCCGGTCTTTAACTAGTGCTTACAAAACGAACTATGTGACTCATGTGGTGGAGCGCATCTAGCGGATCTCCGGATCGCAGTGATGCGACCGCGCTATCGCAGTCGCTCCTACAGTCTTATCTACAGCGTCAAGAGAGGAAACCCAATATAGATGTAAAGTTCATTCTGTCATTATCTAAATCGTGCCGTGACGGTGTACATCATGGCATTCCGCCGTTCAGACATAACATGAAATCATTGACAAAGCTTTACACCTACTGGCTAGAGAGGATGTCGGAGTCACCGGCATCGAGGATAGCCATGGTGGAGGTGCGGAAGAGCTTACCGCAGGCGGTACCGAGCTCGATCTGTACGGCAACAGTTAGTTTGTTGTTCCCACTGGAGCACGATGGGATTCGTGTTGACAGAGGTTCCTTCAAGGCCCAGACCGGGAACCTCTGCTCCACCCAAATCCCACCAGAAAAATAGGTCGCCTAGCACTCACGTTGTTTCCGGAGAAGTGGTGGACGGGAGCCTTGGCAAGCATGGCGTAGTACTCAAGCTCACTCTTGCGGAGAGGAGGAGTGTTGGCAGCGATGATAACCAGCTTGGCCTTGCCGGACTGTTGGTGATACAATTAGTCACCGTTCATCTGTGTTGTATTCCGGGTTGACCCAGAAAACCTGCTCGTGTACTTACGCGGAGGGTCTTGATGGTGGACTTGTAGCCGAGGGTGACTGGACGAATAATTAGAGACTGTCCAGCATGTCCAAGCTTGCAAATTCTGATATGAACGTACCCTTTCCGGACTTCATCACAAGCGCCAGGCGCGAGTTGATGGTGTCACCGGTCTTCTTGCTCTTGGGGGCCATCGTTACGCTGAAGTTGAACTAAACTTCTGCATGATCAATTTCAATCAGCATTGGTTCACTCCGCTAATACCAAACCCAGCTAATAATGCAACCGCCTATCTCGATCATGACAGAAAAATCTGTCAATGATCAAGTGGAGCGGGCAATCAGCCGTGGCTTGCGGGGGAATACCACATACCTAAAGGTTTAATGTGGTTGTCGAGAGAAGTGCGCTCCGGCCTCGTCTTTTCAGATTGGGATGAGTAGAGAAAACCTATCACCCGCTCTTTTTTGTGGGTTTGACGAAAGTCGGACGGCAATTCCTCCGTTCCGCCGCGGCTGACTCATCGCCGGGTTCCAGAAGATGATATTGCACGTGACTTGTTGCCGCCGTCGAAATGGTTACTTGTTTGCTGGATATACTCAAATGTTTCTTTCGTTCCTCCTAGCTTCTCTGCCCACCTGTCTCAATAATAGTCCAGACAGGGTGGGCTATTTCAAACTTTGATTCCAATGGAATTTGATTTTATTCTCGTACATCTCGTCATGTCATGATTCAAAGCGTCGGTATTTCAGCCTTTCTTGGAGCGAGCTGCCCAGCAAAAGTATACATCTGAGTTTGCGACCCTGCCTGTTGATAAACATCAACAGCAGAGTGATGCATTGGTATGGAATAATAACATTGCTCACTCATGGCCTCAAGTTCTCGGCTGTGGTCTTCCATGTGCAATCAAAAAGGATTGCAAAGTTGATTGATTACTTGAGAAAAACATTGGATCATGTACCCTTCTTTAAATTCACATCCTGACTTAAGATTGCCTCTCACTTCACCTCCACTTAACTGGCATGGTGCAGGAATGTCTTGTTCTCATCGATCGACCGACACCTGGGTAACTGACTCATAATGCTGGGTTACACGCGTTGCTAGGACTCCTGCCCTTGACATCAGCAAGGGGACTGATTTCCGCGTGGTGGTAATGAAATTCCGATCTCTGCTGTGCCCTAGGCAGGAGCTTGCACTTGCGGTCGACCCTTCCGGGATATGATGGCACGAACAACCAAATTACCCTGTCGACTCACCCGTATAATACTGTAGTAGATTGTATGCAAGTCTGGTAACATCTCTTTGAGCCCTTGCCGCAGCGGAGAAGACGTCTTGGGAAATATAGTAGCTTTGCTTATATATGATCTGTAAGACCCGGGTCGGACCAAGGAAGAGTCCACACTAGATATAAGGAACACTCTTCATTATATTTTGCATTGAAATGAAATGGATGCCGGCTATGATGAGGCAGGCAACCCAAGTAGAGCCTTTTTAAGCTGGTTTGACGGTTCAATCCCTTTAATGTTCCAGTCATTAAAGTCACGTGCTTTTGACCAACGCGCAAAGCCCCTTGCGATTACAAAGGACCCGAATCATCATCTCCCTTCTGGCCTATCCTAATTTCAATACCATCCCACTATTTAGATACAAAACACATGTCTGGTACCGGTTTACCTCATCCTAAGGCTCTCTTCCTGAAGGAACGACGAAATAAGCGGAAGACCGACCGGGTCTACCAGAAGTCCAGCAGCATCCAATATCAAACGTTGACGTATGCCCAGCCATGGAATTAGATAAAGCAGCCGCATCTCCTTACGAGTATGAAGGAGCGCCAGAAATGGAGATCATCCGTGTCGGTTCATATCATCGGCGTGACTTTGATCTAGCGGTTGCCAGAACAAATTCCCGTGACCATGATCAAGTACGCAGCTGGCTGCTTCGATCCATCAATGCTATCCCCTCAAGACTTGGAAATCTTCAGATCTTGCCGTTTGAAATTATCTATGAGATATGCTTTCTCCTTGATATCCAATCTTTGCTCAATTTGCGTCATGTCAATCGCCGTGCCCATCAAATCGTAAGAAGAACCCGTGGCTACGAAGCGGTAATTACCCATGCCCTTGAGGCTCTGTTTGTGATACTAAGGACCAAGGTTGCATCTTGGTATACACTTTCTGACTTGTTCAAAGTGCTCTGTATAAGGGACTGCCAGTTCTGCGGCTCATTTGGCGGCTTTATCTTTCTTCTGTCGTTTACGAGGTGTTGTTTCTCTTGCATTCGGGAAGATTCTCTTCCCTCCGTCATACCACTATCTGTTGTGAAAAAACGCCTCAAGTCAAGCCTGGGTTGCCTAGAAAGCTTGGTGCCTATGCTAAGGTCATTGCCTGGCACATATTCAATGGACGAGATTGTGCGGAAGAAAAGAACCCAAATCATGCCGGCCGAATTTATCAGCAGGTTGTCCTTACGTGAAGCAAATGAGGGGGCGCGAGTGAGACAGTCAACGGAAACAGCGCTACTACGTTATATGGTGACTACCGCTCTACCCTACCTCGATGTTGAAAGCGGTGGCATACAGAATGGGATATGCTGCAGTGGTTGCCAAATTGCTTTAGAAAGGGCTTTGGGGTCATCAAGGGTTCAGCCTAATGCTTGTGCTCTACGAGACAAAGTGTACTCCTACAAGGGATTCATGGAACACTTCAGGCAATGTCGAGAGGCCCAAAATCTATGGATATTGAGCAATCAAGGGGTTGATGTCGCTAACTTCTCGGAATTCGTCAGGCGTGGCGGTTCGTTCAAAAAAAGGGATGTTATCATGTATTTTGACAGAAAATAGCTCGCGGAATCATCATACACGCTCCTTCCAACGGACTGTGCATAGCCTACTGGCACTCGAATGGTGCTGACTCCATGTACATCGGGAAAAAGGTTTCTTGCAATGACTATTGCGCAGCGAAGCTTAATCTGCTCATTATGTATTATTTCCTCCCAGGTTGACCCTTTTCTTCCAGCACGCCCTCAGAGCGCCCAATATAAACCAAGCACGTCTGATTTTTGTCCACCGCCTGGTAAAGGGACTCTAATCTGTCTCTAGGAAACTTACGGATCACGGTCAACAGCCTTTGGTGATCAATAGAACCCTTATCCCTAACGTCTTTTAGTTTTCACGATGTGCACTTCTTTTTACATACTGTATACCAGTGGGTGCAGAAAAGAGATGGAGTTTGTCTAGTGCGCTGAGCGTCACGGAACGAATGTCAAGTGCAAGCCTGTAAGGAAGGAGCCAGGCAAGGAATTCTTCAAACTAAACTAGGGATTTGAGAGACGTTGAGAAAGAGAATGAGGTACAGCGCTGGAGCGTACGTTGGCATGGGCACACACTTTGGCTGGTAGAGGAGCGGGAAGCGGATGCTCGCTTGGCCAACTTGGGGGAGTTGGCAAGCCTTTCTTGTGGCATTGACTGAAGGCAGAAATGGGATTGACAACTGGAAGATAGGAAATGTGCCGGGGCTCTGGGCTGTGTATGTGCTTCTGTTGCTGAGGGTAGGGACATTTCAAGGTCTGAAGCTATCAACATGGAAGCTGAACATTATGCTGAACTAGGGGAATGAATGGCGAGATTCAGAAAAATGGACGGACTGGACCAACGGGGGAAGGAGGCGTCATGGTGATGGAATAGGTTCTGGGATTCAGCTGAGTTGAGCTAGCAAGTGAGTGGTGATCTTTGGAGCCAGACTCTCTGGGGATAGGTTAGCCCTTTGATAGGCAACGAAAGCTCCAGGCAATGCGACCTTGGTCTCGCAGTCCTCAAAGGTCAAAGGTTGGCAAGAAATTATGCCTGCCGCGCTGATTTTTCCCACTTCCCAGTTCCGAGCTGTGCCTAGGTCACGCAAGGACAGCCATATTCTATCATGACTCTACTACGTTCGGTCCCGTTGCGGGATGACGTGTCGGCTTTCGTCCAAAAGACAGCATCGTTGAACTTCCGGCGGTTGACTACCTCCAATTTCTCGTCCAAGTTCAACTGTCTCATTCAGAGCACAAAGGCCAATGGTAATCCATTGATTTCCGGCTGCCCGGACTTCGCGGTTGCTCGTTCTCAATCCACGTAGGCCCGAAATTCGCAGGGTGGAGAGGCATTGCCAGAAACAGTGCGGTGGCCGAATCGCGTGGCACAACCAAAGAGAAGGGGGGGGAATGACAATGAAAAATGATAAAAAAAAGGGGGGAAGAGGAAGTGCGTTCAATGTCGGTCGAGGGACTCACCTGGGTCTTATAGATCATCGCGGACGGGACAGCATCAGTAAAAGCGGCGTGCGACAGCGGCAAGGCGCTATGCCTGACTGAGCAGGCGCCTTCCTCGATCAGGCAGGGGATGCCCCGGAGATGGCAGGCGGTAACAGTTAGCAGATGGGGGTGCAATGAGGGTCGTTTCTGGCGCCCCGCTAACCGTGTCAACGAATACTATAATAAATACGGAGTACTAAATCCGATACTCGCCCCCTAGTACTACTCTGGCCTGTACTCGACGTACATACAACACATGGCTGTTATCTGCTCCCCCCGAACCTCTCCGTTGAACACGGATGACTGCACCTCGTAGTCCTGGTAACTAGAACTGTACTCCGTACATCCGTTGTAGAAAGCCTTACATGAGTGGTCCGAAGACAGCCCTGAATGCACGATGGACGTGGCGCAGGATGTAAGTTTTGTCCGCCCCCCCTGAGGGCGGAAATACATGATTGGATGGCAGGGGGTGATTGCACTGATGGATACGATGGAGACTCGGCTTAGACTGACAGATGGCTGGACCCTGTACGCCGCAAGGAACTCAAGGGCGGAAGAGTGTGCATTGCTATCTTTATCGTTGCCATGTGTCGGCTGTGTTGTCGCCTAGGTGAGGGCCCCGGCTAGTCTATTTGGTATTGATGTTGGCTTCTCGCCGCTGGTGAGGGCCATCGCGTCAGCCTGGGATGGAGGAATATCATGGACTCACGATTGAAGTACATAGATGACATAGATGACAGCGAGTATAGCGCTCCAACGGAGACAATTGTCATAGTCATCCTATGTGGTCATAATTGTTCGAGATTCCGAGAAAAGGGGATGCCTTGTGTAACTTTGGTAATAATACATCAGGTCGACAGTAGTCTGGAGTTGCCCCGGCTGAGAAATCCCCAGGCCAACAGGCCCCAACCGGTCACGTACGGTAAGCCCCCGGAGCCTAAGCCTGGCAAATACGGCCGTTCCCATCGACAGGCAGTGGACATCGTGCCCATCAACCCAATCGAATGAAAAATGCGCCCTCTTCTCCCCCCTCTAAAGTTTTCTCCTTCCCTCATGTTGGTCGGATCCATCCCTAACTTGCGATCCATCCGCCAGGCTTTATCTGCGTATTTATTCTCCCCCCTGTCCTTGCTTGGTGCCTTCCAGATCCTCTTTCTCGACGGAGGCTAGCCGGGCCAGCCATTCTGAACCATTCCCCCCCCCCCCACCGAGATAGTCACCTTAGTGCCCACTGTGTTTTGACCGCTACAACTGCTCCTCGGCCTCCGTTCCTCAAATTTATCGACTTAATTTCCCGGCTGTTTCATACCAGTTTTAAACCCCAGAGGCCCTTCTTCCCGTTCCCCTTTCTGGGTCGCTTTGCGTCTCTTGGAATCAACTTACGTTTCTGGTGTGACCATCATTGTCGGTGAACATGTCTGCGACACCTCGCAAGCCCAGTACCTCGGGCAATTCCACCAAATCCTCGACTACAGACAGTCATACGGTCAACGGCACTTCATCGCGAACGCACACCCGATCTCCCAGTACATCGACAAATGGCGTCTCTCGTTCCCCCTCCCTTCGTGCTTCAACTCCGGTCTCTGCACGGGCTGCGGCTCGGAAGCCTGGTCGCTCCAATCTAAGCACATCAAGTGCCCCGAAAGTTACGCCCAGTCCGTCCGATGAAGAGGCTCGGGCTCAGAATGCGGCGCTCATTGATGACCTCAAGGAGCAGCTGCAGAAAGCCGAAACGGCCTCAGAGCAATACCGCAAGCAGTTGGGTGTCCTTCAGATGCGGCTAGATGAGGCGGTCAACGAGCAAGGCAAGTTGGAGGACCAAAGCCATGAGAGAGATAGCAAGATTGAGGCACTGAATGGCGAGATCCGTGAACATGTTCGTCAGATTCGAGATCTTGAGCAGGCACATGACCTGGAACGCAATGCAATGCTGCAGGAGAAGGAACAACAGGCTAGTCGAGAAGAGGAGATGCAAGCCACCATCCAGCGCTTGAAGGAGTCGCTGGCCCAGAAGGAGCGGGCCAATGCCGCTGATTCGGATAAAAGTGTGTCTCGCTCTTGTAAGAAGATTCTTTTCTTCTTATCCCCCTTTCTCTCTCCAGTGAATTTTCCTAACACATTTCTTCAGCCAGTTTCCGCAACCGAGGGTCACCGGACGTCGATGGACAGTTCGCGCCGTCTTCCCAGATCGAGCGAAGCCCTTCGCGCAATAACTCCAAGCTTCTTCTGCAGAAGGATAAGTTGATTGAATCTCTCCGGCTCGAGCTGGCTGAGTCCCAAATTAAGCTCGTCGAGATGGAAAACAAGGGTGGAGGCAGACAGCGAGAGTTGGAGAAGGAGCTTCTGGAAGCCCGTATGGCTAATGCCCGCTTGATGGAGGATAACGAAAGCTACCAATTGCTTCTCAGTGAGAGAACTCTGAACGGTGACTTCACCAAGGGTGACTTCATGCAGCAAGCCCATCCCGACACCGCGGAAGACATCAAGGAACCTGGCAGCGGCTTGGGTTCCTTGGCTGATGAGCTTGAGTCTGTCGATGCTAGAGCAGAAACAGATAACAACCGCAAGCTTGAGACGGAGATCAAGGCGCTCAAGGATCAGAACAAGGCTCTCACGCTTTATATCGAGCGCATTATCAGCCGTCTCCTGCAGCACGATGGTTTCGAGACCATTCTTGACAAGAATGAGAATGACCCCCCGACCAAGCCGATGCCGGCGCACAGCAACAAAGAGCTTCCGCCAACTCCCCCTGAGAAGGATGATGCCCAGTCGTTCCTCCAGAGAGCCAAGTCAGTCGTTCACGCTCCGAACAGTCGGCCTATCACTCAGCCGCGGTCACGTCCTACAAGTTATATGCCGCCCCCGACCAGCGTGCCAACCGCCCATGAGAACCCGGAGACGGCTCCTAGCATTCCTCTTCGTGCTCAGTCGATTCGGGGTCACCGCCGCACAAGGTCGGAACAAACGGATGTCGGGGCCGCATCTGTCGTTGGTCAGATGTACCGGGGACGTAACTCAGGTGGTCCGATTAGCCCTACCCTCATGGGCCCTGGATCTCGCCAAAGCGCATTCTCCGGAGCGAGTATCATGTCGAGCATGAGTGCCGGTGGTCGTGCCCCGTCTCTCTCTAGTCAGCCGGAGCACAGCCGTTTAAGTAGCTCGGATAGTATCACGAGCGACCCTGCTGGTGACACGGCATCCACAGGTGCAACCTCAAGCTCCCCTCGTTCGAGCACTGGCATGACCAACTATACCGGGGCCGTAATGACCCAGAACAAGCTGCGCCCCCTACGACTTGTCAGCGAGACCAAATTGGCCGAGGAAGAGGAAGCTGCACGCAAGAAGGCTAACCGAGGAAGCTGGATCTCATGGTTCAATCGTCCCAATCCCGGCGAAACCACCCAGCCTTCAACCTAAGCGTGTTAGGCTCGTGGAAAATGCGGGGTAAATTTCCTGCCTGCAGCTAGGGGATATTCCTGCTATTTGTGTTATTCACAGTTAATCTGCATGATCTTCTCCGTCCTTGATGGCGGGCTCTTGACCTCTGCGGTTGAACGCTAACATTCTTCTTCGGTGTTGATCATCATCCTGGTGTTGAGCCGATATGGCCCAGTTTGCCCTTCCGAGCAGCTGGCACTTTTTCGCGTCCACTTTATTGCTATTTATTTATATTTGGAAATGTGATAGACGACCACATTGAAACGTTGTGATGATGCCAGACATGGGTATTGCTTGGACACTCCTTTAACCCCCCACAGTGACTACTCTCGGACGCGACGAATCTGCTTGCTTGTTGATGCCCCTCCTTCTTTGATGAACATATGGTCTATACTCCATTCTGCGAGTGAAATTGTCTTGTGTTATTTGTCGTTAATGATGCTGTCTAGAACTTGTATTATAGAGATAGTAAGTAAATGTGAATACATATCGAACACCGGGCTCTACCTGTAAAATCTCTCTGGGGTACTGCATACCGGAGACGAGTAAATCTCACTAGCGATCGAAGTTGAGTCGAGGGGCTGATCTCCTGTATACCCCGGAACAACGTTCGGGCGGCATCCGGATTGCGGCCAGCTTGACGGTAAATAGTTGGACTCCGATTAACGACCCCGGAGCTGTCACCACATTGCCAGTCTGATATCCCCAGACCATTGCCCACCATGCCCGGCTCACTTTCGCTTTTCTCCGTCAATGCCGTTCTTTTGATGTCGGCCGACGATGGCTCTCGCATCTTCGCCAAATACTACTCTCCTCCTCACCCCCCGGCGGGTGCTGCTCCGAACTCGACTGACTACCCCGGAGCCAACCCCTATCCTACCCTGAAAGAGCAGAAGGCATTCGAGCAAGGCCTTCTCGATAAGACCAACAAGCAGACCAGTGATGTGATTCTATACGATAATCGGATAGTTGTCTTCAAGATGGAGAGCGACGTTATGCTCTACGTGGTGGGAAGTGCCGACGAGAACGAAGTGCTACTCTACAATGTGGTCTTGTCGCTAAGAGATGCCCTGGGCATCCTCTTCAAGTATGGCTTTTTCGACCTGATGAGACTGGGACAATTGCTAACTATTCTGCCTTTCAGGGGTGCAACCGACAAGCGCACAATCGTTGAGAACTACGACCTGGTCGCCCTGGCCATTGATGAGATTATCGACGATGGAATCATTCTGGAAACCGACCCTGTGCTGATCGCCTCGCGCGTGAGTCGTGCCCCTGCCCCTGATGCGCCGAACCTGAAGAGCATCGACCTGTCCGAACAAGGTCTGCTCAATGCCTGGGAGCTTGGAAAGCGGCGTCTTGCAGAGGGATTGCGGCAGATGTAAATGGCGTATCTGATTATTGACGTTGACGGTCTTGCCCTTCTATTGATGCATTCTGATATGCCCTTTTCTTTCTATGCTATTATATCTTTTGCTGTCTTATCCGGCTGGTCCTGGCGTGGTATTGTGCGAATTGCTCATTGTTTAATCATGTCCATTTACAACATTATTAGCCCCGCATTTCTTTGTAGCGGGGACTGAGGTACCGATAGAGATACTCCTTGGTGATTTGCTGTGAGAATACTGTGCTTCTTATCTGGTGTTGAGGGGCTACCCAAGGGCGTATGTAGAGGCAGATGGCAACTTGAGGTCATAGCAAGATGTACAGCATGTGTGCAATCGGCAAGGCCAGATACAGTGCACCATACATAGAAAGATGCGTTGAATCCATGTGGTGGAGGGACTGAAGGTGATGGACCGTCATGGAAAGCCATGCCTCGATAGGCGAAAAGCGCCCCGCATACGTCACGCTCGCCAGTCCGAACGGGTGCAAAACTCTTGACCACCGCATCAACTCAGCGCAACAGCTTCGCTCTTTGGGGAACAGGACAAAGGACATTCGAAGATGAAGCAGAGATTCTCGTCCTTGGATGTCAAGGTCTGCAGCCCGAGCAGCTCCCCTTTGTCGACAGCCGCAAGGACTCACACAATGCCAGGTCATCTCCCAGGAACTTGCATCGGAGTTAGTCAACCTGCGAGTTTCGAACATCTACGACCTTTCCTCGGTAGGTGAAGATTCCCTCGCAGCATTAACTCTGCCTAAACATTTATCCCCTCTATCTAGCGAATTTTCCTTCTCAAGCTCGCCAAACCCGACCATCGCAAACAGCTCGTTGTCGACTCCGGATTCCGCTGCCATGTCACCCAATATTCCCGGGCGACCGCGTCGGCGCCCACTCCGTTCGTGACGCGCATGCGCAAATTCCTCAAATCGCGAAGAGTCACCTCTATTGAGCAGATCGGCACGGATCGAATCATTGACTTTTCCTTCAGCGATGGCATGTACCACATGTTCCTGGAGTTCTTTGCCGGCGGCAACATCATCATCACGGATCGCGAGTACAATATTCTTGCGCTGTTCCGGCAGGTTCCTGCTGGTGATGGACAGGAGGAGACCCGCGTCGGGCTCAAGTACACAGTCACCAACAAGCAGAATTACCACGGTGTTCCCGATATTACGCTAGAGAGGGTCAAGGAGACTGTGGAGAAGGCAAAGGCCGTGTTTGCACAGGAGGGCAGTGCACCGAAGAAGATCAAGAAGAAGAATGTGGATATGTTGCGCAAGGCTTTGTCCCAGGGATTTCCGGAATACCCTCCCCTTTTGCTGGACCATGCGTTTGCCGTGAAGGAGGTTAACCCCGCTACCCCGCTCGACGAGGTTCTCCAGGATGAGGTTCTTTTGCAGAAGGTCATGGATGTATTAGAGGAGGCAAGAGGTGAAACGGCGAAACTGGCTACTGAGGAAAGTCATCCGGGTTATATCGTGGCGAAGGAGGATACCCGGCCAGTTCCTGAATCGACGTCCCAGGATGAAGAATCCTCCAAGAAGCGGGCGCTTCTCTATGAAGACTTCCACCCTTTCAAGCCCCGTCAATTTGAAGGAAAGCCAGGTGTTACTATCTTGGAGTTCCCTTCCTTCAATGCTACAGTTGACGAATACTTTTCATCAATTGAAACACAGAGGTTGGAGTCGCGGCTCACGGAGCGTGAAGAGGCCGCAAAGAAGAAGCTTGATGCCGTCCGACAAGAGCATGCGAAGCGCATTGGCGCTCTTAAGGAGGTCCAGGAATTGCATATTCGCAAGGCAGCTGCAATCGAAGACAACGTCTACCGGGTTCAAGAAGCGATGGATGCGGTTAATGGCCTCATTGCTCAGGGCATGGACTGGGTCGAAATTGCCCGCCTCATTGAGATGGAGCAGGGCAGAGGAAACCCAGTGGCGGGTATTATCAAGCTGCCATTAAAGCTTCACGAGAACACGATCACATTGCTACTTGGAGAAGCGGGCGAAGAACAGGACGAAGGCGAGGAGCTATTCTCGGACGATGAGTCTGCATCCGAAGATGAACAGGAGGCAGCGGGCAAGGGACAGCAACAGTCGAATATGCTGACAATTGACATTGATCTTGGACTTTCTCCCTGGGCTAACGCAACCCAGTACTATGAGCAAAAGAAAATGGCTGCCGTGAAGGAGCAAAGGACAACGCAATCTTCGACCAAGGCACTCAAGAGCCACGAGAAGAAAGTCACGGATGATTTGAAGCGGAACTTGAAGCAGGAGAAGCAAGTCCTTCGGCCTGCTAGAAAGCCTTTCTGGTTTGAGAAATTCCTCTTTTTCATTTCGTCGGAGGGATACCTGGTCTTGGGGTATGTGTGCTTTGTACCAAATTTCAGTTTATTATCTAGTCTAACGATAATAGTGGCCGTGATGCGATGCAGAGTGAGATGCTCTACCGCCGTTACCTCAAGAAAGGTGATGTCTTCGTTCATGCCGATCTACAAGGTGCTACGCCCATGATCGTCAAGAACAGAGGTAACTCCCCTAATGCACCTATTCCTCCAAGCACCCTCTCGCAAGCGGGTAATCTCTGTGTTGCTACATCCAGTGCTTGGGAGTCCAAGGCAGTTATGGCAGCATATTGGGTCAACGCGAGCCAAGTCACCAAGACCGCTGATGTGGGTGGCCTCCTCCCTACCGGCGAGTTCCTCATCAAGGGCGAAAAGAACTTCTTGGCTCCCTCGCAGCTCGTCCTGGGATTTGCGGTCATGTTCCAAGTCAGCAAGGAAAGTCTCCGGAACCATAAGATGCACCGATTTGATGAACCTGTGGCTACAGATGTGCCCGCGGGAGATCTTGAAGCTGAAAAGGAAGTAGAGGGCAAGCCCCCTGTCGGGCAAGAGGCGCAGACTACTAAGCCCGATGACTCGGTCGAAGCCGAGCAGGTGCCGAGTGCTGAGTCCGAGGATGAGCCAGAGGATGATAATGCAATTCCCGCTAGAAATCCTTTGCAACGCGGGTCATCTGAGCCCATTCAAACAGCGCCGGCTGCATCGAACACATCTCAGAATGCTCAACTGGATGAAGAGGAGGCAGAAGAGAAGGAGGAAGAGGTCGAAGAGCCGACTGGTAACCCTGAAAACGCGAGTGGCACCTCGCCACAAACCCAGAGCATGCGGCAACTCTCAGCAAGAGAAAGGCGCCAGGCGAGAAAAGGAAATCCTCCGGAGGCGCTGGACAGTGATGCCGTGGACACCGAGGGGAAGTCAACACCTGCAACTAACGGGACGTCGGCAAAACCAGGTAATATCAAGCAAGCTTCTGGTCCAAGCCGGGGTAAAAAGGCCAGAGCGAAGAAGGCTGCAGCGAAGTACGCTGATCAGGATGAAGAGGATCGTGAATTGGCTCTTCGCTTGCTAGGCGCCAAGAGCGCCAAAGCTGAAAAGACTGCCGCAGAAGCTGAGGCCAAGGCCAAGCGTGAAAGGGAAGCAGAGGAGGCGAAGAAACGACGCCGAGCACAGCATGAACGCGCTGCCGAAGCGGAGCGTAAACGGCAGGCTCTCTTTGAGGGCGGTGCTGATGACTACGATGAAGAAACCGCAGCTACAGAGGCGGCAGACCTGGAGTGGATTCCCGCACTGATCGGCACTCCTCATCCGGAGGATGAGATCCTCGCCGCCATTCCTGTGTGTGCTCCCTGGGCCGCATTGGGTCTGTACAAGTACCGGACCAAGTTGCAGCCCGGTGCAGTGAAGAAGGGTAAGGCTGTCAAGGAGATCATCGGGCGGTGGGTAGCCGAAACGACCACTGGAAAGGTCAAGAAGGAACACGCCGAAGACGCTGGCATTGACCGAGCTACAGCCGAGAAGCTCCGTGCGCGGGAAGGAGACCTGATCAAGGGGTGGAAGGATACTGAGGTCATCAACAGCGTTCCCGTTGGCAAGGTGCGCATCATGGCAGGACCAGCACCC
This sequence comes from Aspergillus carbonarius ITEM 5010, assembly GCA_001990825.1. Lineage (NCBI taxonomy): Eukaryota > Fungi > Ascomycota > Eurotiomycetes > Eurotiales > Aspergillaceae > Aspergillus > Aspergillus carbonarius. The sequence goes on along the minus strand of KV907507.1, from coordinate 705,084 downwards.
AGCGGAGGCGACAAAGGCAAGGGCAAAGGGGGCGGCGGCGGTGGGAATAAGGGAGGAAAGGGGGGGAAGAAGAAATAGATGCCTGGACTTGGTTGATTGGATATCTGCCCATCGATGATGGCTCAGGCCACTGGTGACGATGAGGGTTCAAGGCACAGGTAGTCAATGTCTACAGGCACATAAATACTTACCAGTTACACCTTCATGCTTTGCATTTCATTGACCGTGGTCTGTAGATGATGTCGCGTTGGGCCCATGGAAACAAGAAACAACAGGAAAAATGGCTGGATCTGGGCTGGTCTGCTTAGTCACAGGCACGACGTCATCGCGAAGATTTTCGAGTTGATCTTCGCCGACATCCAAAAGGCCCCCCCCAAAATCGCCATTGTCTGGCAGCAATCGCTCGGGCCGGACAAGACAGTGGAGCAGACTGCCAGCAGAATCCCCGAATCAAAACTCGCCCAGGACCAGATCGCTTCTCCCCCTCCCCCCCCACCACCGCGAATTTTGTCGCCTATCGTCCTATCTAGTTTCTATACGAGCCGTGACTCACCCCGCGATCAGTTGTTCCTCTGCTCTGTCCGGGGAACGAATACCACCAGTCAATCTGGTTCTGCTCCTGTCTCGCCTCATTGCTGGCGGTCTCCCGCGCAGCTTTGCTAGGTTCGCTTCCACCACAGCCACCATGACGCCCAAAGCTTCCACCCGAATCGTGTCGGTCCGCCGACTCAACAAAGAAGGCCCCGGAGATCGGTCTCTCGCGGAGTGGTGGGCCAACGAGCGCGAAAACAATACCCCGGAAGCAATCGCCATCGAGGAAGCAGCGCAACTCCTCCAAAACAGTGATATCCCGGTGGCTTTCCCAACGGAGACGGTGTATGGACTGGGCGCAGACGCGACGAGGAGTGCTGCCGTGCAGGGAATCTATAAAGCGAAGCAAAGGCCGTCGGACAACCCACTAATTATACACATCGACTCGCTTGGTATGCTGGAGCGAATACTCAACCCCGAACAGGAGAGCCCAACGCGTATCACGACGACCGCGAAGAACGCCATTCCCGCCATCTACGACTCCGTCATCTCTCGCTTCTGGCCCGGCCCTCTCACTATCCTCCTCTCCAACCCCTCCGGCTCCCCTCTCGCGCGCGAAGTCACCTCCAAGCTCACTACATTCGGTGTGCGTATGCCTTCATCCCCGCTCGCACGCTTGTTGATCCATGTGACGGATCGGCCTCTGGCGGCTCCCTCGGCCAACGCATCGACCAAGCCCTCCCCGACGGCGGCAGAACACGTATACCATGACCTGGAGGGTCGCATTGAGCTCATCCTCGACGGTGGCTCCTGTGGTGTCGGGGTTGAGAGTACGGTTATCGACGGGCTGTCCGATCCCCCGGCTATTCTTCGACCGGGCGGTATTGGAATCGAGGAGCTACGAGAATGCCCTGGGTGGGAAAATGTACAGATAGGATACCATGACGGCACGCTTGATGTAAAGGAGATTCCTCGCGCACCAGGGATGAAGTACCGACACTACTCACCCAAGGCGCGGGTGGTGCTTTTCGAGGCCGGTTCAGACGAGCAATGCGTCGCGAAACATATCCGCAAGGACCTGGAAGATTCGGCGATCGGGGCGCATATGATCGGAGTGGTACGCACGCGAAACTGGAAGCGGGGAATGGGGCTGCTGTCCGAGGACGAGATGCAGAAGACTCTGAAGCATATTCCGTCCCTCGTGGACGAGCTGGTGGGATTCTCTGTTCCGGTGAGCAACAAGGTCAACGGCTGCTCCGCTACCAAGGAAACCTTCGACTGCCACCTGGGCACGGATATCAAGTCTATTGCGCAAGGGTTGTTCTCCGCGCTGCGAGCAATGGATGAAATGGAGGTGGACGTCATTTATGTCGAGGGCGTGTCCGACCAGCAGGGCGATCTGGCGGCTGCGGTCATGAACCGGCTGCGCAAAGCCGCTGGAGCGGAACTTCGGGTATAATAATCCTCCAGGGGGGGTGTAGATTGCATTTTGGCTATATATCTTGGGGTTTATCGCGTTGGCTAGATGTTATAAAATATAGGTTACGAATTAGCATGAATAACAGCAATTAGAGCATGGTTTCACCCCTTGATATGAGCCAACGCTAGGTAATGGGAATATAAGATCGATCTAGAGGTTAGGGCTGAACCGCCGACCCGAACCCGAAAATCTTCTAGAAGCATTCTATTACTCTTTCGATGGACTACGAAATACCATCTACTATCACCGTGGTCTTATCGGGGGCCTCTTGTCCCCAAGCAATTCTCCGTTCTCCGGCGCCGCATCGGCCGTCTCCGACTCGGCGCGCTTCCGGCCCACGAGCAGAATCGGCGCCTGGGAAACAAGCTTATCGTCGCAGCCTGACGAACCCGCTTGCAAGTGGGTCGTCAGGAACCCGGCCGGGCCATTGAGGGCATCGCAGGCGCATCCACCGCTGGGCCGTTGAAGTTTGACTTTGAACAGCCCTGAGTCAATCGCCATCTCCACTCCTCCGAGGCCCATTTTCTGGAATCGGGATACCGTGATACCATCGCCTTTGCCTCTTCCTATATCTACCTCTTCGTCCGCCGCTCCTTTCTTTTCCACTCTTTACTAAAAAAAAGTTTCCCACTCATTCCTACCATCGTTCTCCCCCTCCAACCCTATCAAGATATACCAACTACCACAATGTGTCAATCCACCTGGCACGACTTCCTCCGGGGCCTCCCCAAATGCGAACACCATGTGCACCTGGAAGGCTGTCTCACGCCCGAATTAATCTTCCAACTGGCTGAGAAAAACGCCGTCCAACTGCCCTCCACCCCGGAATACACCTCCATCGAGACCCTCACCCAACGCTACGGCCACTTCACCTCCCTCGACGACTTTCTTCACTTCTATTTCATTGGAATGTCCGTCCTCCAGCACGAATCCGACTTCTCCGACCTCGCCTGGGCCTATTTCCAAAAGGCGCATGCAGATGGCGTCCACCACGCCGAAGTTTTCTTCGACCCGCAAGTGCACCAAGACCGGGGCATCGCGTACGAGACCATCATCGCAGGGTTCGTGGCCGGCTGTCAACGCGCGGAAAAGGAACTCGGCCTTTCAACGCGTCTGATCCTTTGCTTTGTGCGGCATTTGTCCGTGGATTCGGCGAAGCAGACTTACGCTAAGATTCTGGAGAATGGGCATTTCGACTCGCAGACGGTGCATGGGCTGGGGTGGAGTTCGTCGGAGGTGGGCCCGCCAAAGGATATGTTTAGGGAGATTTATGCGTCAGCTAGGGAGAAGGGGGTCAGGTTGACGGCTCATGCCGGGGAGGAGGGCGATCCGACGTATATTAGTACGGCGTTGGAGTTGGGGGCGACGCGCATTGATCATGGGATTCGGTTGGTGGAGGATCCGGTGTTGATGGAACGGATTGCGAAGGAGGGGGTTTTGTTAACGGTTTGTCCATTGTCGAATGTTCAGTTGAAGTGTGTGAAGGAGGTTGGGGAGGTGCCGATTCGGAAGTTCCTTGAGGCGGGGGTCAAGTTCTCGATTAACAGTGATGATCCGGCGTATTTTGGGGGGTATATTCTGGATAATTATTGTGCGGTGCAGGAGGCGTTTGGGTTGTCGGTGGAGGAGTGGAAGGTTATTGCGGTTAATAGTGTGAGTGAGAGTTGGATTGAGGAGGAGAGGAAGACGGAGTTGTTGGGGAGGATTGAGGATCATGTGTTGAGGTTTGCGGAGTTGGTTGTTGGATGATTTGAGTGCCGGTTGTATTGTAGTAGTAAATGATGGGGAGCGGTAATGATGTTATATGTAGTAATGAGTAGATGATAGATGATATATATCCCGGAGAGAGGGTAATGATTGCATTTGATGCCCGGTGTTACTACTGAAAGAGTGGAGTGAAGTGGTCGTCGAAGGGATAATGAGTGTAGTATCTAGGAGATGAGCCATTATTTATTTGATCGTACTATGCACTCTGCGTGGAGGTGTGATATACTATTGAAGTCCTTGATATAATATGATCCACGTCAACATGACTAAGATCCACGAGTTGTGGCACCGTGGCGCATCAACCACCAGAGACCATAGAAGCGCATGATATCGGCATTGAAGGAATACGAACGCCGTCAACCATGTTCATCCTGGCTAGTTGCATCCCCCGCATGCGCATCTCGCAGTCTTGCCGCACCTGCCGCTCCTACAGATTGTTCCGAACGCTATCGTCCTCCAGATCCCCGCGCTCACTCGTGGTGTCTCTGCCAACACCGTCTACACGCCTTACATCTACGAGCATCAGTAACACCAGCTCTCAATCCAAAAATATCTTCTCGCTGCATATCCACCAAAATCGAACCATGTCCTCGGCCGCCATCCCCGACCGGTACAAGCTGGTCTACTTCGTCCCGCATTCACACCACGAGGCTTGCAAAGAAGCCGTCTTCGCAACCGGTGCTGGAACCTTCCCAGGGGGCAAGTACAGGAAGGTCTGTTTCCAAGCGCCAGGACTGGGTCAATTCTTGCCGTCGGAGGGTGCGAACCCCGCCATTGGCGAGGTCGGGACGGTCGAGACGGTCGAGGAGATGAAGGTGGAGGTGATGTGTCTGGGGCGCGAAGTGATGCTGCAGGCTGTGGAGGCATTGATCAAGGCTCATCCCTATGAAGAGGTCGCCTATGAGGTGTATAAGATGGAGAATGTGTGATGGGACTCGGGGAGGATGAGCTAGGTTATATGGGGCTGGATTATGTGTCACGATGGCGTCTTGGTGAGATTGAGTTGGGGGGGTGCCTATTGTTAGACTCAACTACTCCACAAGCCGAAATTAATCCAACCAAATGATCGTCTCAATGAAACGCGGTGCATGGTTAAGTCGCTGTTGATGATGAGGTTGCGAGAAATCGTTCATTGGCACAAGGCGGGAGTAATCTGTCGGCGCTGATTGGTCAGCCGCAGCTTCCGCAAAACACCTCTTCGACTCCAAGTCGGTCGTTCACCTTCAATCCATCAGATCGACCCTCCAGCCCTCCTCCCATACCCCCATTCCCTCCCCTCTGCCAGCGATGGCCTCCAAATTCTTCCCCGCCGTTCCGCGGACTGGCCGCCAGCTCTTCCAGCAGATCCCCAAGACCCAATTCAGACCCTTCTCGGCTGGTCCGCAACGCTACAGCGACTCCCTTGCCGTGGTACGTTTAGAGACACCATGATCACCTATTCGGCTTTTGCGGCATGCCCGGATAGTGCTTCGCTTTGCAATTGAGTGAAATGAAGGGGGATTCTGTGCAGACATGTCAATGCTGACCAGTTGACTTTTCCAGCACCGCAACAAAGGCGACAACAACCCGTCCGTCCCGTTCAAGTTCTCCGACCAGAGCCTCAAACTCATCGATGAGATCCTCAAGCGCTATCCCCCCCAGTACAAGAAGGCCGCCGTCATGCCGGTACTGGACGTTGGCCAGCGCCAGCACGGCTACACCAGCATCAGCGTCATGAACGAGGTCGCCCGTCTCCTCGAGATGCCCCCCATGCGTGTCTACGAAGTCGCAACCTTCTATACCATGTACAACCGTGAGCCTGTCGGCAAGTACTTTGTCCAGCTTTGCACAACGGTATGAATTGGATCCTCAGCTTGCGTGACGTATAATCTATGTGGTGCCGTCGCTGACAGTCATCCCAGACACCCTGCCAGCTCGGTGGTTGCGGTAGCGACAAGATCGTCCAGGCGATCACGGAACACCTGGGTATCACCCCTGGACACACCACCAAGGACGGTCTCTTTACCTTCATCGAGGTCGAGTGCTTGGGTGCTTGTGTCAACGCCCCCATGGTCCAGATCAACGACGACTACTACGAGGACCTCACCCCCGAATCGATCAAGACCCTCCTCACCGCACTTAAGGAGTCCTCGACTGCCCTCGAGGCTGGTCAAACCGTCAAGGTCCCCGCTCCGGGTCCCCTGAGTGGAAGAGATACTTGCGAGAACAGCGCGGGATTGACCAACCTGGTCGAGCCCGTGTGGGACCCCGCCACGATGATGAGAAAGGACGGTGCTTTGGACGAGCAAACACAATAAATGAAGATAAACCTATAATTCGAGCAGAGAATATAGTTTCGATACCGTGCGCTGGATGGTTGCAATCTGTCATGTTCCCTTTTTCCTTTTCTGCCCTGGTTGGTGAACTGGACGGGCCACCAGGTAACGCTTATGTACAGTACGTTGTTTCTGATATTTCTCTTTTGCGTAGGGGAATGTCAGGAGATGGTGGGATTGATTTCAACGCCCATAGAGGGTCTCGTTAGCAGTAACCAATGCAGTTTTTCAATGTTTCATGAGGGTCTTCCTGCTCTTTACTCTGGCTCTTGCCTTCATGCCCGTGCACCCGCCAGGCCATGGGTCCCCAGTTCTTAGCGTGCCTTCCTTTGTTGTCCGTGAATGTGGAGAACAGACGCATACACGCAGTCTCACGTCGTTCACAGATTTTTATGGGGGTAAATCCCTGTCAGAGACTTGACTTCTTTCTTCTTGCTCATCGGCCTCTCTACTACTGCCCCGGGGTCGCACTACTTGGAGCGACCCCGGGGACTACCATAAGGATTAATTACCAGATAAGTGCTGGTAAGTGCTGCTCTCCCAAATCAAAGTACTGGATCGAAGCTGACTATGCACTAGGCACTCGTACATCGAGATAAAAAATGGGTTAAGACGACCAAACTGCATATCTTCCCAGATCTTCACCGGATTTACCAAAATGCGTTGTCTACTACCAACGACGGCCCCTCACAGCTAATGGCTTCGGTATCGGAGGCTTCGTCACGATCCACCAGCATCGCCTCGCCGTCCCTTTCTACCAAAACCTTCCCACGGCGGTCCTGAAAGATGTTTACGTCTATCGTATGTTTCACCAATAGATGGTAGATGTGGACGTGTCGGGTCTGTCCGTACCGCCGGCTGCGTCCGATTGCTTGGATCATTGCAGCCTCGTAGTCATACTGGGTCTGCGTGAGCATGGGCGACAGAAAGATGACATGATTTGCGCGCTGGAGATTTCTGTAAACAACTTTAGCCGCCTGCCACAGAAAGAAAGGCCGGACAACTTACAATCCGGCTGCCATTTCACTTCCCAGGTTCAAGATCAAGACCTTTTTGTCTCCGAAGCTAGATTTCTGAATTTCTTCCATCTTTTTCGCTGACTGACGATCCATGGCCGAGATTAAGGTATGCTTAATCTTGGCGAGATCGAGCGCCTTGGACGCTACTTCCATTAGCTCGGGGTGCTGAATGAAAAGCAAGACTCGTTCGTTCGTAGGTATGCCGCGGACAATTTCGATCATTCTGTCGAGCTTGCTGCCCCCGTACTCAGCCCCTCGGTCCCCTTCGCCCCGTCCGAGTGTGGATGCCTTGATAATGTTGAATCGTTTGCCAGAGCCCCGACATCCTTCGACGGTGCACTCTTCCATCTGCATTGTTTTTGAAGAACAGTTGGTGCAGAGCGCATGGCCGCAAGAGCCCAGGACGTTCATGTTCTGGATTCTTTCCAGCTCGCAGAAACAGCTATCGCATTGGCCAATATCAGCACTAGTCTGTACGAGATGCACTGTTCTCAGAAACCGGAGGGCCCTTCCGCGCAGAATCCACTCTACGATGAGGTTTCGGATGGTGGTTGTGATTTCTCCCAACAATGGCTCGAATTCATGCAGTTCACTAGGCATCTTGGGAAGCGGAACGTCGCCCTTGCTATCACCTTTTCGAGAACGCTTGCTTCCTCTACCGTTCTTGCCTTGGGCTGTATGACTTTTGCCCGTCGTCATTTTCGTCCTTTTCGCAGCAGGAGGAGCGAGGTCCTCGTCTTTTACCGACTCGACCGCGTCCTCGTTTTCAGTTTCTGTTTCAGAGGTAGTTTGGGCTTCTACATCAGACATGCCCTCGGTATCTGACAGTTGCTCTTCAGGGGCAGCAAAGAAAAACTTCCAGTCATCGGCTTTGGATGTGAGAATTGCTGCCTTGACAAGAGGATACACTTCTTGAGTAACAGTCTTGTCACCGAAATCGTCCCTGATAATGCTCTCGATGAATCTATGGAACCTTTTGTATCTCAAATCGCAACTGCAGTAAACAAATGCCGCCAACCTCAATTTCATGACGAGATCGCGTCTGAGTTCGTCTAGCTGCTTCTCCCTAGCAGCGATCAGAGAGGTGCATGTCGTGATTTCCGGCTTCCCCTCATCATTCCAATGACCCTGAAGGGCAAGGGATGAGCAGCGTTTGAGCAACGCCTCTTCGGCCGTTGTGCTGCTCCCAATGATCTCGTCCAGTCTTTCGACCTGGTCACTGCTGAATCTTCCCCGACGGCTGCGACGGACTTGGCGGTTGTATGTCATCAACTGTTTGTAGAGTTCAAGATATATGGCACGTTCCGCTGGTGACGAGCGTATCAGAATGATATGTTCGGAAGAGGGAATCTCCTCAATCTCGGCCACATTCTTCCGTGCAAACCGGTCTAGGAACTTCTTCGCGACCTTATGTCGATGTCCATGCCACGCCTCACTACGGGGGGCTCGAAACGACTGAAACGTTTCCGCGGCAGATCGCTGCTTACACAGAAGATTGAGACGTTTGTTCTGTGATTGAAGATCGTCCTCGTCCACCCCGAGATGGACTCCTAGAAACGGTGCGATAGAGTTGACGTCGGCGAAATCGTTCAAGGGTGGAGTTCCTGACAAAACCCATTTCGATCGAGCCCTGAGGGCAAGAAGGGGACTGAGTCTCTCAGGATTTGCATATGTGAACTCATCAATGATAAGACGGTTGAATGAGAAGGCATGCAAGAGAGGGTTTCGGACTGTCTCCCAACTTTGATCTCTGCCCTTACTTATGTTGAACTCTTTGCGATCATCCCAGATCTTCCCAGACTTCTTACTAGCTGTCGAGTTGCTCGTCTTCGTCTTGTGGCGACACAACTTTCTGACGGGTGCTGGACGGATTTGGCTTGCTTCCGTCGAAGAATCCTCATATTGAGTTCCATCACCGTCTGATTCAGGTTTGAAATCATTGCCCTGCTCAGTTTCCATCTCACTCGAAGCCATTGCTGGTTGAAGTCCGAGGCACTGGTCGGTTTTCGCCCTTAGCATCTCGACGTCGGATTCGGATTCAGGCTCAGATGCCTCATCGCTAGATATGTCGGCGTAATGGGCGGCGCCATGTTTGCCGACAGACTCCCAAGCGCGGTTGCCGGTGACGGAAGCCTTACCTCTCAGACGCTTCGATGGGAAGTATGTGGAATTGGCCCGGGAGTCCTTGACATTCTGCCGCCTGCGACGGATCGAATCGAGCAGCGCGTTAGGACCATGATTCGTCATGATTCGAATCTGGTCCTGTAATGCGACCTGTGCCTCACTAAACCAAGCATCGAAATTCCGGCCCGGGGCATTGGGAACCCGGGGCGTGCCCGTGAACCTCTGCAGCTTCTCATAGTAGGCTGGGCCGTTGAGCAACTTCCAAGATACCAATACAATATCGCTTTGCAGAACGTCCTTTATCGAGACATTTTTGAATGAAATCGCTAATGGGATTACCAAGACTGTGAGTTTGGCGCCCAAAAACTTTTTGATCTCTGCTTGCCATTGCTGGAGCATGATATCGGGGACGACAATGAGGGTTGCTTTGGTGGGTATATAGCCTTCGATGTCGTTTGGAATTGGTCGCTGAGCTTGCGCGTGCAATGCATCAATCAAGCCCAATGTGATGGCAGTCTTGCCATACCCGACATCGTCGGCTAGAATGCCTCCTCGGACGGTTTTTGGAACGGTGACCCGTCCCTCAGCGCGCCACATCAGCGGTGGAAGAAGTGCCTCCTCGGTCTCTTCTTCCATGAATGGCGGAATGTCGTCACCCTCTTGCTGGATCATCCATGACAACGACCGCAACTGCTCTGGCCGCAGCTCTAGACGGAAATTCGGTGGTTGACCAGATGGAGAGTCATGCCTGTTGCTTCCTAGCACGAATTTGGGGAAGGAAATATTCCTTGTGTCATATGCGTTAGGCACAAGACGCCACTCGAACCTCACGTCCCTCGCAACTTTGTCCTGAACCAATCGGTCGCAGGCCTGGTGGAGAAGTGTTTGGATGTTGAGAGTGACGTGCAAGTCACCAAGCCCTTGCCCATCGGTTCGACGAAATATCAGAAATGCAGACGGCTTCGACTTCACCTGGCGTGCATAGAGAGCTGCGTCATAAGGATCCTCGTATGCTTTGATATGATCCCTTCGGTCACGACCCCACAGGAGTCGTGGCTTCAATGGTGCGCAGACACATGTCAAACCGGCGCGTTCATGGAGGACCTGGGAATCAACGATGGTATTCCAGTGTTGGAATTCTACAATATCTACCGCTTTTTGTAGCAACCAGGACAGGCTCTTCAGCGAGGAAGGCGAGTCTGTTGGGTTTATGACTTCCCACGAACCTTCTTTCCATGGCGTTTCACCAGCAGGGACTGGACCCTTGAACATGAGCAACGTGACATTAGCATCCTGGCAATCTGGCTGACAGACCGAAATCTTGTTTTCCGCCAGCCGAAAGCACTCGATAGGGGCATCAGGGGCGTAGGGGTTTAACGCCATGGTTGGGATTCGACTCCATTGGCGACAATAGACGTCAACCGGGCTCGGGTCCTCGGTGGCTTTGGCAGAGCGCCATGTATGCGACACTTCGGCGATCGTTAGCCTTCGAGTGTACCCCGGGATTCGCCGATGCTGCCAGGCAAAAACAAACGAGTCCTTCTTCGGATCCCCGAGCTTTGTTGGATCGAGGAACAGATAGACGGAGGCATCATCTTGGTCGGCTGCCTGCTTGTGCAAACATGCCCCGGCCGTTCCACAATCGGGGAGAAGCTGGTAAGTCCCTCGGATGTCCACTTCCAAGTCCCCCACTGCCTCATCTGCCCCCTGGACCTGAATGTGCGTCCAAAATTTGGAACCAAGGACGTTCTTTACCTGAAGACCGCACCGCGCTTCGTACGAGTCGACCTGTTGTCCCGACCCGGAGAATTCCAGCGTCTGCTTGAAACTCAGAGGTGCAGAAACCTCCCAGTCGCCTTCCAAGAGAGCCACAGAACCAGGGGTCATGCGAGCAATCGGCTGGGAGAGGATCTCTCGGATCAGACACAAAGCAGGAGCCGAGTCAGGCGGCTTTGCAAAAAAGAGCCAAGTAAAGCCGGGTTCACTAATGACCAAGTGCAGACTGGAATACACGCCCTCGTAAAAGACGGTCCAGACTTCACTTCGCCTGATATCCAAGAGGCGGAGTTCATCACCAACGGCTGAAGCAACTGCTTCCAAAAATTCATCCGCGTCCTTGGGTGGAAAATTAACGGATATGCCCTCAATCAAGCGGGTATAATCGTCGCGAGAAAGGCCAGACACCACCAGTCTAGCGGGCAGACTACGCCTCAGCCTACTGATAAAATCCAATGGTTTTGTCCGTTCCAGACTATCCCAACGCTCGTATACATGTGCTGGGTTGCCGCCACAGTCTGAGCACGCTGTGTGCTGGCACAAGGTGCATCTCAAGATATTCGCTCTTATGGCAGTCTGTCTCTCGCAGACGCAATATCTTGCGCTACTCGCGGCCTGAACTTGAAGTTCCATTGTATCAAGGTGAGCGGTATCGCCGAGATGTATGTCCCGTGCTATCATCTTTTGCTCGCATTTAGGTGTGATGTCGTTGCGTTCAGGGACACGATCATTTTGAACCGGCCGCTGAGCTCCTTTCTCAAGGACCTTGTACCCGGTAATCAATGCAGCAAGGATAGCTGCACCAACGACTGTTGAGGTCATGGCATTGCCTGCAAGGTCTTGCAGTTCGCGCTGCGATTCTCGAGTCAGGAGAAGCCTGTCAAGTGGCAAGCCCTGCAGTGCAAGTGATTCGAGGCCACAGAGTGGTCCTCCCCTCGTGGTGAGATATGGCATCCCACAGGGAGTGATGCAGCCAACGATCCCAGACGCACGTATGTCGATCTCCCGCTCTATTCCCTGTGAAAGCTCGATACATCGTCTAAAACTCGTCAGGTTTAAGCATGCTGAATGCACTGGCGATATTGACTTACTCCTTGAAGTTCATATCATAGCCTTCGATCAGCTTGCGCAAGAAGTTCATGTCTATCGTATCCCAGACTCGCTCCGGCAAGGACTTGACCCAAGTTTGCCAGGTAAAATCAGGCATTTGGCACGTCCCGTCGTCCTGGGACCTGCTCACTGGGCGTCTGTGTCCAAGGGCCTTGCTCAGACGGTAGCTCTGATGACGGACCTGATACTTTTCCCAATTGACCAGCGTCCGAGATGGTTTAATCCGCGTCGCCATATCTTTCTCGATCTGGTCCAGCCGTCTATCATCACCATCTAGAAGGAACATGCCGGCCGGCGAACTTGCAGGACGCTTGAAATTGGTAAGGACTTGTGCCCAGCCCTTCATATCGGCATCGGACAGGTCTTGCCTTTTCATGGCGACTCGATCCACGCAGAACATATACCCTCGCTCACGTGTCTGGGGGAGGTAAAATGCCTTTGTGTCAACGTCCAACCAGGTAGCGAAGTAGTTTATTTCGTTCCAATATTCCCTGATCTTCGCCCACGGGGCATTCTTGACGTTCTCTAGTATAACCAAGCGAGGCCTATAGGTCGCGGCATAGTGAAGAATTGCCCAAAAGGTGCGTCCGGATTCACCTTTCTGCTCCATTGTCTTGCGTTTATTATTGAGGCTGGAGAAGTCCACACAGGCGAAACCGGCAACCAGGATGTCGGGGTTCTTAGGGATCTTCTCCAGAGACCCATAAGCCGTTTTACTAGTGGTGTGAGACGCAGAACAGAAGCACTTGGACAACAGGGGAGATACTTACGCCACGCGATCTTTGAGCTCCTCCACATCACGAAAAATGAAACGCGGGTGGAAGTTACGCTCGATATATGCCTGTTTAAATGGCACAATCTCGGCGCTAAAGAGATGCTTGAATTCAAAGTTTCTATTAAAATGTTTGCGAAGATCTATACCAACACTCAGTCAATGTTCACCAAGCCAGTAGCGGACGACTCACTCTTCTGCACCATCTCAAGTGCCAAAAGCGGACTCTCAGTCCCGGAGCAAACAGTAGCAACACGCAGAGGCCTTGAACCTGAATGGGACAAGACACGATCGAACCCGAGCTTCAGTGCTACTTCCGTGATGGACCTGTAAATGTCCTCCAGGTTGTGCATTGGTGGCAGATGCAGAGCCAGTTGCGTCTTGGGCGCCCGTGGTCCTATCGGCAGCTGAGACCTGAGTATCTCGGGAATATTAGGGTCAAGAGAACTTGCTACAGATATTTCCTCTTCATTTGCGTTGGTTTGACGAGTCCGTGCCACCCGTTTCGAGGGACGCATAGAGGAGTGGGAGGGCAAAGATCGCTTCTTAGAAGCCATGGTGAGGAAAATGATAGGTTATCTTCTCAGAAAAGAGATCAGAGTGAAATATTGTGAATTGGAACCCAATGTGCTGTACACAACGTGCAGGAATGATGCTAGGGTAGAGAGATGTCACGTGGGAAGAAGTGGAAGTGGTGAAGAGAGGAACAACAGAGGTTGATGGGGAGAGAACGTGGATGAGAGAGGAACATGGGGAATGGGCAGGGAAAAGGAAAAGAAAGAGAGGAAAACATGTGTGGGAGAGGCTAAAGTTGTGAGTGAATGTTGCCATGGCGTGCGGCGTTGTTGTGAATAGCACTATGGTTATCTGTGTGTGTAGACCGCTAGTGCCGGGCTCGCTGGGGGAGGTGATTATCAGCAGGATGCTGAATGTACTTGTGAGACAGACAAGTATGTGGGATCCAATGAATTTGAAATGAAAGTAGTTATGACGTCTAACCCCATGCTACTGATATATGAAGCCTACCCTTATCGTGTATCAAATGTAGGGTAGCAACCCCAACTTCAGCTCCTGGCACCATGAGTATGCATCCACCCATCAATATACCTCTCGCGGAATTAATCTAGTAAGCACCCACTCCCTAAGCACAACTAAACCAGCAAGTAACTCAACCTACACAGCCTCTCCCAAACACCGGAAGTACTGAACGAATGACCCACCCAGCAACAACCAAACCACCCACAGAATCACAGCCCTCTCCCCCCAAAGAGAAGAAACATGCCTCCAACAATAAAACCACCATACCATACCATACCATACCATATCATGACGACCTGATCTCCCTTCCATCCCCTAGATGTCTTTCTAGGAGGACTAGTGAATGATATCTTACCATGAGACGACGAGTGTGACATCTGATAAACAGATAACGATGGAGTATTTAGCCTCTTTTTTTTTTTATTATATCGAAAAAGTAAATTGAGAGAAGGAGTTCATATATTTACCGGGCTGGGGATGATGTGCAACTATTGGAGTTTAATGCATGTTGGTTGTGTAGATAGTTCATTACTGCTTGGGCGGGAATGTAAATTGATGGCTGTTCTCAACAGGGAGGAAGTAGTATGGTGAGGAGGGTAGTGATCATGGTTACTAGACTAGGTTTGAGAAGTGAGTGGGGTGGGTTGTTGTTAGTTGGTGTTTGATTATTGAGAGGGGATGGTTGGTTAATAGCATTTGACGTCGGGGAGGGTTATGATCCGATATAGATGGATGTAGGGACTACAGTTTGTGCTTGATACGGATTCGGATTGAAAAGAATACGACAGGGCAGAGACAGCTCTCGCAGCCGAAAATAATCAATTGCTTGGGGATATCCGCGACAGCTGCTATCAATCCGTGCTAACTGTACATTTCGAAATTCCGAGGGAGGAAGAAAAACAGGTCAAAGGAAAGAAGTAATGTGTGATGTACCCACAACGAAACCAACCAACAACCCCATTGCGCCAACACACCCCGGGTCCGGTATTGATCAATGAAAGCGAAATCGTTGCTCACATCAAAGATAGAGTCAGAATCTGCACCTGTACCTGCCACCTGCGCTGCTACGGCCTTGCGCCCAGTTCCTTTGTTCTGGCTAGAGAGAGTCATAAACAGATTGGGAGGGATAGACAGGGTGATCATCGCATCGCACCCTGCATCAATTGCTGCCGGAGGAGCATGATCTGGCTGCGCTCCATGGGCGGAAGCGCATCGATCGCTGACTGTGGCATGCTGAGCACCTGTTGCAGGAGCTCCTCCTGTCCTGGCATAGCTTGCGGCTGTTGTTGCTGCGGTGCCGCTGCTGCGGCACCAAAGGGGGTGCCCACCATCGGCGGCGTAGAGACTTGTCCCGGGACCGCAGAGAAGGCCTGGAAAGCTTGCGCCGCCGGCGGAGGAGCCGGTGCAGAAGGCTGGGACGCCTGTTCCACCACCGAGCCAAGAGTGCTATAGTCCACCAGGTTCATGAGCAGCAGCGCCTGAAAGATCGCATAGGCGAGCTGGGGTGCTTGGCGCAAAAGTTCTGTCGCTCTGGCCGGGTCTGCCATGACAAGCGACTTCATCTGGGATAGGACTTCAAGGAGCTGATTCGGGGGCAGGGAGGCGAGAGTCTGGGAGATGGCGTTGGGACAGTCCAAGTGCGGGGGCACTTCGACGCCCGGGGGCAGGGGCGGGAGAGGCGCAGACGATTGTTGTTGTTGTTGCTGCTGGGCGCCATCTTGGTTGGCGGGGGCGTTTATTTGGGAATAGTCGGGGGGTATGGAGTCTTTCTCGTTGTTGTGAGGCCAGTCAACTCGGATCTTGCGGCCCATGATCTCATAGTCATTCAGATTGCGGACGGCGGAGGCGGCCGCATCGGCGTCGGCGAAGTCGGCGAAACCGTAGCCCTTGGGTTTACCGGTCTCTGGGTTCATCATCAGGCGGAACTTGGTAACTGTGCCGGCGGAGCTCAGGATGTCTTTGACTTGTTCTTCCGTGAGGTCTGCGTGGCTATGGGTTAGTGGTGGTTGCCATTGGGAATACTGGGGTGGGCGAAGAGGAGATAGAAGACGTACTGTAAGGGATATTCCCCAGGAAGACGCTCTTTCCGGCTCCGGGAGCCATGGTGGTGGTGGTGGAGGAGGAGGGACGGGGGAGGATATAGATAGTTGGTTTGGTGGAAGCCGATGGGCGAAGGTGAGACGGTCTCGGAGGAAGTCAAGAGACACGGCGCAAGATACTGGAGGGGGGCCTCGAAGCTTGGTCCCGGAGACTAACAGCGTGGAAAGTTGTTTGATTGAGGGCCGCAGCCGTTGAATGACGAGAAAGAAGACGGATGGTTGATTGATTGATTGAAGGGAAAAGCGGCAGCATCTGCCAAGGCGGTGAGAGGGCGCAGCTCGAAAGTGACGGTCCTCCGCCGGCCGCTCTCTTGCAAGTTGCAATCCTCTCCCCGTCTACCTTCCTCACTCCCCCTCACACCCCCCATCATCATGTCCGGGAATCCCAGCGATCAACTTCGAAGGCTCCAGATGGCCCTCCAGAACCGCGGCGGTGGCGGCGGGTTCCCTGGTGGAGGTCGTGGCGGCATGGGATTGCCGGGAGCTGTGCTTCTTGTCTTTGTTGGAGGATGGGCTCTCTCCAACTCCATGTTCAACGGTGACTTGATTTGCTGGTCAAAATAGCTTGGGAGGACGTGCTGACTGGGATTTATAGTCGATGGTGGTCACCGTGCCATCAAATACTCCAGAGTCAGTGGTGTCAAGAAGGAAATCTACAGTGAAGGTAAGCCGGCTCGTCCTCGATCGTGGCTCCCGTATCCCATCTGACCGGTCCTCATCTTAGGAACTCACCTTCGCATTCCCTGGCTCGAGACCCCGGTCATCTACGATGTCCGCGCCAAGCCGCGCAACATTGCCTCCCTCACCGGTACCAAGGATCTGCAGATGGTGAACATCACTTGCCGTGTGCTGTCCAGACCCCGCGTCGACGCCCTCCCCCAAATATACCGTACTCTGGGACAGGACTTTGACGAGCGTGTGCTTCCGTCGATTGTGAACGAGGTCTTGAAGAGCGTGGTGGCGCAGTTCAACGCCAGCCAGCTGATCACCCAGCGTGAGAACGTTGCCAGACTTGTCCGGGAGAACCTTGCTCGTCGGGCTGCCCGCTTCAACATTGCTCTGGATGATGTGTCGCTTACGGTATGCCGTTCTAACCTCGCAGTAACATATGCCGCTAACCTCTGTGGTCCATAGCACTTGACCTTCTCCCCCGAGTTCACCGCCGCCGTCGAGGCCAAGCAAGTGGCCCAGCAGGAGGCCCAACGGGCCGCTTTCTTGGTCGACAAGGCTCGCCAGGAAAAGCAGGCTTTCATTGTCCGCGCCCAGGGTGAGGCTCGTTCGGCCGAGCTGATTGGTGATGCGATCAAGAAGAGCAAGAGTTACATCGAGCTGCGTAAGATCGAGAACGCGCGCCAGATCGCCCAGATTTTGCAGGAGAACGGCGGCAAGAACAAGCTGTACCTGGACAGCCAGGGTCTAGGCTTGAATGTCAACGCCGCAGCGGATGACACAAAATAAACGGGCGGAAAAGAGTAGGAGCCTGTCAGGGGACGGTGGCAGGCATGGGTTTTCTTAATGATGTAGCAGTCATGGCGCTAAGAGTCGTCCGGGAGGGCGACAGGTGTGGCATCAGGTACTTGTACAAATAGTTTTCAGGTTCTCGAGCAACAGGCGAACAGTTTCTCTTCTCTTACGTGTTACGCGCAAGATAGTCGGTAGTTGGAGTGTCTACATGACGTACTGCGCGGATTGCGTAGGTCGTCAATCTGCAGCAGCTGTTCGGCTCCTCTGCGGCGGCGAGCGGGGACGAATGCGGCGGCGGAAATTTCTATCGGCGCGGAGATTCCCATCAGCTTAACCCATTGAGAATCCTCCTCAACAGCTGGGAACTCAATCTAGAACCGAATCTGCCTTGCAGAGCGTAAGTCCCCCGCGTTACATCCTCCAGCCCAATCCCCAAGCCAGTATCCATTCCTCCCCCACTTCCGCGCATAACAATCTCCAAAAAATTATCTCCCCCACCATCATTATAACCACAACCACCATCTAACCAACCTCCCAGCCCCTCCACCGCCACCATGGCCTCCATAACCCCAACCCCCGACATGGAAATAAACGTCGACATCTACACCCAAGAACTCCTCCTCGCCGCCTCCAACCACTCCATCCCAACCCTCCGCCGCCTGATCCGCGAGAACCAACTCCCCGGCAACCCCGTCAACGTCAAAGACCCCGAAACCGGGTTCTCGCCTCTCCATGCCGCCATCGCAGCCTACGAGCCCGAAGAACAGCAAGCCAACGGCGTCGATCCCAACACCAATGCCTCGGAATCAGGCAGCGCAGCCGAAACAGTCAAGTTCCTACTCCAGGAAGGCGCAATCTGGAATGATCTGGACTTGAACAACGAGACACCCGGATGTATTGCGAAGAGAACCGGGGCGGGGGAACTGTACGAGATGATGGTTGATGCGGGAGTCAGGGCCGAGTTGTTGTTGGGACGGCTGGATGGGTACGAGGCTTTGTCTGATGACGATGACGACGACGAAGAAGAAGAAGAAGAGCAAGAGGAGGGCGAGCAAGCCGAGACTGAAACCGAGCAGCAAGAGGAATCAACCACCACCACCACCACCACCACAATCACAGCCGAAGAGCCCGAAACCTCCATCGACCCCTCAGTAACCAACCCGCGCTACCTCGACTCAACCCTAACCTTTACCAACGACCGCCTCCTCGACGCCGACCAGAACGGCGTCATGATGTCCTGGGAATCAACTATCATGGAGAAATCCGCGGAGAAGCTGCTTCCCACGCCCGGTCTCCGTGTTCTGAACATCGGCCACGGAATGGGCATCGTGGACACATTCCTCCAATCCCACCAACCTAGCGAACACCACATCATCGAGGCGCATCCGTCCGTAGTGGCGGAGATGAAGCGCAAGGGGTGGGATCAGAAGCCCGGGGTGCGGATCCATGAGGGTCGGTGGCAGGAGGTTCTCCCTGCGTTGGTGGGGGAGGGGGTGGAGGTGGATGCGATTTACTATGATACGTTTGCGGAGTCGTATGCGGATTTCCGGGAGTTTTTTAGTGAGCAGGTGATTGGGATTCTGGAGCAGGATGGGGGTCGTTGGGGGTTCTTTAATGGGATGGGAGCCGATCGGCAGATCAGTTATGATGTTTACCAGAAGGTGGTGGAGATTGATCTGTTCGAGGCTGGGTTTGAGGTTGAGTGGGAGGAGATCGAGGTGCCAAAGTTGGAGGGTGAGTGGGAGGGCGTGAGGAGGCCGTATTGGATGATTGAGAAGTATAGGTTGCCTGTGTGTAAGTTTACGATGTGATGATGGTATAGAATTCGATCTGCAATCTATTGCATCTTTATTGACTATGTACACGAGACTGGACCGTCCCCTTCTAATACATGCCGCTCTGGTGACTACGCCCAACGCCAATAAATGCATGCCGTTCACAAGCAAAAACAGAATAGCCAATCAAAGAATCATCAATCGTAGAAGCTGCCAGCTTATAATTGAATTAGGTCCACCACTGAAAAGTCTGGTGGACTGCGGCTGAAGATCGTGTGGCATTTCCCGTCCAGCGCCTGGTACTCGTTGCTGACCCAGATGTGCTTGCTGAACCGCTGCGTCCGGTACACCTCGTCATCACTGACTCCCAGGTCGTCTCGCGGGATCCAAATGACTGGACGCTTGGCACGCAATGCGTCGTGCTGGAATGCCCGTTGGGTGAGCTGGTCACGCTCGTCCGGCGTCAGGTCCTCCAACTCGTCATGGATGCCGGCAAAAAGGGTCGGACCCAGATTGCGGGAAGGAGGGCCCTGGGCCTCAGCATCTTGTGCGATCTTGTCCCGCAACCGTTGGACGCTGGGCACTTGCGTGTCCGAGTGAGTTTTGTAGTATGGAGACCGCCGGTTCGGAGACCGATCCGCCCAGGATGTACGATGCGGTCCGAGGTGCGGCCGTTGCATATGCTGGCGGGACTGCCGCTCCGAAGAAGACTCTAGCGTCTTCATCTCAATATCGTGCGACATTCGGTCTACTTCATGTTGCCGATGCTCGCGTTCCGCGAGTTGGTGCTCGATTGTGTCTGTCGGATCCTCCTCCTCGTTCGGCAGCCCCAATCGTGCTCTCTGGGCCCGCGCAAACTCCTCATCCCGGCGCACCGCGTCGTCTTCCAGGGTGATTGGCAGGTAGCGAAATAGAGGTCCGAACGCGTCGTTCAAAAGGAGCTGATAGCCAGCCGTGAGGAACAGGATGATAATCATGATAATCGCCTGTCCCTCACATGCAACTTCTCCCTGCGTGTCTCGTACCAAAAAGAACAGTCCAATCAGACTAAGTTCCATGACGTAAAGGCCAGTGAACAGCTGGTTGATGGCACGAGGGAAGAGCAGCCCACCAGTATCGAAACGAAATTTGGTTACGTAGAGTGTGTTGTACCGGTAGACAAACCAAAATAGGCCGAATGTAATCACGTTGAAGATCAAGATGAGAGGCGCAATGACGCAGTATATCAGCCCTGCATCGGTGGTCAGTCAGGGGGGCATGTGCCAAGGGAGAGTCCGGCTTACCGATGGAGGCCAGGGTGGTATACACCGGAAAGAATGTGCCCCATTGCATTTGATTCAAATTGGTGGTTCGGCCCCATTTCTTACGAGCCGTCTTGTCCAGAATCGGGGCGAGGATGAACCAGCTTACCAGGTTGACGATCTGAACCAACGCTCCAGCACTCACCGACATTGCCTGAAGAATCATGTACGAGAAGAAATAGTTACTCGACGACGGAATGTTCTGGGCCAGCAGCTCCGGCCAGCTTGTGACATCGGTCACGTTGCTGATAATGGTCGAGAAACTAGACGAGATGGTGACCACCAGGAACAGCTGCACGAACAGGAATGCAAAGTAGTAATTCTGAACCGCAAGCTCGACAGCCATACCAGTCGACAGTCCCTGAGTTCGGCTAAGAAACCGAAGGATCAGGGGCAGAAGCGCCATTAAGATGGCCAAACAGATTGCAGGCAACACACCCTGAATGGCGGAGAGAAACCACGCGGGCAGCTTGGAAAGCCAGGACAACCAAGTGAATGCAGCTTCCAGGTATGAAAGCTGAGACAGCAAGCCAGTGAACGCCACCGGGAAAGCCCAGCCGATCACCATCCCACAGACGACAGCGATGATGCCGAATGTGCGCAGATATCGCTCCCACCACTTGATGGACATGTTGTCCCAGATAACATCGTCCGGTGAGATTTCGACAATACGAGGAGCCATCTGCTTGGGAACATGGTGACTAACTGCCTGACAGGCCATATGAGCAGCGACTTGATGATTGAATTGGATGAAGGCTGAATTCATGAGGGGAAACTTCTCTGGGTGCTGTTGGTCGATTTCGATCTCGAGATTCAGGCGAGCCAGCTCTTTACGACAATTGTCGATGGTGTCGACTTTCTTACCAATGAGCCACAGTGACGGCATCCAACTAATGCCGAAGATGGGCAGTCGCATTGTATCGCGATCCTTTGGCTTGATATACTTCTGCCATAGCGGTTCTCCAAAGTCTTCGTTCTCGAATCCTTCGTTGTAAGCAATGGGATATTCCTCTCCCTTCACTCGGTCACCCTCTTTGAAGTTCACGTTCTTGCTCTTTTCTTTTACCGGAGTACTCCTTTCAGAGTCAGATACTATTTCCTCCGGTTCAACGGGAGACTCTGGAGCGGTCAAGGGAAGTTCATCGGGTTCACTGTTGTGGCTCGTTTTGGAGTCCTTGGACAATTGACTTTTCCAGAAAGGTCTTTTTGGCCTCGACACCGGTCGAGCCTCTGATGCGCCAGCCTCCACGACAGGTTCTATATTATCACGAGGGTCCTCAAGCCAAACACGAGGCTCATCAGGGTTAGTATCATTGATTTCTTGATGCTCAACATGATGCTCAGGGATAGTAATGCCGTCCTCGGGCACATACCCTCCCGATCGGGTTAATGTTCCGTCCAGTCCCTGCTCGACTTTCTTGATGCCTCCAATCATGGATTTTCCCAGTTTGCCCACACCTTGCCCAACCGCCTCTGCTGCTTCCATGGCAGGGTCAAACGGATTGAGACGTTTGCGGTGCCCTGGCTCTGCATGCTTCTTTTTTGATTTTGTGCGATGCAAGATCTGATCCAGGGTGCGGGCTTGATGTGGGTTTCCAGAGCTGACACCTCCATTCAGAGCCATTTCTGAAGCCATCCTATCGGAATCCTTCTTCTCCTGAGTCTCGACTGCATTTGGATTCTTGCCGGCCTTTTTCGCTGCAGCTCTAGCTTGTTTCAGCTGGGCCTTTTTGCATTTGATGATCAAATCCGTCTCCGCAGCCTCCAGTTTCAAGGCCAGCTCATCTCGCTGTTTCACCTTTTCATTGAGATCGTCGAAGTTGCGGTTGATCCAAATGTTTCTGATTCCTCCCGGGAAAACGTCGTAGAGTGTTTCGAGGGCCTCCACGGAGAGCCAGCTTTCTGGAATGGCCGTCACTAAGACCGTTGTCGCCGACGCTCGTAGTCGATGTTGAGGCGATGTGAGATAAGCCTGTCGGAGACGGATATAGCCTCTGAGCTCGTCGAAGAACACGCCACATACGTAAAAGATTGCGATGACTGCCATGATTAAGTGACCCCAGTACCGTGAAGTGTTTTCTGGTTTGACATTGCCCCAGGCAAGTTGATCAAGCCCAGTAACGTTCCATTGACCGTCACTTATCGTGTTGTTTTTGTAGCTTGTGTCTTTTCCACCCACCTTATTCAAGGGCAGAAGGACTGGCAGTAATAAGCACCCCAGGGGGACAAAAATTTTAAGAAGCATGCGCAGGTATCGAAGGAAAAAGTACGCATCCAGGCCACATTTTTGTATGAACTCGGTACTGGAAGTGCGAAACACGGGAGCGATCCATCGAAAGAGACCAGGCGGCGATGGCTGAGTACGTTCTCTGTCCGAGACCAGATAGGTCCTTGGCTGGCTAGAAAGCGTCCAGACATCAGCAATACACTCACTATGGGTATCGTGCGTACTTACTAGATGCGAGTGAGTTTCCCCTTGAGCAGCAGGAAGCACAAAAATTCAACGGCAAAGACGATGATGGCAGTGGCCAGGGAGGCAAGGAATGTCCCGATCGAGATGCCCTCCTTATTCTTCCCACTGCCGCCGGCGTGTTCAAGCGCCGACCCAAGGTCAGTCATGGTGAAAGTGATGCGCACCACTCAGTAGCTCGGTGCAGGTGGCTTGTTGGACTAAAAGTCCACGAAAGTGATGAAACGAAGGGACTGAAAGAGTGGTGGGTAGAGCGTAGAAGGAAGGGGAAATGAAAATGTGGACATCACGAAATTGAAATGTTATACAATTGAGGAAACGGTACGTCAGGCAGAGCGATTAGAAGCCCATGTCGCAACTCGCAAGCGGAGGTGGAGAGAGCCAATCAGTGGATGTAAGGGGAACTGAGGAACCGCCGGGGATGGGGGAGGGAGCAGCGCTAAGGGAGCAAAGACCAGAGGTCTAAATAAAGAGGCGACGACCAAGGGGATCATCAATGGAGTTCAAGGGACGAAGGGAAAAACGTGTTACAGATAAAGGCATGACAACAGTGGCACCCACTGCAGGAGCATCGACCATTCAGAGGGCCGCCCGGGGCCAAGCCAGCAGGGCAGAAGCGCCATTCGGGATGGAGGACCACTGGGGTTGGCAGATCAGCCATGGATGACATCAAGCGCCTGCTGAAACCGAACGGCGCCTGCTCCCGACTCCTACGCTGCCTCTTCCGCTCTGGCTAGAAAAGACGCTTTAATGACCGATGAGGTGAAATGCAGGCTACGGCAAACAACGCGAAATGTGCGAAATACCCACAATGACGATAAAGAAAGACCCCCGATTCCCCGATCAGGGGCTTTGTCCAGGGAGATTCCTTTTGTTCGGTTCTTTGCTTTGCCGCAGATGATTGCCTAAAATAGGAAGGTGTGACCCTGGCCCTGGCGACCCACTACCTCGCGCAGGGCCCTGATTGGATACCACATTGGAGGAGGTGGCGGTGCTGCCAGCCTTAAAAAATGCCCATTTCACCAGCCACGTCGCTCACCTGACTGTGTGGCTGTCCTATCACGCCGGCCCAAAGAGGAAAGCTCTTTACGCGGTGGGCGCGTCGGAGCGCGTCGGGTCGACAAGAAGAGAATTTGTTTTCCTTGGCAGGCCCACTTCCAAAATGTGCCTCTCTCCATCGCAACCACGACACTGACCCCAACCCAATCCCCATCCCCATATCATCATCGTCACCTGCCCATCCCCTCCTCTGTCGGTCCTCCACTGGTCCATCCGCCTGTGGACTGTCCCTTCATAGGACCGACTTATCATGTCTTCTCCAGCAAACACTCGCCGTAGGGGTCGCCCTACCAGAGACTCGGCAGTTTCCTCCCCTGCACGCTCAACTCGCTCCCAACAACAACGCCAGACCAGCAGTCCCACCCCACTGGATGATGAACAATCACAAACAACCCCTCGAGCCTCCAGGCGGCTCAGGGGAGAGGCGCCAGTTCCGTCCTCATCTCCCATGTTCTTTCAATCGTCCCCGATGAAAGGAGACAGCAGCAGCGCAGAGACTCCCGATGTTCGAATGGACGAACCGAGCTCGCCCGTGAGAGCTTCCTCCACAATGGAAGATGGCGAAACAACCCCACGAGGAAACGCTGCAGCTGCCATGCGAGGTATGACCTGCTCGACATGCTTCACCTCGCTCCCGTGAGCTCACACATAAACAGATTCGTCCCCAATCCGATACGTCTCCAGCTCAAGTCCCACCCGTTCGCATGGTCGCCAAGCAGGGCGCTCGGACATCCCCAGCAGCAGCAGTGGGCTTTTTGTCTCCTCCCGATCAAATGTCGACGGTCACCGTGGCGCCTCTCGCCGCAATGATCTTCACTCGGGCGGATTTGGGTCGACCCCGAGCCGTCGACGCAGGATATTCGTGGACGCCAACGGTATGCCTACTGCCGACGGGGAACCGCGGTCTGATGCCACCTTCTCGAACATTCATCCGGATACCTCAGAGGCCGAGGCCTTGGGTGGCAGCTCGACTCGTGTGATCTGGGGTACCAATATCTCCATCCAAGATTCCATGTCAGCCTTCAAGAACTTCCTCTATAACTTCGCAACGAAATATCGACTCTGGGCGGAGGGAGCCACGGAAGATGAAACCCGTGTAATGGGAGCTACCGCAGAAGACCGAGAATATATCAACATGTTGAACACGATGCGTCAGCTCGGTGTCTCCAACCTGAATCTGGACGCAAAGAACTTGAAAGCATACCCATCGACTCTGAAGCTATGGCATCAGCTTCACGCATATCCCCAGGAGATCATCCCTCTCATGGATCAGACCGTCAAAGATGTCATGGTTGAGCTTGCAATTAAGGAAATGGAGCGCCAACGGAATCAATCTCGTCGGAACCACACCCGCTCCCGGGATCTCAGCTCAGCACCTGCAGTTCCTAGCTCCGATGCATTGATGAGCGATGCCGGCCGAGCTGCCCCTGCGGAGATTCAAGATCTTGTCCAGGAGGTTGAGTCCAAATCTTACAAAGTTATGCCATTTGGCCTTGATAAGACAGTCAACATGAGAGACCTGGATCCTGCTGGTAGGTCGCTAGCCCCTTTTGAATATACTTCGGTACTAATGTATGTTAGACATGGACAAGTTGGTGAGTATCAAGGGACTGGTTATTCGGGCCACCCCCATTATACCAGACATGAAAGAAGGTGAGCCACTATGTCCGTCTCGCTGATATTCCATGTCTAATATAAGTTCCTAGCCTTCTTCCGCTGCCAAATTTGCAACCATAGTGTTCAAGTCGATATTGACCGTGGAAGAATTGCGGAGCCCACCATCTGTCCTCGTCAGGTCTGCCAGGCCAGAAACTCAATGCAAATCATCCACAACCGCTGTGCCTTTGCCGACAAGCAGGTTATCAAGCTACAGGAAACTCCCGACAACATTCCCGATGGCCAGACTCCTCATTCGGTTTCTCTCTGCGTCTACGATGAATTAGTTGATGTGTGCAAAGCTGGTGACCGCGTGGAGGTAACTGGTATCTTCCGGTGCAATCCTGTCCGTGTCAACCCCCGTCAGCGCACACAAAAGACGCTTTTCAAAACATATGTGGATGTCTTGCATGTACAGAAGATCGATCGCAAGAAGATGGGTATTGATGTGTCAACCGTTGAGCAGGAGCTGTCCGAGCAGGCTGCTGGAGATGCCGAGCAGACGCGCAAGATCACCGCCGAGGAAGAAGAGAGAATCAAGCGAACTGCCACCCGACCCGATGTGTACCAACTTCTGTCTCGATCACTGGCGCCTAGCATCTACGAGGCGGACGATGTCAAGAAGGGCATCCTGCTGCAGATGTTTGGAGGCACCAACAAGTCATTCCAGAAGGGAGGTAATCCACGCTACCGTGGTGACATTAACGTGCTCCTGTGCGGTGATCCCTCCACCGCGAAGTCCCAACTTCTCCGATATGTTCACAAGATCGCACCACGAGGTGTCTACACCAGCGGCAAAGGCTCATCGGCTGTTGGTCTCACGGCTTATGTGACTCGCGACCCTGACACCAAGCAGATGGTCCTCGAGTCAGGTGCTCTGGTTCTCTCCGATGGCGGCATTTGTTGTATTGACGAGTTTGACAAGATGAACGAATCGACGCGGTCCGTTCTGCACGAAGTGATGGAGCAGCAGACTGTCTCTGTAGCTAAGGCGGGTATCATCACCACCCTGAACGCTCGAACCAGCATCCTTGCTTCAGCCAACCCTATCGGCAGCAAGTACAATCCTAATCTCCCGGTCCCGCAAAACATCGACTTGCCCCCCACCCTGCTGTCTCGATTTGACTTGGTCTACCTGGTTCTAGACCGTACGGATGAGCAGGAGGACCGTCGGCTAGCCAAGCACCTTGTCAACATGTACCTGGAGGACAAGCCCGAGAACGCGAGCAGCGAGGAAATCCTGGTAAGTCTGAAAGAATGCCGACTGTGTAGCACCCAGCTAACCTTCGCCCCACTCAGCCCATTGAATTTCTCACAGCCTACATCACCTATGCTAAAACCAAGGTGCACCCTGTGCTTACCCCCGCTGCTGGAAAAGCCCTCTCCGATGCCTATGTCAACATGCGCAAACTTGGAGACGACATTCGATCATCGGATCGCCGTATTACTGCGACTACTCGTCAGCTCGAATCGATGATTCGACTCTCCGAAGCCCACGCGCGCATGCGCCTATCCTCAGAGGTGACCGCAGATGATGTGGAAGAAGCTGTGCGCCTCATTCGGTCAGCTATCAAGCAGTCCGCCACTGACTCCCGCACTGGTCTCATTGATATGGGTCTGCTCACCGAGGGCACCAGTGCAAGTGAGAGGCGCAACCGGGAGGCCATCAAGCGTGGCGTGCTTTCCGTGGTGGACGAACTGGCCGGCTCCGGAGGTACAGCTCGCTGGGCCGAAGTCTTCCGGGTTCTGAATGATCAGAGCAGTACCACCCTTGATAGCAACCAGTTTAACGAGGCGGTCTACTCCTTGCAAAATGAAGGTATCGTAAATGTCTTGGGAGAGGGTGCTCGACGGGGCATCCGGCGCAGTGGGGGAACGCTTCCATGATCCCCCCTTGCCTCTACAGAGAACTAGATGATGAGACTACGATGCCATGGACTACATAATTTCGGATGGGTGCGATTTCACTTCGGCCCTTGCTATGTCGGGAAGACGGTGTCTGGTGTTGGTTCAATACGCATGCAGCAGAACAATGTATTTAATGGGCATCAACGCAACGAGTCTTGTGGGGGTTTTGTTCATGTTTTTTTATTTTTGAAATCAAGCCAGTACGACCGAGGAAGGTTAGTCCCGCGGAATATTGCTAGCCTAACAGTAGTCACCGAGAGTACTCCGTAGTGCATGCAGGATTCACCCTTAGCATTGTACGGCTCGTCCAGCCAGCGGTCGAAAAATCTTCTGCGCCCTGGCGACTCCGTATTGATAGCAAGCCCCTGTTCTAGTTGCTAAGAGGATTACCATAGTGGGATCCAGGTTCATAGCGTCACAAGCATAGTAGGATTACCAGGTTCGTCTTTGAATTAATAATAATCATTCATTACGGAGTAGGCATTCTACCATTCCCCTGGAAGAGGCAGGCTTACTAACTTGATCCGCCTAGACGGTGATGACTTCACAGTGGAATTTCCGTGATCTGCAATCAGGGTTCCTCAGTCGGACAAAAGCATGCAGTGTTCCTGAGTCCATCATCATTTTCTACGTGATGCAGTTCTGTTAGACCCAACGACATCTTAGAACATACTATACACCTAAGAGCCACTGTCTGGTCGATCGATTGAAGTGTGACTGAAATTAGGGCCGGTCAATTTGTTCGATATAAAAATCCCGGCTAGTGTTCCCGGCGATATCCGTAGTACTAGTAACAATAGTAACACTACTATATTCTCCCACATCAAGCAAGTACAAAAACTACTGCCGATTTGATATATTGACCCATACAGCTATTACGGTGAGATGAGTTAAAAGCATTACAAGCATCGACATTGAAGTTGACATCCAATCACGCGGGGTCATGTCTGGCAATTCAAATTACAGGGGCATCCGAGGCAGAGAGTTGATTATCAAAGGCGTGATTGCTGAACTAACTAGCCAACACATGTCCGAGGCAGTAGGACTGCAGTTGGCCACAAGCATCGCAATTAGATACAGTCTTGAAACGAACAGCGCCAGACGCAAGGTTGAAATTTTTCCTCAGCAGTTTTGGGCTAACAGGTTTCGAAGAGCGCAGTGATCCAGACGCGGTCTGACCGGATCGTCTTAGCCCCCTATCACTGCAGGCCACCGCTTGCACGTATCCAGGATGAACAAATTGTCGGAGCCAAGCTTCGAACACCTTGAAAAGCTAACTGGCAAAAGTATTGTTGTGTTACATCGAAGAATGACACACTGGCTTGGCGAGTCCTCGTCCAACCGCCTTCTTCGCCCTAGGCGAGCAAGTACCTATGCACAACAACGTGCACCACAGTGACCGCGCAACCGAGGCAATTGCTGTTAATCCAGCTAGCGCCCCGAACACTGGTTTCATATTAACCTCACTTCCCTGGCCGTGGCGTTGAAGCCGATTGGTTGAGGGACAGGCTGGGAAGGGCGCTCCATGACCGTGGACTAAATCGAGGCCCTTGATGTTCCTGCACGTTTAGCTAACGGTGGCGTTGGACTGGACCGGGTGTGACCTTTTGGTGCAGCCTGTGAAACTAGTTCTTGTGCTGGGCTGGATCGGAACCGGGGAGCCTTTTCCGAGTTTCAGCCAGACGGATTGGACGGGCGGATTGAGGCTGGATTGGGGCTAGACGAATGAAGGATAGCATCTGTTAGCCTGTTTGCCAGCACTAGGCCAGTCGTTCGGGTGTTTAGCACTTTTGGGGAGGGCTGGGGGCGTGGGTGGTACCGGTGATATGCAGCATTGCAACTATACAGACTGACCCGCCTACTTGAGCCAGCCGGTACGTCGAGGCCGAAATTGCAGATAGGCGGTATTACCAATTACCTGGCCGTACAGGGCTGCCAGAAACCGCCTCGTATCGATAAAAGCGGGCTAGTCCCGAAGCAGGAAGGCGGTGTTGGGGAGAGCAGCACCTGCTTAATCGAGTGGCTGAGAATGCATCAAGCAACGGCCCCTCCTGGCGGGCTAGTCAGAGCTGCTATCATTTTCAATTAGCTTAGGCTGGAGCAGGTGGCCATTTCCCCCGACTCCCCGTTGCATTAACCGTCTCGCCGTCGTCAGTTGACATCCTCATTGTGCGGGTGGAACAGAGGCAAGCTGGTTATCCCCCGAGCAGGAGCACGGGGCTGGATTCGCAGGCCCGTATTACCGGTACAAGCAAGGGCCATGGACTCCCGATAGCAGCGTTATCGAGTATCGGCACGAGTCACGGGTTGACGTCGACCGTCCCAGTCTCCGCCGTCCTGGGACGGCCCTTAGCATCATGAGCTACCACCGGCTCTTGTACATACGGTCTCCCTCTTCCCCCCCCCACCTGCTGCTCCCTGCGCCGTTTGGTAATTAGCATCATTTCGATCAGATTAGGTCCTTTGCTCAGCTCTCTTTTAATTTTTTCCTGTCCCCTTCTCTCTTGTCTCTCTTTTCTTCCCAGCTTTGCCTCAATCATGATCTTTCTCTCCGCCCTCTAACAACCCCCCCGTTCTACCCCAAGCTGTCGTCATCCCCTCACACTCCTCCTTGCTTACCTAGTCTTTCTATCGCTAGAATTTTAATCAATTGATTGATTCATCATGAGGTTTGTAGCATTCCCTATCCGGTCTGGCCTGGATCATTCGGCTAACCGTTCGTCCCTCTCCAAGGTTCGGGGAACACCTCCGATCTTCGATGATCAAAGAGTACTACTGGTACTACATTGCCTACGAGGATCTGAAAAAGGCCCTCAAAACCGGATACGTCACCGAGCCTACACCCGAGAACGCAAGGCCCGACCGCCAGCCCTGGTCAGAGGATGACGAAAAGCATTTTGTGACCCTGTTGGAAAGCGAATTGGACAAGGTCTTCAACTTCCAGAGAATCAAGAGCGCGGAGATTGCCCGTCGCATCCAAGCTAGCGAGACGGAAGTCGACGATGTGGTTTCCCGCTTGGACAACTCCAGCGCTCGTTCAGACAATGCCTCGAACTCGCGTTCCAGCCAAAGACCCCCTTCCGACGAAGACTTTTTGATGCTCGAGCAGGTCTTGAGTGACATCATTGCCGACGTCCACGACCTGGCAAAGTTCACACAACTCAACTACACAGGTTTCCAGAAAATCATAAAGAAACACGATGTACTCTCCGACTCCAACCCTGCGCTCTTCCCCAATTAGAAGTGTGGTGCTGACAATTGGGCCTAGAAACAAACTGGATGGCACCTGAGGCCAGTTTTTGCTGCGCGACTCAATGCGAAGCCGTTTTTCAACGACAACTATGATGCACTGGTGGTCAAGCTGTCTAAGCTTTACGATCTTGTTCGTACCAAGGGTAATCCAGTCAAGGGTGATTCTGCCGCTGGAGGCACTCAACAGAACTTCGTCCGTCAGACGACCAAATATTGGGTCCACCCGGACAATATCACCGAGCTTAAGCTGATCATCCTCAAGGTATGCATACAAGTCCCAGGCCATTCTTCAAAATCCATATTGATAAGGTTAGCACCTTCCTGTGCTGGTCTTTAACCCCAGAAAAGAGTTCGAGGAAAAGGATGCTGCCATTTCGTCCATCTATTACGATAACACCGATACCTGGGAATTGTACCAAGGTCGCCTGAAGAAAACCGAGGGAGCTGAAGCTATCCGACTGCGTTGGTATGGAGGCATGGAAAGCGACCAGATTTTCGTCGAGAGGAAGACTCATCGCGAGGATTGGACCGGAGAGAAATCGGTCAAGGCGCGTTTCTCTCTTAAGGAGAAGCATGTTAATGCCTATCTGTCCGGTCGCATGACGGTAGAAAGCATCTTCGAGAAGATGCGCCGGGAAGGCAAGAAGAGCAAGGAGGAAATCGACAGCTTAGAGCAACTGGCACGGGAGATCCAGTACCGAGTCATCACCCGACGACTGGTACCCGTCACTCGATCTTTCTACCACCGTACTGCTTTCCAGCTTCCCGGAGACGCCCGAGTGCGTATTTCGCTCGACACGGAATTAACAATGACCCGCGAAGACAACCTCGACGGTCGCCAGCGGACCGGAGACAATTGGCGACGTATGGACATTGGCGTGGATTATCCTTTCTCCCAACTGCCCCCAGAGGACGTGGAGCGCTTCCCTTACGCCGTTTTGGAGGTGAAGCTTCAAACCCAAGCGGGTCAGGAGCCGCCCCAGTGGATCAGAGACCTGACTGCGAGCCACCTGGTTGAAGCGGTACCGAAGTACAGTAAATTCATCCACGGTACTGCCACTCTCTTCCCTGACCGCATCAATCTTCTTCCATTCTGGATGCCCCAAATGGATGTTGACATTCGGAAGCCGGCAACACGCAAGTTCGGTATCCAGCGGCCTCCGGTTAGCGCGTCACTGTCCACCACCGAAACACCCGAGGACGATGAGTCAGATGAGGAAGATTCGAACGAAGCACAGTGGGTTGAGAACACGAACAGGGCCCAGGCTAGTGATGCCGATCAAGAAGCTCTATTTGCAGACACCGATGGGAACGCTTTGGACATTGAGGAGCGCATCGCTGCTCAACCGCTCCCGGGAGACGAGGACTACCCGTTATATGATTCGGATGCAGAGTCTGTTGATTCCGATGAGCTGGAGGAGGCGCGCCGTGTCGGTGGGACATACTACTACAAGAAGCTGGCTAAATACTACGTCCATCAGGCCGGGGACGCCATGATCCACGGCCTGACGGCGCTCATTCCACGGCCCCGGCCAACCAGTCTCCCGCCCCCTGAACAGAACGGAATCGCCGTGATGGGCAACAAGCGCACGGTGAAGCGATTCCAAGCTCCCAAGGGCAAGCGTAAGTCATTAACACATTATGATCATCCAACATATAACCTTCTAACATGTCACAGGCATCCACGTTCCCGTCCGTGTCGAGCCGAAGGTCTACTTTGCCGCAGAACGAACGTTTCTCTCGTGGCTGGAATTCTCCATTCTCCTTGGTACTATCGCAGCTACACTTCTCAACTTCGGGGACGACTACATCACCTTCGCATCGTCCTGGGCCTTCACAGTACTGGCCGCGATTGCCCTCCTATACAGTCTCATGCTGTACATCTGGCGTGTCGACAAGATCCGCAAGCGCCGTGACGTCAAGCGTGTCTATTACGAGAAATGGGGACCGACTGTCGTCGGTCTCGGATTAGTGGTTATTGTCATGGTCAACTTTGGCCTCCGGGCTCGTCAAGCGGGCTTTTGGGCTAAGGGTGGCCGAGACTCAGATGTTCCGCACGGAGGCGAGCTATGATTGCCTTCTTCAAATCTCGTCAATCCAATTGCGTTGGAATGAACTATTTTGGTAAAAAAGCTCTTCTGGAGTACCATCGCCATGGTCTATCGATCTTACTCGGTCGAAACGAAAGAGAAAGCTGTATTGATTATTATGGGTTGCTTGTACAAAAGCATGTGTATGAATTGTCATTCCTGCCTTCTTCTGCCCAGATACCAGATCCTGTCCTATGATGAATTGATTATTCAGTTGCGAGGCTAAGGAACCGAAAGCGCAAGAGATTGGTATAGTTAGTACGCTATAGCGGTTGACTACTTGTCACTACAGAATAAATTATGATTATACAAACAGGTCTGAAACAGGGTGCTCGTCTCGTTCATCATCTAGAAAAAAGATCACACAGATCAGACAGACATGACATCACGCGTTGATGTTCACAACAGGGTTGATTGTATCATCTAGACTGACGGCATCGGAATTCGCTTCCTCGACTCCGGAGTACCGGTTCAACCAGCCCAGAACCTGCTGGTGCCAGACAAGACTGTTCTCTTCCTTAGTAACCCTAGATTCAGACACAAGTCAGCTTCTGATAAGACAGGTGCGATTATCGAAAACCCTAATCACGACGGAAACATACCAGTGGTCCTCGTCGGGGAAATTCAGGAACCGACTAGGCACGCCTCGCTCCTGGAGCACATTGAAGAGCCCGATGCCTGCGGAAACGGGGACGCGATAGTCGTTGTCGCTGTGAATGACGAGCTGGGGCGTGCTGAACTGGAGGACTCGCTCTGGGCCAGAGGGGTCTGTGTTATGGTAGGCGTCGCGGGTCTCCCAGAAGGTACCGTTGAACTGATAATTTAAGTTGTTCGTTAGTATGCGGGGAGCTGTATGTCTGAGATTTGAGAAGGGAAGGAATCTCACGTCATGTTCAATAAGCCATAGCTCGTCCGTCTCAATCATGGCGTCTCCGACAAATGGACCATCGTGGCTGACAAGAGCCTTGAACTTCCGGCCAAACTCGCTGCCTTGGATCCAGGTAATCATAAAGGCACCGTAGCTAGCTCCGGCAGCGACGCTGTTGTCGGTGTCGACGAAGTCGAAGTTATCATGGACGTATTGCCAGGCTTTCACTAGGTCATCATAGGGAGCGCCACCTGTTTATTGTGTCAGCCAGAGTTCCCTGTCTGGTGTGGTGACGGGTGAAATACCCCAATCTGCTTGAATTGCATCGGTTAGCTCATCGCCAAAACCAGTACTTCCCGTGGGGTTTGGCGCGATGACCACGTATCCCTGGTCAGCGAAGACCTTGGGGTTCCATCGTGTGCTCCAAGAATCGGTCCAGGCACTTTGAGGTCCGCCATGGATGTAGAGAACCATGGGGTATGTTTTGGACTTGTCAAAGCCCTCCGGATAGATGATCCACGAATGGAGCTGATTCTGCTGTTAGCATACTTCTCATGAGACCGGAGCGAAGACTTACCGTGGTCCAGTTGCCATCGTAGTAGAACTCGTCAATGTCAGCTGGGCCAAGTCCGCTGAGCTCAGGATCAATCTCATTGGCTGATGCCAATGTCTTGATAACACTCTGGTCTGGACTTGCAGTGTAAACATTCCAGCTTGACCAGATAGCGCTGGCAGTGACAAGAAGAGTGGAGTCAGGTAGAACGTAATATGCCGACACGACGCCGCCATCGGTGAAGTTCGTGGGCTTGAAGTCATCACCAGCATCTACCGGAAGAGAAAATAGCCTAGACCGCGCTCGGTCTTCACTTGTCACGACTAGGTTGTCTTGATTGACCCATTTGACAGTGTCTGGAGACCGGTCCCAGTCTTTTGCAACGCTCGGAATAGTCTCATCGGAACCGATCGTATACACATACAGCGTGCGGCGGTCCGACTCATATTCCCTATCTGCCATCTGGAAGTAGGCCAACTTGTCGCTGTTAGGAGAGAACACTGGGTTGCTGGAATCCCCTTCGATCCCCTCCGGAGTGGCAGGACTGTCGGGTCCGTTGATTGCGAATGCCTTTGCAGAACCATCATGTGGGACGAGGTAGATATAAGAAGCCGTGTTATTAGCAAGAGGAAGTTCTGGAGCCTTGCTCTTGAAAGCAACCCAGTTTCCGTCCGGCGAGAGGTCATAGTCTGAGTTGCCTCCAAAGGGAGGAAAAGGGCTTTCGGCACCCTTGACTGGGTTGACCAGGTTTTCCAAGGCCCCTGTGGAACTATACTGGACTTTGCCGTCATCACTGGTCGAGCTTTGCAATGTGCCCGAGAATACAGCGTGGGAAATGGGGGTAAGGTAGGTGTCCCAATGCCTGACGAAGATGCTGTCGTAGATGCGAGCTGAACTCGGCAAAGCTGTCACAAGCTGGTCATTGTAGACAGTTCCGTTGGGATACGATTTTCCGCGCAGAATATATCGCACGTCACCAGAGTTAGTAACAACTGATTTGATGCCGAGTAAGTTGGCTGAGAGAGAGGCTGCTTTGTATCTGCACAACGCACGATTAGGAACAGCCCAGCACACTGGCACATGAAAGAGAAACTGACCCATTTGCAAAATCCGAAGTGTCCGCAATCCACAACTCCACACCACCGGGAATCTGTGCATTGGTGCTGTTGATGTAGAGGACAGTAGAGCCATCCGAACCCAGCCAGATCATCTCGGAAACATTGCTATCCTCGGTAAGGGTCTTTGTTTCTCCCGAGTCGAGGTCAATCAAGCTCCACCATGTCTCACTGGAATGCGTGTCAAATGAGTATTGCGATGTTGAGAATAGCCCAGTGTCCTGGCGGTGTCAGCAGAGAATCAACCGTCCTTGTTTGGGTCGGAACCACCAGTTGCACATACACCGGAGGGATTTGGGATGACTTCGGAGCGCCGCGGAGCACTGATCAGCTGTCTAAATGGGTATACCTGTCAGACGACCATGGAATGCTTGTAATTTGGATAGGGACTCACTCTGGAGTCAAGGCTGATACTGCGGATGTCGCAGCAGCCGTGACGGCGAGCCACCGTAGAACTCCCATGACGAGGAGTGGTCGTGGTTCAAAGCGAAAAGAAACGACTGGCCCACGAGCCTGGAACCGGAGGAAACGGACGACAGGGCCAATTTATGGCCGGGGTGGGACGAAGGAGATTCCCGGATGGATGCATGGCCGGCTTCACGACCTGCCAAATCGGGGCTCGGGCCAAGAGCGCAGCCAGCCCAGTAAGTACCTACCTACTATCCTCAACTTTCTCCCCCCTCCCCCTTGACCGGCGAAGGCCCAAGCAAGGGCGAGACAGCCGTAGAAAGCCAAAGCGCTGGCCTGGGCTTGCAGTGCCAAGAGGGGCGGTTGCTTTCCTTCCCTCCATTCATCCATTCATTCCTCCATTTTCCTATATGTCTCCCCCCCCCCCCGCCAGAAACTCGGCTAGCTTGAAGCGGGGAAAAGCCTTTCCTAATGCCTCACTCTATGTCCGGCCTGAAGGAGAAACAGGTGAGATGATAGCATGGCTCATTGAAATAGTCCCCAAATGACAGGAGTTGTCGAGAAAGGGATGCTCATCCAAAGCAAGGGAGGCGGTTTCAAACCGGACTTCATCTTAAAAGAAAGCTTGGTATGTACCACTGGCCTCTCTCTATCGCCGGTGGCATTTAAGACAGGAGGACGGCATGAAACACTGGCTAGATCGAGGGCAGATCTTGACCTACTCAATGGCAATGGCCCTTACAGAGGGGGACTCCGAACTCTAACAATGCAACAAAGCAGATACATCAAAGTGGGTATCCAGAACCCAAACGGCATTACATGTACAGGTACTTCCCACGCCATCAAAGACATGCAGGAACTCGGGAACCTTAGTATTCAAAATCATCGTCCACTCCTCCCTTGCCAGCATTCTCTTTCTGGACCGCCTCCTGTTTGCGGTACATCTCCGCCACGGCCCGCGTGGTTGTTGCCTGCTCGGGCTTTTTGTCGTCTCTGGATTTGATGAATCGCGGGAAGCGAAGAGACACTCCCTTTCCCCCTCCAGTCGTCCCGACGAATTCATCCGCTGCGGCCTTATATCGAGGACTGAGCGTCAGATCCGCGGTCTTGACCTCCCACACAAGTCGCGGCTCAAACCAGACATCCGGCTGGTCCTTGGGGACTGTCGAATGGGAGTAGAAAGGCTTGGGCCGGTCAATGGTCAGAGGGGAGAGTTCATTGTAGAACTCTTCCAGGGCTGCTTCGGAGAATCCGGTGCCAATGTTGCAGATCGTCTCATACGTCTGGGTACTTGAATTGTACGCGGCCAGGAGGAATGCACCGTACACGGACGTACGCTTGCCTCGGCCATGGTAGGCACCTAAAACCACAAGGTCGAGCGAGTCACCCACCCCGCTGAGATAATCCTTCTTGACCTGTCTCATCGTTAGCAGTGGGACTCTCGAGGCTTTTTCTCTGACTCACCTTCAACCAATTCCGACTTCGCTTGCTCGGTTCGTAGCCACTTTCTTCAGTGTCCAGCATCTTGACCATCAAACCTTCACATGATGCCTTGACACTCTCATCGAGCAGGGTCTGGATCTCATCAACCACGTTCGTATTGCCGTACTGAGCAAACTGGAACTCGCCTTCGGTGACTTGAAAAGACTCATGCATCAGTTCACGGCGTTCTCGTAGGCTTTTCTTGACCGTAGGCTACCGTACCAGTCAGCAGTCTATAAAGTAGATAGAAGAGAGCAGGTTTACCTCTCCGTTCAAGAACAAAAGGTCGAAGGCGAATATGCAGACTTTGACCTTGACATCTTCCGCTTTGACATCCTTCCTCTTGCGAGTCATGAGTTGCTGGAATGGCAGGACCTTCTTAGTCTCTGTGTCCCAAGCAACCGTCTCACAGTCCAGCACAAAACTTTTAACACCATCCTTGATCCACCCGTCGAGCTTGGCTAGCACATCGGGATATTTCTTCGATAGGTCTTCGGAATTTCGAGAGAAGATGGCGCTCAGGCCTTTGCTGTCCTTCTTCAAGGTGGCCGTCGCGCCTGGATATTGGTGGATCGAGTCAGGGGCAACGAAGTGGATCTGTGCTCTTTCCCCATCGTATTTGTACTCG
Organism: Aspergillus carbonarius ITEM 5010; assembly: GCA_001990825.1. Lineage (NCBI taxonomy): Eukaryota > Fungi > Ascomycota > Eurotiomycetes > Eurotiales > Aspergillaceae > Aspergillus > Aspergillus carbonarius. The sequence continues at coordinate 667,024 of KV907507.1, read as the reverse complement.
CAGGTGAACTCTTTTCCTTCGAACCGGTCAAGCACTTCGGTAATGGACTTGGTCGGCTTGGCAAGCATGGGCTTAAGGGGAATACCTGGCTGCAGCTTGCAGACCTTGGGCAGGTTGGGCAGACCATGCTCGAGGATGGCTGGAATGATTTCTTCGTATGCTGGTAGTTCGCTGTACACAGTCTTCAAAATCGCCTCGCCTTCTGTCAGCTTCTCGGCAGAGGGAGTCTTCTGGCCTTGCAAAGCGGCCTCATGTGCGACTACAGCTTGAGCAAGGGCAACAAGCACAGTCTTTTCCGCCAGCCCAAGTCTTAACTTTCCTTCCAGGAATCGAACAATGTATTTAGCTTCGCTAGGACCACCCTTGTCCTTGGTAATATCAATGCCTTTGCTGCCTTTACCTGCGGTTGCTGCGTCAGCAGCCGACAGGAGCTTTTTGATGCCCGAGATCTTCTTGTCTTGAGAACCATGACCCTGGACCTTAGCAATGGCGAGGAGCCCTTCATGCACTCCTCGAACAGTCAGAGGTTTTGGCTTAAACATAGTCGGCTGGTTGCCCCGACTCTTAGCAGCCACCAAACCAAGATCACCAATTTCGTGTTGATCCGTCTTGATCACGGCCAGACTACGTCCGGTACTCTCACCAATCGCCTTCATGATAAGGGACTCGCCGATCCCAAGCTCAATTCCGGCGTAATCTGCAGCCAGCTTATTGATCATGAGCTGAACAGTAGGGAGCAGATCTTGAGGAGTCAAGCGCAGTACTTGGCGGAGGAAAAGCGAGCAATGGGCCAGAATGACTAGTCGCTTTGTGGTCATCTCGATGAGAGAGAAGGTGGTGCAGAGGGCGGCGTATGGAACCGGATCGCCTGCTTTCCAGTCGGGATAAGGCTCGGTACCACTGGCCTTCAATGTTGCTTGGGCCTTCTCGATCTTTTTCTTCTTCACCTCAGGCTTCTCATCTTCTTCGTCCTCACTAGCAGACTGTGCCTCTTCTTCTCCTTCCTCCTTCTCTGAGGCGCCCTTCTCCGGCGTTTCCTCCCCCGACGCCTTCGCAATGGCGGCCGGTGGTGGTGACGGCTCTCTGGGTTGTGATCGCTTCTTAGGACTCTTAGGTGTCGCAGGTTTTCTCTTCGGGGCGGCGCTTGCCTTGTCTCCTTGTGAGGCCTTTCGGCGGCGCTTATTCGCAGGCTGAACATCACTGTCCTCATCTTCGCTGCTATTATCTCTCTTCAGGTTGTTTAGATCGCCCGTCTTGTCTACCTTGAGAGCCTCCGGCTTAGACTCGGCGGCAGAGTCCACCGTGTCAGCGGCACCGTTAGCGCTCCCATCAGTCCCATGTTCATTGACGGGTATAGGACCCTGAGCTGTTTCCGATACGGTCGCATCTTCCGTAGCTTTGCTTTTCTTGTTTGAAAAAGATAACGTAGTTTGCTTCTTGGGGCCGTTCGAGGAGTCTGAATTTGACCCAAAGAACCTCCTATGAATTGAGAGCCGGCTATTAGCATACTTGTACAGTTATGATTATTTGAATGCATCTGAGGTCCAATCACATTCAGACGCACCCAAGTGTCAACTGGGAATCTCGGACATACCCCAGGGTAGCTTGCTTCGTGCCTTTTGTGTCTGCCATCGTGAAAGCTGATCGCGCTGTACTCGTACAATTACCGTCAGGAACCCTTCTCAGCTGCTGATAGACCCCGTATAGCCTTGCCCGCGAAAGCAGATAATGCGATTCTACTCGGCGCAGGGTAAAGTGTGCACCGTAGAAGGTCGGACGAAGCTGTGTTGGCGCTGGAGCAGGTCTCCTGCAAGGGTAGCGCAAAATTGGCATAAGAAACGCGGAAGAGTGAATGGTGGGCATAGACGTTATACTAAACGTCCTTCATCCTAGAATTGGCGATTTAGCGGAATTATATGGAGTGAGTCTCGAGTTCAGGCACCCGAGGTAGACATTGCTGCCTTCCACCTTCGATTGCTTGAACGGGAACGCGACGTGACGTGACGCGAATTCCATTAAGATCACGTGATCTACATGACTGCCACATTACCAAAGCCGTGTTGAGCTATGATGATTCGAAAATAACTCAGACAAAAGGCAAAGGACATAGATCCACCTACGAAGCCTTTCTAGGCAGTTGAATCCACATTCGCTGAACGCAGGGAAAACCATGCATGCAAACAAAAAGTAATCCAAACAGTGCAAACACTACTGTCACCGCCTTCAGCTAGCGGCAGAAAGTGGGGTACTAAGGCGGCGAGGGACTATCGATAATGGCTTGGTCTCTGTGCATCCTCGATCTTCCGATCTAGACAGTGCCGCGGAGTCGATATTCAATGTCTGCGTTGCATGCTCGATGGCTATAACTTATCTTAATGTTCTTCTCCTACAACAGTGCTCACCCCTGTAAACTCAATGGAAGTCTCTCGGCAAGAAGCTTTCACAAAGGTGCGAACTCTACTCAAGCAGCCCATGGTTTATTTGTGCTAATGGGAGGCGAAGCTCAAACCACCATGCGTGGAACTCAGCTCCGTGGGATTGCGATTCCGTGGGGGTCAAGCGACCTCAAACGATGTCTTTCGAGCACTCAGCCCAGTGTACAATGTGCTGGACGAGCTAGCCCGTAGAGATGCACTGGATGAGAAATTAGCGGAATATGCATTCTTCCCCCTCTGCCATATCTTCAACGAAACCAAACGGACCCCTGTCAACTCTTTAGAACTTTCCGTTAAGTGCTTGCGGATCCTTGTTGAGAAAGGATGGCGGAGGCGTTTGTCCCCTCAGATGGGCAAACAGCTCATCATTCTGCTAACCTTGATTGTGGGTGGGACACCGAATAAGTCAGGTGGAACGCAACTTGAACAGGCTCGGTCACCCGAGCTCTCCATTGCAGGATTTGACTGCCTTTTAGCCATCTTCAGTGTCTTAGATGGCCCTGTGGCCAAACAGACCGTTTATCATGAAATCGGCACCGCGACGGTCGTTGATCAGATGGTCTATCTTATGCTCGAAGGCGTTGTGGATGAAGGATCAGATGAACTCTGCATATCTGCGGCTAAGGCACTCCAGGGGCTTTTTCAGCGCATTACAAACCGGGTAGTGTTAGCCAGTATCATGCCGCGCACAGTGTCGACTTTGACCAGGATTATAAAACCCACGACTCAGGTCCGGCGATCCTTTAAGCTTTTGTCGATCTGTCTAAAAGTCTTCAACTATCTGATAAAGACTGTGCTAAACGACCAGGTGACTGAGATCCCTGATAAGTCAGCTCCGTCCCAGAAGGAAGATGATCAACTCGTCCTTGACGGGTCTTGGTTGAAAGCTACAGCCACGCAAATAAAACTTGCACTTGCGAACGTTATCCAGGTAAGGCGACATGACCGACCCGAGGTCCAGACAGCGCTCTTGGAACTTTGCTTGATGGTAGTAGAAGATTGTCAGAACACACTCAAAGAGGCACTGCCCATCATCATTGAGACCGTCGTTGTGTTGTCGGATGTGGATGAGAATCAAGTACCCAACGAGGCATTCCTTGCGCTTAAGCATCATGCAACTACCTATCCAGTTGTGGTTGACACTTTGAAGAACTCTCTCCACACATGGGTTACTGCCTTCCCACGGACCATGCAAAGCAACGATGAAACATCAAAGCAGTGGGCGGTCAAACAGATATCAACTGCGTTCCAGGTGTTGTCACAGGTACAATCCGAATCCGATATCCTGTCAAGTAGCTTAGCGTCAGGCATATGTGACAGTGTTGCTGCCTCTGTGAACAGTATGACGAATGCTCTCCAGCCTCTGGGTTTTGATGCTGCAAACAACCAAAGTTTGGAAGTACTACACCAAGGAGTTAAATCAGTCTCATTTCCTCCCGTTATATTGGAGCACAGAAGCCAGCAACAAACACTAAATGACTTGCATTCCATGATCGTTAAGCTTAGTACGTCTGAATCGGGCCATGGAATTACACGTCTGATCATCAACCGAGTTCACCAGGAGCACGGAAATGCTCTCATTGCGCCTCTCTGGTTGGGATTAACATTCCTTAAGAACAGCACACAATTTACATCAGTATTCGATGATTTTATATCGGCGGATGAGCTGGAACCTTCAAGTCAACACACGTCAAGGTCTGGGATGATTGAGGAATTGTACTACGTTTCATTGCCTGTACTGAACGACCCTTTGGCCGACGAGTCTAAGGACTGGCGAGTCCAGGCACTTGCTCTAGAAGTTGTTACCCTCCAGGCACAACAGCTCGGAGAGGCCTTTCGTCCAGAGTTGATGGACGCGCTATACCCTGTTCTTCAGTTACTAGCATCCAACAATTCGAGTCTTCAGAAGCATGCCATGACATGCCTTAACATTCTAACTACAGCTTGCAATTATGGAGACGCCAGCACAATGATTGTTGAGAATGTCGACTATCTTGTGAACTCAGTGGCATTAAAGCTCAATACCTTTGATGTGTCACCATATCCACCGCAGGTCCTATTGATGATGGTAAAGCTGTCTGGGGTTCGGCTGATTCCTTACCTAGATGACCTGGTGGACTCAATATTTGGTATATTAGACATGTACCATGGCTATCCGAAGCTTGTTGAGATGATGTTCCGAACCCTGGCTGCCATCGTCAAAGAAGGCACGAAAAGTCCATCTGTCCTAGCGATCGGTGATGGGAACCAGAGAGGACATATTGACCACCGCAAGAAGCAGTACGAACGGTTACAGATCTCAACATTGGCAGAGGAGTTTGCGCATCGCAAGGCAAAACGTACAAATCTAATCGCAGACCTTGGGGATGCGGATGAGATGGTCCCACACCCGAAAAAGCCTTGGAAGAGGGAGCCCGAAAAGGCCGAGCAGCGAGACAACGATATCAACACCTTCGCCGATTTACTCAAGGAAGAAGACTCGGACGAACCGCTTCCTCCACCCCGCGAACCCGAAGACAGCGAGAAGCCCTTGAGTAAATCGCACAATCTTCTACTCCACATCATCAAATCCATTCCATCTCATCTATCCTCACCCTCCCCATTCCTTCGCCGGTCTCTACTCTCTATCCTCATCGATGTCTTTCCAACCCTTGCCGCCCACGAGAACAGCTTCCTACCGCTCATCAACGATCTATGGCCCTCAGTAGCCGCAAGAATCAGCTTCCCGGCCTCATTCAGCGAACACGCCTCATCAACATCTCTCATGACAAGCCGCACTTCCGCGGTTGCAGACACCCGCATCAAACAAGGCCCCGACGAATTCGACTTCCAAGAAGAGACCTTCGTCACCACAACAGCCTGCAAAGCCATCGAAACCATATGCAAGACAGCCGGCGATTTCATGGCCTCACGGGTCGAAACCGAGTTCCCACGCTGGGAGCGTCTTTACATTCGCGCATGGGACAAAGTCCGACAAGATGCAGAAAAAGCCCTCGAACGACAAGCCCAGCAACAAGCGACCAAGACTCCCGAAGATAACCCCGGGACAACACTCTCCATCGCCTTCGCCCAATCACTATCCCTCACCACGACCGGATCCCACGGCACCCGCGCCTTCACACCACACCACACCCTTTGGCGCGCAATGGTCCCCTTATTCATCACTCTCCTCACGCACGTCCGTCTCCCCTTGTCCGTCGGCGACAAGATCTGCGAGTTCCTTGCATCTTGGATAGCCCGATACGCAGGACCGGAGTATTATTCCTCTCGCCCGCCAATGCAGACAAAGACTAAGCAAACAGCGCTTGAAACCGGAGTCTCTTCCTTAAACGTGGAAATTGAATCAGTCGAAAGTGTGATTCAAGCCATGGAGACGTGGAATGCGGATCTGACGTGGTTTTATTTCCAGGAGCAGAGAGAACAACTGCTGAAGATGTTGGCGAAGACCAGGAGCAAGAGGGCCACGGCTTCCGCTTCTAAGATCTGTGAAGTGGATGAGGATCCTTTAACGTCATGGTCCGTACCGGGAACTTCATTGAGGTTTGCGGCATTAGTGTTTTGAACAAGGATACTGTTTGTAGTGGGTGGTACATACTGTTTGAATACATGTAACGGTGAATGTTGCAACATATCAGCTCGATCTGCCGTTGGCTTCTATACTTCAAACATTGCAAAGCACCGATATGAAACTCTCAGCTAGAAAGTAACCACCAGATTATGATTGTAGTCTACACTATGTGGCTATGGCGGAAGGCACAAATACGACTCATTACGGCAGATGCATTAGTTGAGTAGAGTGAGCGATGATTGATTGGCAGCTAGCTAAGAAACCCCCATGTGATTTTGTCAAGTCTTTTCGATCTTATACTTCAAAACCCAAACACAAGCAACAGCAGGCAAACCGAAACTGTCATATCCGAAAAGAGCGGAGATCAGTTGGGACAGACAACAATCACGCGACAATCAATTTGAAACCCGAAAACATTTGTTTACAAGCAGACAGGTGACCATAGCAAGCCAGGTCTCTAATCTACTCGTCATCCTCCTCGCTCTCCTCCTCGCTCTCGGCATTCTCGAGCCACTCAAGGAAGGGCTCGGCGGCCTTGCGGACCTTCTTGCTAGTCTGGATGTCAACGTACTTCTTGCTAGCCTTCGAGCCCCACGCCTTGAGGGTGTCCTCAGAAACGAGGTCGTGCTCGTAGTACTTGAGCAGGATAGCAGGAACCTGAGCAATGAGCTCAGGGCGATCCTTGCCAACAAAACGCTCGGTTCCACCGAGGAAGGCCTTTTCGTGGCGCTCGGAGGTGATCATCTTCTTGAGCAGGCCGGCACGAGCAGGGATCTGCTTGGTGATCTTCTCGTCAAAGATGGTCTGGGCAAGGACAGCCACGGTCTTGTGCTTGTTCTCGATTCCATATTCCTTGGCCTTCATGTAGATGTCCACGTCGCTGACGGCAGTGACGCCGCCCTTCTCAGTAGCAGTGTTGAGGACCCAACTGCCAAGCTCGTCATAGGCGGAGGGACCATCAGCACCCTCATCATCACCTTCCTCGAGGACAAGGGAGCGCTTAAGATCATCAGGGAGCTCCTTAGCACGGGCCTTGACGGCCTCCTCGGACACATCGACAGCCCAGTTATCGTCATCAATGTCCTCTTCGGCATCGATACCCTTAGCATCAGCCTTGATACGGCGAGTCAGTTCGTCGTCGCTGCCTGCTTCCAGGGCGACATCGCCGTTGTCGTCGTCACCGTTTTCGGAGTTGTTGCTATCTCCAGGGCTGCCATCCTTGTCGCCATTCGCAGTGCCGTTCTTCTCCTTGTTGCGACGGGCCTTCTTCGACGCCTTGTCCTTCTTCCCTCCCTTGGTGTGGGTGCCGTTGCGGAGGATGAACGTGCTCAGCTTCAGACGGGAATCAACCTCAGAGCGCTGTCCACAGGCCTTGCAGTCCAAGGAAATCTTTTCATCCTTGACCACAACGTCCGTTTCCGGATTCTTGCACTTCTTGCACAGCACGAACTTGGCGATAAAGCCGTCCAGATAGTCCTGAAGCTTGGGGGCATCATGAGCACCGTTGATGATCCAGCGATCATCGGTGGGCTTGGCGTTGGCCTGAGCACCGAGCTCGAAGCCAAAGTACTTGATCACATAAGCCGGAGGCCGACTGAGAGACTGGGCGACAGAGTTCAGGTTGACGACGACGGTCTTGATACCGTTGCCCTTGCCTTCAATCTTGGACTGGAGACGCTCCATCTTGTAGCGGTAGAAGGGATCGGAGACATCCCGACGAATGTTGACAGTGGCCATGATGATGGTTGGGTGAGTGAAAACTCTTCACGAGACTAAGCGAGATGGTTATATGAAAATGAGGCGGGAGGGATTCTGGACCAGGAATATCTTGACAAAACAAGACATGCGTGGGAGATTCCTAGGGTTGATGGAATGGTGGCGGTTGGGATCGTTTCAGAAGAACGATAGACACAGCGAATACGGCAGCCCAAAGCTTTCAGCCACAGGACTTCGAGTGTATGCTACAAGGTTTCGACGTGAAGCGAAACGATTGCAGCTTGAGCGGCAGGTGGTGATCGAGATCTCTGACGCAGGACGAATACATAGACAAGTTCTCGACCGACTCTGTTTTCAGTGGCTTTCTCTGGCAGGTAGAGAGAGAAACCAGCGGGTGGTTCTTCTGTGGGAGGATCGCAAGACGACACGGTTAGCTTCGTAATACTGATGGCGGACTGGCCGCAAGCCGGGGCGACTCACCAGAGTGGCTAAAGCGCGAACAAAACGTGTGGGAAACCAGCAGGCAGAAGTGAGAGCCTGACAGAAGATGGTTTGAGGACGCAACAGCGTGTCCAAGTTGATGAAATGGAGATGAAAAGGCCTGAAAGGTGGATGAGTTGGAAGTGGGTGGAAGAGGAAAGAGGAGAAAGAAAGAGGGAAAGAGCGAAGAAAAAGCCCAAACAAAAAAAAGTCCGAGCCGATTGACGCCAAGCCGAGCCTTTGGCCGGAAGGCACCAAAGCGGGCAAATTGAGTGAAAATTGGGAAAGAACGAAAAAAATGCGCACGTCTGAGTCAGCCGACTGCTCCTGAGGCCACTCACTTCCTTCACCTGCCTGGAGAGGGCCGACGATTGCCGGTCTTCCTCGCGCTCGGCTGGTAACTTCCCACCAGTCGGTGTCATGTTTCTTCTGGACTCTACAGTAACAGTCGCTGCCTCATTTGGGAACGCCAGGTTTGTACCAACTCCTACCCTCGCCCTCTGGTGGCCTGCCTGGTGGCCTGCCTACTGTCTCGAGGTATACCTACTCTGACTCCAGTGGAGCCCATTATTGACCGTTTCAGGCCCAGTGCTTCGGGTCCGAACTAGCGTGCACGGCGAGTCACCAGTGACCATCTGTCTAGTGTCTACCTATCAGTCTCTGTCTCTTGCTTATGCTTCCCGCAGGGGTTCCTACAGGATTATCGTTGCCTGTCTCAATCAAGAATGTGCCCCTGCATTGACCTCTTTAGGGCCTTGTACTATGTAGGTACCTAGAGGGGACTTCGGGGTAACTTTCGGCTAGTCAGTGTCTCTATCTGGGTCTCTCCTGTGCGACCGTGTGAGCCTGCAGGCCCAGTTTATTGGTCAGGATGAGCAGCAGCCAGCAAGAGCAGATGCCGTGCACAGCCGGAGTGCTGTCGCCATCCGAGGTGGAGCCCGACATGAAGTACTCCTGCTCCTCTCTAACTTCCTTGTAGCCATGGTGCCAGATACTTAATCCGAAGAACCGACCACTCACCGTACCATGTGCATCGGTAGAAGCTGCTAGCTCAAGCTCATTCTTGGATAGAAAACTCACTTGATCCAATATATCCACCGTTAGGCGAGCCATGCCTGCAGGCTCAACGGCGTACTTTAGTGCTGTAGTCACTACAAAGTAGCTCTAATATGTTTTGTTTTACACAGAACCAGTAAAGGATTTCTCTTAATGCACCATTAGTAATAAGGACAGCAACGGCTATCCTCAATGGACATGGATGTGGTAGATGGTAGGAACGGCGAGCTGGGCGAGGATGATGTCGTTGGTCGACATGACTAACTTCGGCCGTCCCCCCACTCACTCGCTCTTCCCAACACCACAGGCCGGGCTGGCTCGTTGCTTGTATTCCCTCAGATACTGTGTCGCAGCCATCGTAGAGAATCTGTTGGTCAATCGACTATCTCAGGTAGGTATCTATCTGCCCTGGAATCTTGGCAGCAGGCCATTCCGGTGTTTTGCATCACATTACTCTAACTGGACCCGCTTAGTTCACAAAAAATGACCCTGGATCTCTCCGTATACCTGGTCACGGACTCGACCCCCGCCATCCTCAAGGGCCGTGACCTGTGCGCGGTCGTCGAGGCAGCCCTGAAAGGAGGTGGGTTGCGCTTTTTCGCGGCACTTTCCCTGCTAACGATAGTATAGGTGTGACGATTGTCCAATATAGAGACAAGAAGAGTGACACAGGCGCCCAAATCGAGACGGCCAAGAAGCTGCACCAGATCACCAAGGCATATGGCGTTCCTTTGCTGATCAATGACCGTGTTGATGTCGCTCTTGCTGTTGGCGCAGAAGGAGTCCACTTGGGGCAGGATGACATGGGTATGATTGGGCCTGGTCTATCTGCTCTGCTGAATCTGACTGCTGGCAGCTATTGAGGTTGCCAAGAAGCTTCTCCCTGAGAATGCTATAATCGGCATCAGCGCATCATCTATTGAGGAGGCCCAAAAGGCAGTCGCTGCGGGTGCCGACTACCTCGGGATTGGCACCATGTTCGCCACTCCGACGTAGGTTACTAATAAGCTTGATGAATCGAACATCGCTGACGACGGGTAGGAAAACCAATACCAAGTCCATCATCGGTACTGTCGGGACCCAGGCCATTCTCGAGGCTATCGCAGACTCAGGTCGCTCGGTTGGAACCGTCTCCATCGGTGGTATTAACGCATCCAATGTCCAGCGAGTCATCTACCAGTCCCGTGCCCCGAGAAAGGCCCTGGATGGCGTCGCGATCGTCAGTGCTATCATGGCTGCAGACGACCCGACGGCAGCGGCTGCAGAGTTCGCGAATCTCGTCTCCAGCCCCCCGCCATTTGTGCGGAGCGAGACGACTACGCCCATCTGTGATACCACAGCATTGCTCGAACAAGTGCCCCAGGTTGTCCAAGAGGTTGTCAAGGGCCATCCGCTGGTGCACAATATGATCAATTACGTTGTAGCGAACTTTGTTGCCAATGTTGCTCTCTCCATGTGATTCTCCCCTCTACGCAAGTATTGCTTTTTCTGACATTATCCAGGGGTGCGTCACCGATTATGTCGCCGTACGGAGACGAAGCTGTCGACCTTTGCCAGTTTGACGGTGCTCTGGTCATCAACATGGGCACTCTCACGAGCGAGAGCATCCCCAACTATCTGAAAGCCTTAAAGGCTTACAATGTGCGCGGGAACCCCGTAGTGTACGACCCGGTTGGCGCCGCAGCAACCGGCATTCGCCGTGGCGCTGTCACCCAGCTCATGGCGGGCGGTTTTTTTGATCTCATTAAGGGCAATGAAGGAGAGATCCGTCAGGTATTCGGCAGCACCGGCGTAACCCAGCGCGGTGTCGACAGCGGGCCAAGCAGCCTCGATAGCCAAGGCAAGGCCAGGCTGGCGCGTGATCTTGCCAAGAGGGAGCGTGAGTACTTACCGCTGAGCTGATTGATCATGGCTGATCAAGTAGACAACATTGTCCTCCTCACCGGCGCCACGGACTATCTCAGCGACGGAGAGCGCGTCGTTGCGATCGAGAATGGCCATGAGTTTCTGGGACAAGTCACAGGCGTAGGTTTTCCACACGTTTTGAAAATAGATTTCACTGACAATTATCAGACCGGTTGTGCGGTGGGCACCGTCTCCGGGGCTTTCTTGACTACACACCCGAAGGACAAGTTTGTTGCTGTCCTGGCCGGTCTCTTGATGTACGAGATTGCCGCGGAGAATGCCGCGTCGAAGGAGTGCGTGCGGGGACCGGGCAGCTTTGTGCCTGCGTTCTTGGACGAAGTGTATGCCATCCGGCAGGCGGCTTTGAAAGGCGACCACAGCTGGTTTACAGGACGGGCCAAGGTGCAGGAGATCCTTGTATAGTATTGTAGATAGACCTATATACGATGAAAAGCAGTTCTTTGTTTATTTGCCCTGTGTCTACGGAGTATCTCCGCCACAAATTCCGAGAACAACGCCACCAATGATGCCTGAGAAACAAGGCACGAAGGTTTCCCCGCACACCTGACCTCGACTCCCCTCGCTTCCCCGCTCCATCCGTCCTTCCATCCGAGTCTCATCAATCAATCACCATCACTAACCTGACCACCAACCTCAAACAATCCAACCCAATCCACCCAATTAATCAAAATGGCCAACCTCTCTCGCGTCACTCGCATCCGTACGCCTCTCCCTCCCACATAATAAGTCCACACTAACAACAAACCCCCAGGCAACCCAGCACTCTTGTACACCCCCCTCCTCAACCCCCTACCAACCCCCAACATCTAACACACTACACCACAAACCAGTATCTGCGACCTCCAAGAAAAATTCCGCCATGCCATCTACGAATTCCCCAAAGTGTCCGTCCCCATCCCCATCCCCATCCCCATCTCAAACCCCACTAACACCCAACCCCAACCCCAGAATAACCACTACCACCAAACTCCTCCACGCAGCCACCCCCCTCAACATCCCAATCTACATAACCACCCAATCCAGAAGCAAACTGGGTGCCACCGTCCCCGAACTAACCACCCTCCTCGCCCCTCCCTCGTCCTCCCCCACTACGCCCACTCCGAATATAATCGCCGATATCGACAAAACTCTCTTCTCGATGGTAACACCCGAAATCGATGCCCTTCTTCCCACTCAACCATTAGATGTGCTTCTCGTGGGAATAGAAACTCATATTTGCGTCACTCAAACTACGCTTGATCTACTGGCGAGAGGGCATAGGGTTTATGTGATTGTGGATGGGGTGAGTAGTGTGAATAAGGAGGAGAGGGGGGTTGCGATTGCCCGGTTGCGGGATGCGGGGGCGATAGTGACCACGAGTGAGAGTGTGTTGTTTGAGATTTTGGGGGATGCGAAGCATGAGGCGTTTCGGGCGGTGAGTGGGGTGGTTAAGGAGATGAAGGAGGAGACGAGAGGGGCGGTGGAGAGTTTGGCGAAGATTTAAGTTGGGGGTTGGGGGTGGCACTATATGGGGATGATGGGATTGAGTTGGGATGTGATGGATCATTTGGTTATTTCCTATGCTATCCGTGCTATTGTTCACCAACTAGACAAGCGTGGCAAGCTACAAACAAAATCGCTTCGCCCTAATCTATTTCATTTAGGGGTCATTGCTGCACGCCCGGCTGGCTGGGTCGTGTTGAGCCATCCAAATGCAGACGCTCCTCCAACCGGATTGCTAGGCCACTGCTTGCTCGTCCGTGTCCCGTCGGGCGATCCGCGCGTTGACGCCGGCTGCGACGCCGAAGTTCCTGCGTAGTCGGCTCCGGAGCTGCTGGACACGGTCGTGGCCGGCGCGGCGCGTGTAGAGCTCTTCGTGGGCCGCAGTACTTTCATAGTACGGCCACGAGACGCCTTGCCTGCCGTGGAAGCGTTCAGTTCTGACTTGGAATCGCGTTTCCACGAGCCCCAGACGCCAGTCGCCTCCACCCGTGCCGGGCTATTAGCATGAGCGTCGGTTTCTACGCCAGAATTCTGCTCCTTCTGGGTGTCTGTGTCCGTGGACGACTCTTGGGTATCCGGGCGGGCCTTTCGACTCTCCTCAGATCCCGCAAGAGACTCCCTTGCAGACGCAGACGTGGAGGTAGCCCGGCGAGAAAGACTGGCAGGACGTCCAATTACTCCAAACGTCGCATGGCCGTTCGTGTCCGCCAGGTTGTCCCCTTGGACAGAGCGGGTCTTCCGTCCGATGCGGGTGGCATCCGACATCGTAGACAGAGACTTGAAGACAGAATCATCCTCGGGGCGCACCAGGGGAATGGAGATCTTGTTCCTTTCGTCATCAACCATGACGATCTTGTCTTGTGAAAACAGCAAGTCGGCATTGTGGGAGCGGAGCACATCGCTGCCCAGGACAATCTGGATGGAATTATCGCTGGGGTCGATCTCGCGAACCAAGAACCGGATGGTCAACGTAGGCACCTGAGGCTCAGGGCTACAAGACCGCGAGGAGGCCTGGTGCACACTAGCTTCGGGAAGGTAGATCGGCAGTTTGATGTACTGCAGATCCCCTTCGTCCAGAATCTGATCCGCCAGACCGAGCGTCTGGATCATCGGGTATCCCAAAGACGAGGTATAGGAACCCGAGCAGACAGCAGCGTACAGGAGAGAATCATTGGAGAAGTTGGTTGTGAGCCAGCACCGGATGATGCACGGCACTGGACCAAGGAGGAACAGCCCGGGCGGAGGAATGAGAGGAGATCCGGCCGAGCTCATCATCCTGCTAGTTGTTTCAAGACCCAGGCTGTTGGTACGAGCCGAGTGGTGCGAATGTCCGGAAGAGCTTTGTCTCCCATCAGATCGATGGGACAAAGACCGCTCCGTCAGGGGATGGCTCCCGAGCCCGCTCCCTGTCCGCAGCGGCAGCTCACTGTTGGATCGACTGGCCTGCCCGTAGTACCCATGAATAGCGCTTTCATCGAACCGAACGCTGTTCGCCCTCGAAGTGCCCCGTCGCGGCTCATCTTCGTTGTCGAGACCCATTGTAGTGACCACCCCGTGATGGTGTCCCTGATCGAAACCTTTGAAAGCGTCCGTGGGGGTATGGAAGACCGGCTCTGCAGAAGACAGCATATCAGCCATGCTCTAACCAAGTGCTCGCTAAGACCCAGGAAACTATCACACACCTGTGGGTACTGTGCCTCCAACGGAGCTAGGAAAAGGCGACAGAGGACCCCAAACGCTTCTCAATCTTGCATCCTCGTCCCTTCGCCGTTCCAGTCTCGCGATCCGCTCCGCCTGTTCAAATTGGGTGGCGTGAAGCTCCTTGAGCTCTTCAAATACGCGCCAGATATCGTCGCGGGAGGCAAAAGGATACTGGGCATCCATATCCAGACGGTCAAAAACGAGAGACAGCGAATGGGGGCGAAACACAAGAATGTCAAGAGAAAGAGAGACCTGGAAGCTGACCACTCCCAACAAACACGGGCTAATTTCTGTACCGACACCGTTCACTTTTCCTCCACAATAAATTGTATTTGATCAACTGCTTCCGTAGCCCGCTTTATCCTCAAGATCCTCCTCCCTCGTGCTGTGTGACGGCCAAACGGCCGTCCCCCCAATCTACTAAGAACAAGTATCCGCGAATGTCGTCAAGAACATATAAAAATGTGGCGGCGGAGGTACGGCAAAGTAAGAGCTGAGGCGATCGTGATACGGAGAGACCGGCGGTGGAGGCGGTTGTGGTATACGCAGACGGAAAGTTGTCGGGTCAAAGGTAGCGTGAATGCACGGTAAACCTAAGCAACACTTCACTTTGTGAAGGCTCGCGGGGTGGGCTGGAAAATGCCGTAAAGAAAGCAATCCGATGTAAACCGCTCTTTTCAAGGGAATGTGATGGATATGCGCCCCGGTCAGCTGGGGTGAAGGGGGTCGAGGGAGGCGAGGAATGGGCGGGAGGTTTCTCTAGGATGCCTTTGCGAAGGAAGGAGGGAGTCGAAAGGGGAGGAGGTCGCTAAAAGAGAGGCACAGGCACTTTTGAGTCGTGAGAAGATGGAGTGGAGAAAGTCGTTGATAATAGCGGGGAGTCGAGGGGGCAGAAGGAAAAGGTGGAAGGGTGAAAAGGTGGAATGGGGGAGAGTCGAGGAGAGCCGTCGGACCGGAAATCATGAGGGGATCCAAACCACCGCCGACCAACCAACCAGCGGCCTCCGTGCGCTGGATCTAGACCGCTTTCATCCCACGAGCCATTGAGGCTGTCACTCTGTTATTCACCTGCAGCAATAACACCAGCCGTACGTTGCATGGGTCTCGTAGTTCACTCTGGTGCCTGCGCCCAGTGGCGCCCGCCACCGATCGATCTGAAATTGAACTAGTACTATATAAGTAGTAGTATTCATTCACCTCTATATACAGGTCACCGCTGGCTGATGTACAACCGTCTATTTTGGGGCCAACGACCACGCCGGAAATACATAAGGAAGATTCTCTGGCAGCTGATCAGGCCAATTCTCCCTAATCGTCTTGATGACCTCTTCAAAGACAATGCGATACCCATTCGCCGCCAAATGCAGTCCATCCGTGAACAAGGTCGCGAACTTATCATCATAAGGCAGATCTCTCGATCCAACAAGTGGCTGACCCTCCTTCCACCCCACACTCGACATAAACGCACTCCAGACATCCGCAACAGGCAGTCCAAACTCAGCAGCGACTTCCCGCGCAGCCTCCACATACTGCTTGGTATGAGCGGCAGTCCGAGTCGGATGCGGGTTTCCCTTCATGGCATCGAATCCAGCCAATTGGTACTCGTTGATGGGAGGTGGGGTGACGATCATGATACGGGGTTTCTGAGCCACCGTCAAGGGGTGTTGAATAATGCGTTTCAGGTTGGCCTTGTAGGTTTCAATGGGGACGTGCTGCTCGAAGCTTGGGAGACTGGCGTCGTTGGCGCCGAACCAGATAGTCTGGTGCTGCTGTCAATGCTGCTGGGGTTGTTTTACAGGTTGAAGTTGGTTGGAACGACTCACCATGAGCCGGACATTAGCTTGCTCCGTAGAAGGGAGGCACCTCGGGAAGACTTTGATGGCGTGAAGAGAGTTGTATCCGCTATTGAAGAGTCAGTGGTTGTTGCTTCAGTTCTAGAGGAAATGGACGCACGCCAATCCACGGTTCACGACATCCAATCGACGGCTGTACGCTAGAAGGAGTCAGAATATGCAAGCATGAATAATTATGAACTTTGGCTCACCATTCTGCAAAGCTGGGTGGAACCCGAAGCCCATGTCCTGGCCACTGGAGTATTCCGTGATCGAGTCGCCGAAGAGCAGGAATTGGTCGTATGGCTTGTAGACGGCCTCGTCATCGACTGGGGGAGCGGCGTTGGACATGATGATGTATGCGGATGGTACAATTCTCTAAGACAATGGACGATCTAGGGGAAGTTGGGAGTAAGAGAAGTGTAAGAGCGGAGGTTCTGGTGGACGGAGGGGTTCGTAGGAAGCTCCGATAACCGATAAACGGAGGGGCGGCAGTTGATCAGTTGGCGGCGGTGGCAGGCTTCAGCCGAATTTCTCCACCAACGAGCTGGCCGCGTGAGACAGAGACCTTGTTAACTCCTGGATATTGAAGCTGGATTGCCTTCCAGGCTACGTATATAGACACATATTCACCTCTCAAACCAAGCTTGCACAAATCTACAAAATTATCCAAAATACCGAGGCACCATCAATCCAGCTGCCTGCACTCCCAACTGTCCGCTGCATCAATATCCCCCGAGTTCTTGTACTGAGCCTGCGCAGGATAAACACACAATGGCCGTTGACGAGACACCCCCTCGTACGGATTCATATCATTCACGAACTTCGTCGCAATCAGCTCGGTCGGGCCGGTCCCATTCTCAACCCAGTTCATCATGGCGAGGACGACGTCGTGACGCGCATCCTCATGCCCGGGCACACTGTGGATGTTTCCATTGCTTCCAAGGCTAGAGAATTGTCCGTCTCCTGCAATGACCCAAGGCGCTCCCATTAGGTCCGAAGTACCCCCACAATGACTGGCTATGTTAGCAGGTGTTGCAAGAATCAAAGTACAGAGGTAAGCTTACCCCATTCCCGGGACCAAATAAAAGCGGTAGAAATCATCCAGATTTACCCCCTTCGGGCGTAAAGCGTTCGTGACTTGGTCATAAAAGTAAATGCTCGATCCCGCGGCAATAGACCAGTCTGACCAGCCGTGATAATGGATGATCTTGCCTCCCTTGTTGTGGAAAGGAGAGATGTCATAGTCATCCGTCGTGGCATTCCCAGGGTTAAGCTCGTCCGACAACTTGATCAGATCGGGGTTCCAGTCTTCCCACTTCCAGTCTTCGCCCAATTGAAGCATCCATTTGACATAGTCAGTTCCCAGCCTCGCGGGTGAGGCAACTAAACCGCTCCACTTCCACTCGCTGCTTAGGGTGAGGTGCGGGAATACAAACGTGTCGTCTGCTTCCACCCAGTCGTTGTGAAGCTTATAAACCGTCTTGACCTGCTCTGTGTTCAAGCAGGTCGAAGAATCCGTGGCATCGTCGGCGCAAAGGAGAGCCTCTGGGCGAAAGGTGCATGCATCTGGGTTCATGACTATGTTATCCACCACTCCATCCTGCGGATCACACTGGCGAATGACTTCATTGGCCAATATATCAATCTGTTCATTTGACAGATGGTGCGGGGAGTCGGCTGGTGAGTTCCAGATACCGACAATCATATTCCACAGTTGCAGATGAGTTGTCCACCAGGCAGGAGCTCCGACAATCACTCCGTCGAAATCATCAGGGAACATTTCGACCTCCTTGAGACCTTGCTTTCCACCTGCGGAACATCCGCGATAGTAGCTATAGGAGATTTCCTTCCCATAATACTTCTCTGTCACGGACTTTCCGTTGACAACAGCATCGTGCATAGCCCGGTAGCCCCAATTGGCGAGAGCGTCTTGATTATGGTATGCCCACTCAGCGCCCGAGCTCTCATGGCCTGTATTTGTCGAGATGGTAGCAAATCCATACCAAGAGGCATCAATCTATCCATAACAGCTTTTATCAGCGGCTATACATGAACGGCATGAGCGATGCGGATGGACATACAATGGAGCCCCAGCTAACGCTTCCAGAGAACCCCCCATTTCCCGCTGTCCTATACGCAACTTAGCAGTGACGCATACAGGCAGGCAACCAGGTCATCACATACAAGAACCTCCCATTCCAATCATCCGGCAACACTACACCCACACTGTGCTGCGTGTTTCCAGGAAGCGTCAAGTTGGCCTGGAAGATACAAGCATTCCTCGGAAGGACGTATGATGATTGCCTAAAAGCTCCGGTATTGTGCTCAAGCGGAGGAGTAAAGCTGACATTGGCCTCGTAATGAGAAGCATAGAGAACCTTCGTCCCAGCTGGAAGCAATGACTTGATTGAGCTCGCCGAGCAGTCGAATGCCCCGCCAGAGGGGATAGTATTGGGTGGCGCCAAGTGGCTCAGTAGCTCGGCCTTAAATATGAGGATATTTTGCAAGAGATCGAGGAGAAACATCTTACTCGAAGAGAGACCCGCTCCGAAGTCCGTAATCTCTTCTTGTAAGCCTACACTGTTCACCAGAAACAGCTATATTGTCATAGCTCCCAGTGTTTGCTGTCTGCTGCCTGTTGCGTGCTGCTGGTCCTTTTTCGCGCCTAACCGTTCTTGTCGGTTTCGTCCGCTATCCCCGACCCCACGCTCGGAGATAACGGACCAGTCGACAGTGTGCATAGTAGTTGCCTCATTGGTGTCTGGACTTCTATCTGATGGACGAAAGGAGGGTGAGATATTTTATCTTTGTCTGCGTGTGTCGAGTAGGCTGAATACTGCCTGAGTGCGGAGTCACTCTTGCGGGCAAGACTTGCGTCAGTTGTACAGTCAATACGGGGCAAGAAATGCGGGGGAGCGGTTTCTAGAGACATGAACCCGGGGGTGGTGAGACTGAGAGAATCCATCGACCTCCGCAATTTCCGTCTGCCTGAAAGTTGAAAGGGGTGTTGCCGGGCCTTGGCAATCCTGATACGAGTGTGGAGAGGCGTGGGGTGTGGAGAGAGCGGAGGAAGATCATCCCTTGAGTGGTTTGGGGAATGATCCTCGGTTCATTGTTGGGTTGACATGCGCGGATTCTCAACCCAGCTGCCACAGTCAGCATTCAGCCTTGCATCTTATCAGTGGCAATGAGTTGAGGCCAAATGGCGTAAGCAGAGGAAGAGAAGTTCAAACGTGCAGCAAAACACTCAGTCAGTACAAGGAATCCACCGATGCCAAGTGAGGAGCACTGGGAATGATAGCAAAGTAGGCTGGCTACTAACGGTTGTGAATGATCGGAGATAGAAGCATCTCATGTGGGAGATAACATACACAGCCATGTAACAAGTAATTTTGTCCCAATCAAATTCAAATAACGCGTATTCTCCATGGCTGTACAAGGCACGATACCCACAATTTGACCAGATAGGAGCTGTATACTCCGCAGTCGATACCATCGAAGCAAGTTGAATTTCCAATCTTCACCCACTTCTAGTTTCCAATCCTATTAACCAAATGAAAATATATTGAGTATACGAACTGTGGAGACGACGCCAAGACGCAATCAAGTGTGTAATGAGAAGTATGCCACCACGACAACTCCACCCCACAGCACCTCAATTCAAAATGAGACATTAGCACGCAGCTACTAATGTGGAGAGGCCTCATCTTGCCTCTCCACAGTGCCACAAAATTTGAGTTTACGCTGTGGAAGCGTGGCGCCAAGTAGACAGCTCTGGACGGCCGAGCGAGTGGAAGCGCATTGTTGTGAGGGATGCCACACCAGTGTGGGTTGGTTGGTAGCACCATTGAAATGGTTTACAAACTCCTTTGATGCGTGCTTCTCTGGGTTGAGGGGTTTATTGGCTTGTAGATCGGCTTTAGTGGTTTGTATCGACAGGGTCTGGTTCTGTCAGTGTTAGTCTATGTTTCGGTCATCGTCATAACCTATCTTATGATACGAGCTGCATATATCATCTTTTTGGTGTAGGTATGCTCGTCTAGTTAAGTCGTCTAGCCAGGATAGTTATCGGGCGTAGGGGTACAGTGGGTTCTCCAAGGGACTAGTCATCAATCCTAGGTATGCGTATGGAACATAGATCGAGGAGTCCTTAAGATGTCGGCCAGCAGGGCTTGCAAAGACATCATAACTGTTGCTGTCTATCCACCCTTTTGCGGATGTGGTATTACGATTGCTTACCACCAACTGTTGAAGATACAGTGAATTGTCGTGCTCTGATTCTAGTATCTAGCTTATCGACCACGGGTCGCAAGACATGCTACGGCTGACGTTGACCACTAAATGGTAGAACCAGTGGAAAAGAAAAATCCCCAGTAGATTCAAGTTAAGATCGTAAAAAGGTTATACCCGTCATAAATACATGCTATTCTAAGTGTGGTTGTGCCATTTCCGCCCAAACATATGGACAGAAATGATCGGCAAGAAACTGACAGCAAACATCAACGCACTCGCAACGCCCGAGCTGGCCGCAACACCAACGTTATCAAACATGTCCGGGAACCTAGTCACCATTAGTATCATTGTTGATCATCGCCAAGAAGAACGGCATGACGTACCAGAAAGGACCAATGAAACCCCACATCTGACGAACAAAGGTGATGAAAACACCAACACTGCCGGAGTCCTCAGGGTAGCAGTCCACCGCATACGTTACCAGAACGGTCGTCACAAGCTGGTTACCAAAAGCACTAATGGCGGTGCCCACAATTGGTGACACAACCCAGTGGTCGACAGCGGCCTGTTGGGTGCAGACTAGGAAGACAATGACACCAACAATAGTAAGAATCACACCGGGATAGCTAAGCCAAAGACGAAACTCGGGATCTGGTTTGTGTTGTGTTTTGCGAGCACGTCGGGTCATCCAATAGTCGGACATGGATCCTCCAATTTGCTCGCCTAGAATAGTACCGATGATCACTCCGATGAACTGAAGACCGAGCTGTTCCGCATTGAGACCAAATTTTGCTTGCAAGAGCTGGGGCACTTCTACTGTGATCATCACGCTGCCGAATAAGAAAACCATGGCATAAGCACATGCCGGGATCATCACGCTGGGGCGCGCGGCCATGGTCAGAGGGTGGAAAAATTCGGAGATTGTGAGTGGTGTTGGGTCGATACGGCGGAGTGAAAAGTACTGGGCTTTGAAATCGGACATTCCCTCCGTACTGCCACCAATGTAGCGGGTTTCGGGCCCCAGGAACAGATACAGGATGAACTGGACACCATTGACGATAGCCAGGACCCAGAAAATCCAACGGTATCCTACCCGATATGTGATAAAACCATAGATGAGGGGACCTTGGTAAAGTAAAGTCAGTAGGAAACAACATTACTATTTTAGAAGACAGAACGAACCAACTGGAACACCCAAGGTGACCATTAATGTCCAGACACCCAAATAACGACCTCTCTCCTTCTTGAAGAAAGTTTCGGTGACTACTGCGCTTCCAATGGCCGCTGCCGGTGAGATGAAGAAAGCCGTTAGGGCTCGGCATGCGGCCAAGGAAGCGTAGGTCGTACTCTTCGCACAGCCGACATTGCATACCAAGCTGAGGATGGTAGATAGAAGGAATATGGGCCGACGTCCATATCGGTTGGCCAAAGGCTTCCAGAACAGAGGTGCGCCTCCCAAAATTGCAATTTGAAGTGAAGTAAGGTAGCTTGCCCTCTGCATAGATACCCCAAGGTCCTCTGCGATGCTTTCATAAGCAGGAATGATTGAGGCTGTGAATGTTCCCATACAAGCGTGGAAGGCGACGAGGATAAGGTTGGTCAATTTCTGTATTCATGGCCATGCAGTCAGCGACCGGACTAATGATATTGAAAAGTGCTTCCATACCTTCCAAGTAGGCCAGTTGTATGGGTCTGCGCCTGACTGACTTGGTATGGGGTCCAACTCCAAGGTTCCATGGCGTTGAAGGAGGTACTCTCGATGGGCGGGCGAAAGAGAGGCAGCAGCAATTTCGGCATACGAAGAGGGGCCCTCTTCTACCTTCTCAAAATATTCGCTGCTGTTTTTCTCGATGCGGGTCTCATTCTGGGTCTTGGGTGGCTGCCGAACGTCCTCCGACATTTCAATAGAGGGCATGATGTCTGCGAACAAACAGAGAATACAAAGGCCCAGCAGGAGAGGTGAGAGCCCAAAGGGACAAATAGCCTTTGGCGTCTAGGGGTCAGAATGGGGAGGGAAGAGGCACAACCTGGGAACCTGACAGAGCAAAATCCAAAAGCCCAGATAAGAGGCGCAACGGTTTATATGGGGCAGGCTTTGCTCCTCTACCTCCTCCGCAATATCCGGAGCTAGGACCAAGTCCAGGAAGCACTAGCTCAGCGCCAACGGCAGTTCTAGGCTTTTTCATGACGGAGGACTGGGGGTGCGTACGTATCATCTCCGGGGTAGTGACCATTGAAAGGCAAGGGGGTTGTGGAGAGAACGTGGGGATCTCACAATCCCCACAAATAGGGACGCCACATCTTGGAGGAAGAGACAGTACCTATCTTCAGGACTATTAGAGTCGTTGGGTGGCAAAGACCACGGGCACTTACTTACCTACCAGTGTGAAATGGAATCGGACGCGGCCAGTTCCACGAGCTGCTGTGGGGATCTGGGTTCGATGCGGTTAGCGTCCCCCGGACGGACCGGCCTTTTTCGATCGACTAGCATTTTAGCATTTTTAGGGGCTTTCCTCCGGGGTAAAGCAGGGACGCCCGCATTCGTGGAGATGGCGTCAACCCCAGTCAAGGGACAGGGAGCAGATCTCAACTCAACAAATGTCCCCTGGGAGAGTCCGTTACATCGCCCCGAGAAACTGCCCCAGACACAGTGTACACCCCGCCAAGCTTGTGTTTACGATCCCCACAAAGCTTGTTGTCGGAATGACTCAAGCCTGCGGAAATTCCCCGTCAGGTGTATGGAGGATGGACCTTGACAGGACCATACCTTTCCCCTTCGAGCTATTCGGTCAGGCAGGTGACCTGGGGCGACGGACGCAAAGTCCCCGTGGCGGCGGTTAGGCCGCTTTCTGACCCTCATGCTGGATGCTGATAGATAGTAGATAGTACTAGTCCACGGATTGCGGAGGCCGGTGCCGCAGGTTCGCTTACGTGCTGCTTAGGGATCAATTAATTCTCTCCCGTCCTTTCAGCTTATTGGACAGGAGCTGTGGGTTTCTGGCCACATTGCTCAGCCATTTGAATCTACATCAAAGTAGAGCCGATTTCACCATTTCCTGGTAGTGATCCTACGGGGGTTTGTTCCAAAAAACATTCTTTAATCTAACGAGTGTGTCAAATTGGATGTGCAAAAGACTCTCGGGGTAAAAAAAAAAAAAAAAGAGCGAGCAAGGATACAGCCAGCCTCGGATTTTGACCCGATGAAAACGAACGTTTAAGCAGCTCGCCCCCAACCAAGCAAGCAGAAAGAGCTCGACCGACCCGACCACCTGTTGCCGCTTAGATTACGACAGTCCAATAAAACAACGCTTCCTTCCAGCTAATCTCCTAATCGAAGCCCGGTCGGTCAAGCGATCGAAACACTAGGTCGCAGTTGATGTAGCGGTCCCAGTCACTGGGGTACCCGACGCAGTAATCGTCGAGCTCGACTGAACAACAGACACTGCCTCAGGGATCAATGTGGGGCCAGGGATTTCATAAGACAGGGACTGATAGATATTGACGAGAATTCCGGCGTCTGTGGGAGTATACAATTCGGTGCCTAGTACACCGGATGGCTCGGCAGTCCCTGATCCCGTAATCTGCAGGTTGAAACACTGTGGATAGTTCTGGGCTCCATTTTCACTAGCTGCTCCATGCAGAGCAATCAATTCGTGGCGAAGCACATAATATCCGGGTGCGACATTAGGAATCTCTACCAGCCAGCTGTTGTTGTCTGCAATCAACTGATCGTCTCCCCAAATGCCGGGAACTTCGGACTCATCAACGAGGCCAACCCCGTCAATCTTGAAAAACTCAAGCGTTGTCTTGTCCACAGACTCGCAACTCGAACCACAGTTTGCGAGGTAGCTGATGACTGGACCGTGGTGACTGTCGGGCCAGGTGGTCCATTGGAGGCTGATCTTGTCTCCTGCAGCAACGACTGCGTGGCCTCTGGCATTAGTGGCATCCAAGTGGCAGATTATGTCGTCAGTATCGTATGCGTCGGGTGAAATGAAGCCGTTTGCAGTGTTTGGTGTTTGCCATGCGACCACCACAGGGGGATCCGAATTATAGGGATCAGAGTTGATGTCCCAGCCACGGTAGGAGACGCCATTGATGACAATATTGCTCACATGACCGTGAGCAGCTACCCGGGTAGCTGCTGAGAGGAGGGTCAGATGAATGATGGATTTAATCTGATTCATCATGGAGCTCTGCAAATGATATCAAGAATGAAATTCGAGTGCGTGAAATGTTTGAGTGCCGTTGAAATTATGTTGCTGGTCCATCAGGAATCAGGGCTGACTTTATACCTTTCTCATAGGTCTAGGGGTCAATTATGGCCGTTTCAACATCGGACATCGATATTGCCTGATCTCTTCGACTGACCATTCTTGGCTGCAACATCGATCCATGAAGAAGGCGTGACACCGACCGATTCGCGCAGATATCCTCCATCTTCCTGTGCCCTCCGGTTGAAATGAGTCTTGGAGAGCTTCAACGAATGAGCTTGCACTCTGTTCCATAGGTTGCAGGCCAAGACAACAGGATACGACCTTCAGTCATGATGGATATATGATGGTCGGACCGTAAACCACGGGTTGACAAGACTTTGATATGAGATGCATATATCAGCGGCGGCTTGGCTTCATGATGCCATTCCAATAGCATCGCAGCAGCTATGCTCCTGCCCAGCAGGCTGCTACTTAGCATATTTATCCTGCAGATCTACTCCATATTCCCCACGGAAGTCTGTGCCGAGGCGCATTGTCGGATGATAAGGGTGCATCGAGTCCGCGTCCAGAAAGGAAAGTACCTGCATCCCAGTATGTTGTTAGTTGAGTGAATTGCATAAAGCATCGTTGTCAAGCTGATCAATCAGACAAATCGACAGTATACAATGCTGTCTGATGGCAGCGCCTCGACTTTCTTCTGCAGATTAACACCAATTGTCACAACGATATAAGGCTGCAGGAAATGATCAGCTGGGCCATTTCAGAGATTTAATGTAAGGAAGATCAATTGCTCCGTTGCAGGATAAAATAGTCCGTGGTTCTTCATGATGCAGAACGTATTCTGACTAAGGTTGAAGGAGGATCGGATGTGCGGGGATGTCTTCCGATATCATGCCAGACGCGATTTCTTGGCTGCAAACATGCAGGTCATCTGATCCACGGAAAGAGCCTATACTGTTATTCTGCGTTCGACCATCAACAACACCCGGAATACTAACCATGAAAGGATAAATGTGTTGGATAAAGGATCAAGTGTCCTAGATCCAGCCCCGTCTCGTTTCCTGAACTCCAAGCGACAAGCCTCCCAAGTCTGCAGTTGGAAGCAATTAATAGATCCTGGGTCAACCATCCCTTCGCAAGATACTCTTACTTACTCACACGCCCAACTCTCCAACTTGAACTTGTCTATGTATCTGGGTACCGCTATCGATCCAAGCCTTCTATTCCGGGCTACCACTCACTAGCACTTTGGTTTCACCCATTTTAGCCGACGCGCAGTGACCTCAATCAAGATATATGGTCAAGAGTTACATCCCACTTGCAAGCAGTTCTGCATACTGCTATGCTTCCATCGTACGTTCAGTATGTGTCTGGGAGGTGTCAGCAGTTGGCGACATTGATTAATCTGCCCATGTTCTCGTCCAGTGTACTCTCCAACAAGAAGACCCCTAGTCGACCTCGCGGATCCCCCTTGAACATAGAAACGCCTATTCATACAGCTTATCTAATCATGGCAATTCCCAGGATAACCAAGGATAGCGATCAGGTGAAGTGCGTGTCTTTGCCAGAGCGACTCCCTTACACAACTATCTGGTACCGGCCCTGAACCGGCTATAACGGCGCCTTTTATGTGAAATCTTCGATCTTACTTCCTAATGACAATGTAGGCAACATTATTACACCACGGCGACATCTATTTCATGATCCCGGCATTCAAACAGAACCCCATGCTTCTAGACCTTCCAAGAAGGCAACCTCCCATTTCAACTTAAGCCCTAAATAATACATTCGGATTTGGTTGGGAGGGATTGTGGGAGAGGAAAGGTTGAATCCGTTTTATCCCGGGGGTAGGTTCCATGGTCAGGATTAAAACGTCCTTGGTTTCATGAAAGGGGTGCGTGTTTCAGACTGGGTTGAGCGGTTGGCGTGACATGGTTGGCTTGGGACTAAATTGGTGGGTAGAGTCCTTCAAATCTTTGGCAGATTCTTTGGTATTCTGGGGTCGATCAATATAGCCACAAGGTAAGCCGAGATTTGGAATCGAAATTCCAAGCTTTTGATACTTGACTAAGTGAGTAGCCTTCATACGCTGCTTAGACTTCCCACGTAGTGTAGATCCCAACGTTGTGCTACAGCGGATAGGTCATGTGCTTTGGACTCCTACCTATCTAGTAGTAGTTGGCCATATCATACGACTGGCGTTTTGTTACGATCTCCGCACTTGGTCCAACCATCACTGTCGTCGGGTAGTAGCGGAAGATACCACTTTTACTCGGTTTAGGCTCATCGGCAACATTTGAGTTGAAGCACATGTTGCCCATCTAAAAAACCCCAGAAATATTCGATGATTGAGATGTCGTAGTACTAGCTACGGAAAGCAAGGGATTGCATGCAACCAATATATTAAATAAACATATAACCCCATTACTGAGCGTACCGAGCAAAGTGCCTCTTCAAAGCATCTGGCGTCAATTCAAGACACTGCGGTGGACAGGAGGCGAAAGTGGCGAAATATACATGGCTTGTATGTATGAAAGTGGAGCTATGGCAATATGCATGTACTTTTAGGTAGCTCTACTCCATGCGGGGATGTGGCAAATACCAATATGATGTTATCTGTCTCCGGATCTGGAAAGATAACGTTACTCTGGGCGATAAAGACATTGCCTTTGTATGAGCGGTCATGGAGTAGTACCACGCTGTTTCTAGGAACGAATGTCCATCCTAGCAGTGGGAGTGTAGACTCCCATATATTTTGGAATGTTCGAACTCAAGAGGTCTTCTCAGTTCACCGACTTGCGGCAAAATCGCATACCTACCACATAATGCTACGTAGGTATGAGACCCGATCATCTAAGAGGGGGGAATCAGCCAATACTGACTCTTGTTGGCCAACCTGTTGATCCTTGACTCCAAGATCGTCTAACCAATTGCAGTATCAGGCGCCCGTCCCAACGCCTCCCCCATTGTCGATCCGGTGTCAAAGACGGCCCATCCCCAGGATGGGTGCCTCATGGAGGGGTCATGCATCGCATCCCAGTTTGCCGGGGGGGGTAATGGAGAACCCATTAAGGACGGGCATCTGGGGTGCAGCGACTAGCCAGCGAGTGGGGACGGTCGGAGAAGGGCAGGTGTTGAGGTTACACCGGCCTGACCAGGCACGTGCCAAGGATCTCTCCCGGGGATTCTTTATTTATCTGACGGTTGTTGTGTCCCCTCCTTGTCACGGCGATGCAGGGAAACGGTAAAAGCATGGAATCCAAACCACCGGGGGGCCTTGGGACCGGTGGTGACCAACGATGTCAAGGGACCACTCGGTGACCGATCGTCAGATGATGCGCCTTAGCCCCATTCAAGTGGCCCATTATTTCCTAGCCTCTGTGGCCATGACCACCTCGGATGTCGTGCCCATCGCTGCCTCCTGCATCCCCCCTCCCTCCCTTCTGCACCCGATCTTTCTCTCTGATCTTCTCGTTTTCTTGTTTTTCTAAGCTTAGCTGCTTCAAATCAATCCCTCATTTCTCCCTGAGTGATCCGCTCGAGTCGCTCGTTGCTCGCCTCCCCTGAACTGCGACTGCCGCGATTGTTTGGCTCCGGGTCCCCATTTCGGGCAACTTCACCGCCATCCGTCGCGTTGGAGAACCACCAAACTAGTCGACGTCCCCACTGTTCGATTCCTTGGGCTTAAAAGTCGTTGGATATGTCCGTTGCTGAGGGTGGTTCTTATCTCCCCCTCTTCTTCTGCTGGTTTGTGTTTAGGTCCTCGGGAGTCCCTGGGCTGACCTGACATCCAAGCAAACAACTTCCAGCCCGAAGCAGCTCCTGCTTCAATAGTCTGCGAAATGCCTCGTTCAATACCCCCTAATCTCCACGGCGCTCTCCCCGAAGCCGAACTTGCACCCGGCGGGCCCGACAGTCGACGGACTGTCTCGCGAACGGCGCCCCCCTCCCCGTCCGCCGTCAGACGAACCCACAGCCTTCTTTCCGAGGTGCAAATCGCCCATGAACCATCGGGGCCGGTTGTGGATGTTAGTGAAACGACAAGTCTTCTAGGGAAGCCTCAGGACGGCCGACGAGGGGTGCCACGGCGTTCATATACCAATCTCTCTGGCAATTCAGGGTCGGATTTCAACTTCAAACCCACCTTGATGACCGAGAGCATTCGTCGGTCTCGACATCATAGCCGTGCCAATTCTCAGGCGATACGCTTTAGTCGACGTGACAGTATCGATGCGGAGCAGGTGGAGAGCTTCGCTGCATCCGTCAAAGATGGCATAACCGCTTCGTTTATGGATGAGCGAAGCTGGTATGATCAGTTTACATCCACTGACTGGGTCCATGACAGCATCGCCGATGGGGCTCGTCTTCGAGAATTGCGCAGGCGGAAGGATATTCGCGGTCGCCTGCTGGCATGGTTGGATGGCTCCCAGGGCTGGGTTCTAGTTGCATTGATTGGTTGCATCACTGCTGCTATAGCTTATTCGGTAGATGTGACCGAAGGATTCATCTATGATGTGAAGGAAGGCTTCTGCACTACCCATTGGTTCCACAACCGTCAGAGCTGCTGCACCGGGGGTTCAAATTGCCCTGCATGGTGGTCGTGGTCTGAAATCTTCACTTCAGAGTCGGGCAACCACTGGGTGAACTACGGCATGTTTGTCTTCTGGGTGGTACTTCTTGCCGTCATCTCGTGCTACCTGACACTGCTCACGAAGACAGTCGTTCCGTCCTCGGTGTCGTTGACGACATTGGATGAAAACCTCGGTGCTGCTTCGTCACGGGGTACTAAAGGGAACAACGCGATCAGTAACTCTCCTGGATCCGCCTCCAGCCAGCAAGCGCACAGTTCCTCAATCCCCACGCGTCCCGCCATGGTTTACTATCCTGCAGCAGGGAGTGGAGTGGCTGAAGTCAAGGTCATTAACAGTGGCTTCGTCCTGCATGGATATCTGGGCTTCAAGACTCTGCTGATCAAGACCATTGCTCTAGTTTTTAGCGTCTCGTCGGGCCTAAGCCTGGGGAAAGAAGGCCCCTATGTGCACATTGCGACATGCGTGGGGAACATCTGCTGTCGAATCTTCTCCAAGTATAACCTCAACGATGGCAAAAGACGTGAAGTGTTGAGCGCAAGTGCTGCGGGTGGTGTAGCGGTAGCATTTGGTGCACCTATCGGCGGCGTCCTCTTTAGTTTGGAGGAAGTTAGCTACTATTTCCCCTCCAAAACCCTGTTCAGGACGTTCTTCTGCTGTATTGCAGCCGCTTTATCATTGAAATTTCTCAACCCTTACGGCACGGGCAAGATTGTCCTGTTCCAGGTCCGATACCTGGGTGACTGGGAAATGTTCGAGATGGCTATCTTTATTCTCTTGGGTGTTCTTGGTGGAGCACTTGGCGCCCTCTTCATCAAAGCCTCGAATCTTTGGGCGCGTTCGTTCCGACGGATTGGAGTCATCAAACGCTGGCCAATGCTCGAGGTTGTTCTCGTTGCTCTTCTGACCGGGTTGGTTAGTTTTTGGAACCGGTACACTAAGCTGCCCGTCTCTGAGCTCATGTTTGAGTTGGCTAGCCCTTGTGATCATGAGTCGTCTTCGCCGACTGGTTTGTGTCCAGGCGAAGATGGAATCGGGGAGATCATCCGTTACCTATTGGTGGCCTTTGTCATCAAGAGTCTTCTGACGGTGGTCACATTCGGTATCAAGGTCCCATGCGGTATCTATGTTCCGTCCATGGTGGTCGGTGGTCTCCTTGGCCGGATTGTTGGGCATGCGGCGCAGTATTTGGTGTTGAAGTATCCCACCTCTTTTCTTTTTGGATCATCCTGTCCCGCTACCGCCGGTATGGAATCGTGCGTGACTCCCGGAGTATATGCCATGGTCGCAGCGGGCGCAACCATGTGTGGTGTGACACGCTTGTCGGTCACACTGGCTGTCATTCTGTTTGAGCTGACCGGCAGTCTGGATCATGTGCTGCCGTTCTCCGTGGCCGTCTTATGTGCCAAGTGGACTGCTGATGCCATTGAACCTCATAGCATCTATGTAAGTATCACCGGCTCAGTCTGGTGGACCATCAGAAGGCTAACTTACGCAGGATATGTTGACCGATATGAATTCTTACCCGTTCTTGGACAGCAAACTCCAGCCGGTGTCAGATGCCCAGCTTGGAGATCTTGTTCGGCCGGTTCGATCCAGTCGCATCATTGACATTTCGGGCTCTTCCTTTGTGCCCGCAAGAGAGCTACGTTCAAAGCTCCAGAATCTGCTCATGGCGGGCGAACTTGACGGGGGTCTTCCGATCCTGCGGCACGGCATTCTTACCGGGTTGATCCCCGCACCTGAGCTCGAGTATGCACTGGACAACTTGGAGGACGAGGAGAATACGCTCTGTCTGATGACTCTAGACACCTCTTCGGCTGTCTCTGATAGTGAAGATGAAGGCCAAACTGGCCGCGTCGACTTTGGTCGATACATCGATCCGGTAAGTCACTATGCCCTTATCTGCGTTTATTAAGCTGACATCGCCGGCAGTCGCCTATTGCCCTCGACATCCATTCACCTATCGACCTTGTATATCAATGCTTTGCCAAGTTGGGGCTGCGCTATCTGTGTGTTTCGCACGATGGCCAATATGCGGGCCTAGTACATAAGAAGGCTTTCGTGAAGTATATGAAGGAGCTTGAGTGATAATATGCACTGTGGAGTGTTTTATTCTTACGACATGTGTTCCGAAATTGTTTGGCACTTGTGCCATTTTACTGTTCTTCTGACCAGTTGAACCAGTCTTCATCCGATGCGAAGTGCACGATACTCCATGAGCTTGTATATTAGCACGGAGTTGGTTTGCAGTTTTGATATTGTTTTTGATTGTTATTTCAGCGAGCATACTGATTTGACCAGCATTGCTAGGGTGGCTAGTTGATTTATCTAGACTGCACATATGCCTGCCTTGGACCTACATGTGATAGATAGACTTACTGAAGTTGTACATTCTTTTTTTTCCTGCTCCGTATGATTATGATCCTTCAATCACCAGATGTACGCCCGCGCACACCTCTCCAACTTCCAGTCTCACTCCACACGCTCATACCCAACCATCTGAATCCTCACCTCGCCCTCCTCCCTCCACTCCCCCGTCACCGGCTCCCCCACCCACTCCGTCACCTCCTCCGCACTCGCCTTCCTCCACCCCTTCTTCTCCTCCAACAATTCCTCATCCACCGGGAAAAACGTATCACATTCAAACACTTCCCCCCTCTCCCGATACCCCAGCTTCTCCACATTCGTCATCACAATTCTCACCACCGTCCCCTTAATCCCCAACGCAGCCCCATAGATCTCCGCCCCACCGATCACAAAAACCTTCCCCAGTCTCTCCGCATATGTACCTTCCAACTCCTTCATCGCCTCATCTAATCCTCCGCAGACTATCGCGTCCGTGTCTGGCTGAACTTCCCCACCATTACCCCCTGCAGCTGCAGCTGCAGACGCAGCCAGTTTCTTTTTCCTCTCCTCCAACTCCCTCCTAACCCTCTCCTTAACCCCCTCCATATCCCTTGTAATCACGGTATTGATTCTCTTGGCTAGCGGACGGAGATGTTGCGGCACGGAATCGTAGGTTTTCCGGCCCATGATTATCGCGTTGGTGGTCCCTGGGGCCGGGGGGCGGGAGGTTACGCGCGCGAAGAATGACATGTCGGCTTTGATGCGTGGCCAGGGGAGAGTACCGTGGAGGCCGATTCCGAGGGTGATTTTGGATGTATTGGGCGTGGAGATTGGGATTGGGGTGGTGGCCACGATTAGGGTGAGGGGGTGGGAGGGGGGCATTTTGGTGGTGGTGGGGGGGTTTGTTGTTCTTGGTGGGTGGTGGTTGTGGTATAAAGAACTGGTGTGGTGGGTGAGGTAAGAGATTCGATGGTGGTTGTGGTTGTAATTGTGGTTGTGGTGAGGAGTGAGGAGGGGAGGGAGAAATTGTTGATAGCGATAACCTACTACCTAGTACCTACCTACCTAGCTAGAAGGAAGGGAAGCTTTTATCCGCGGTGGGGAGGGGAGTGTAGAACCCCCACGTTCTACTACGTGCTTTGCTCTTCACATACTACTATGAAAATGTCAACATAATTTATCCTCACAATACGATTGATTTTATAGGGTATCTCTCCGGATAGTAACTAACCATCTAACTAATCTACATCCTGTTCCTTTTACAATATAGTATTGCAGTTCAAACACACCCAAGCCCATTGTAAACGCCCGCCAAAACTCCCATAACCCGTACGCCATTCTATGCCATCAAATAAAACGTACTCCCCTCCTATATTACTTCGCAGCCTTCAGCAAACCCCCCTCTTCAATCGCCTTCTGGATCGCAGTCGCATTCATCTCCAACTCCTCACGACGCTTCACGTCCGCTTCGTCTTCGCCCAATGTATCGAGTTTCCCGAATAGCCATGTTTCCTTCATTGTGCGGGTGAGTGCGAGGATGTCTTCTGCGGCGCGGACCTGGATTTCACCATGGATGTGTTTGTTAGTGGGTCATTGTGTGTAATGGTGTTGTAGATAGACATGTAGCGTACCAGGGCTGTGGATTCCACGTCCAGTTGGTAGGTTTCAACGGCGGTGGAGGTGTGGCTGGTGCTTTCGGTCTGCGTGAGTTGGATTAGGTCAGTTTGAGGGAGGGAAGGATTGGGAGGGGGTAAGGGGGTTGGCGCACGGTTGCTGTCGCCATGATGTTCTCGAAGCGTTGCAGGAGCTGGGAGATGTTGGTGGTGATGCGATCTGCGGACGAACGGGTTAGCGGCGGGTTGGTGGGGGGTGGCAGGGGGAGGGGGAATTTGGGAGTGTACAGTGGAGAGCTTTTGATGACGGCTGAGATTCCATATTGAAGATGATATGCTGGGATTGTATGTACAATTCGTGATTTTTGGTTGTGGTCAGGATCAATGGCGATAGAGGCTTGTGATTGCGGTGGAGGTGGAGAGCGGTGTGGGGTATTGCCGGCAGTATGGTTGATATGGCTTTGATAGTAATGATAGGAGACTACTAGTTTGGGCAATTGAATATCTAATCATAATGCGGGTATACATTGTCTG
Organism: Aspergillus carbonarius ITEM 5010; assembly: GCA_001990825.1. Taxonomy (NCBI): domain Eukaryota; kingdom Fungi; phylum Ascomycota; class Eurotiomycetes; order Eurotiales; family Aspergillaceae; genus Aspergillus; species Aspergillus carbonarius. The sequence goes on along the minus strand of KV907507.1, from coordinate 633,290 downwards.
GAATAAGGCCGATAGTGCCTGATGTTAAGCCAACCCATTTCATTGTCTCAAGTGCGTCTGTCTGGCTCATCCCTGAACACATGCCCCCTGGCTTGTGCTGTATCTGTTCGATAACCGTATAGGAACTCCTGAATCCACCAGCACATATTAATTCTTCATCCAGTTTGTAGTTTGAGCCTGGTCGGCCTGTATTTGGACACTGGGACAAAGATGGCCACACTGAGAGCCGCGAAGGAAGCTGTGCGTTGTATGAGGCGAAATTGCAAGTCGAAGAGCTTAGCGAACATATTTCCCCTACCGACGAGTTAGCACGCAGTAACTAGGCCATCAATCATTCACTTACCATGAATCTCTTGTGAAAGTCCGACCGCAACAGATCCTGCAAAGCTGGTTAGCATCATATGTAGAACGCAATACGAGGCCTTACGTTGACAAACTCCTTGCCCTTCCTGTCTTCCGTGCCACGGGCCTGGTTCTTGAACACAACATCATCGTCCCATCTTCGCTTCACGTTGAAGTCCTGGGGGTTGAGCAACGGGTTGCCTCGAGCAATATCGATCTCCCGCTGCTCCTCCTCTTCCGCAGCGCGCTCGCGTTCCTATAGCGATGAGTACCTATCCAAAGACATCTGGTTATTGCAATTACCTCTTTCTCTTTCTGTTCAAGCCTCTCTCGCTTGATCTTTTCCAGCTCGCGCATCAACTCAGCAGCCTCATCCTCTTCGTCACTACATTCTGTCAGCATTGTCGCGCGTCTTATCCCGCGGGTCTGACCTTTCATCCTCGCTGCTGTCCTCCTCCGACTCATCAGAATCTGCATCTATATCTCGAGTCTCCTCTAGTATTCGTCGTCGCTTCGCTTCTGGGTCCTCTTCCTCTGTCCCCGCATCACCATCGGGCGAGGCACCTTCCAACTGACGCTTCGGTGCGGCGGTCTCGACTGTGGGCTCGTCCACGGGGACTCCGTTCTTCTTCGCAAAATGGGCAGCCTCTGCCTGAAGCAGCTCGGCGCGCAGATCGCGTTGCTGAGTTTCGAATTCACTTCCCTGGCCGAGTTGACTTGGACATGTCAGAGGATACCATGTCCAAAACTTGGCAATTCGCTTACCGTGTTTTCAGGTGCATGTGAGCCGGAAGAAGACGTTGGTGGTAAGCTGGGCCGCGGAGGGCCTCTTTCCCTTGTGCCTGTTCCAATGAGCTTCCGCGTCGAACGGGTGGTTGGTGGTACGTACGGGATCGAACGTGGGTCTGTGAGCTGTTTAAGTGTCAGCGCAATCGCAAGTATTTATATATATGGGATATCTTACCCGTAGTCATGGTGGCTGTTGTAAAACTCGTTTGTTGCTGGTAGTTAGCACTCCGAACGAGGATGAGGATCTGATAATGATCGCCGATACTGAGGCCTCAGGCCTCTTTCTGAGTCAGCGACTTTTACCGCCTTCTTTTGTCGCACCGCCATTGGCTCAATGAGGAACAATGTTCGCCCGCCGTTTCGATGACGATGCGGCATGCAGGAAATTTCCTAGAAAGTCGCAGTGACCCCCGCCGGGGCTAAATCCGCCTCCGCAATCATGAACAAAGAAGCAGCGCTATCTATCACTGAGCGCGACTTTATCCTCAATGCGCTCCGCGAGGATGTGCGCCTGGACGGTCGAGAGGCCGACCAGCTGCGTCCGCTGAAAGTGTCGTTCGGGGAGGAGTACGGGCATGTGAAGGTGCAGCTCGGCCGGACTAGGTAGGTAGAGGTGCTGTCCTGCCCGCAACTGTACTGATCGATGATCTTACCATAGTCTTATCGTCCGGATCTCAGCTGAAGTTACGAAACCTCACGATGATCGTCCGTTTGACGGTCTTTTCACAATCGCCATGGAGCTAACTGCGATGGGTTCTCCCGCTTGGGACAATGGCCGGTATGATTTTCGTCACAGCGCAGATAATGTTCTGTACTAACACTGCTTTTTTCAGACAAGGAGACCTTGAAACATACGTCACCAATGTCCTGGACCGGGTCGTTCGTCATTCCAACGCCCTGGACACCGAATCTCTCTGTATCCTCAAGGGTGTCAGCTGCTGGAGCGTCCGTGCAGACGTCCATGTTACCGACTACGATGGCAATCTGATCGATGCGGCTTGTATCGGTATCATGGCAGGACTGCAGCATTTCCGTCGCCAAGATGCCGTGGTCAAGGATGGCCAGGTGATTGTCTACGGACTCGACGAACGCGTTCCTGTCGCATTGAACATCACGCATAAGCCGCTCTCCGTTACTTTCCACACCTTTGATGAAGGGAAGCGGGTGATCATCGATGCGACTCGCAAGGAAGAGCAAGCATCTGAAGCAGATGTCGTGATAGGCATCAATAATGCGGGGGGTGTGTGCTTCGTCTCCAAGTTCTCTGGATCCCCGGTAGACGCGATGGTTTTTGTGGACAAGACCTCTGTTGCACTGGAGAAGGTTAAGGAGATCAACGGGATAATTGACAAGGCGCTGCAAGCTGATCTTTCGAAACGGGCAAAGAACGGCATGGCCGAGCAGTCACGAGCGGAAAACGATCGGTAATCGGACTTGGGGTATTGCGAAGCAAACATCGTTTAATGAGCTAACACAATGCATTAGAGCTTGATGTATGATAGGAGCTACTGGCATAGAATGGCATAGGCTTGACTGAGCTACGAGCTTGGTCGAAAATAAATTTATCTAAATGATACACCATTAAAACTGTCACTGCGCAGCTTTGAACAACTTTCCAACACGCCATATATCATTCAACAATCTTTCTAGATTGCTATGTTGCGTTATTCTTTATGCAATCCATCTCGACTACAACTACGTGACAAATGTGTTGGTAAAGGGAGTCATGTCACAAGCCTTTTCTAGCATTATCGCCGTTCTAGCGACAGGCCATAGGGTGCAGATCATAATGGTTGTATCATTGTTTACTGGAAAGTCACTGGGATAAGATTGCATTATAGCGATAGTATCTAGTTTTGTGCAGACGTTTTAGTCTTAAAATAAGACGGCCCTTGTTTCCCTGCGTAAAACATGTAGACTGAATATAGAAAGCAGGCCCGTGCAGGGTCAGAATACTCTTAGGAACCCGAAACAAGCCCGAACACTTTCACTGATGCAAGAACCCACATTTAATTTCGGACACTATGCCAAGACGTGCTGCTCAAAATAAAGCTAGAATAGTGTCCTTTAGCTCTATAACTAAGAAGTCCGGGGATAACGAATCGGCCCATGGTCTAGATGCCTTGAAAATTCAATAGTTCGGCCATAATAGGCCATTGCATTGATGTATTGACATGTCCTCTTGTGAGCTTTGGTGTGTGCCAACTCCCCACCCCACATATACCCCGTACACTGCTAATATCTGTTGTCCACGCAACTGCGATGTCAAAATCTACCATGTCTGCTTCTCAAAGTTGCACTAAATTGACCTCGGTTCGGCCCGCGAACCACTCGACGGCTTGAAGGCTACTTCTACCGTCCCATCCATATTGTCAGTCGGCTCGAGTCTTCTTTCTTCACACAAATTCTTAACCTCATGCGCCATATCGATTGATCTAGAAGCTGAGGTATTTTAACCCTACGCGTATTGACGCTCAATACTCCTAACAAACATGGGATATTTACGCCGGTCAGAGAATGATCATATCAACTCAATGGACACTAAAAAGGAAGGTATTCAACAACGCTCCGTGTCTCTAGAAGCAATTCTCGATGTTCCCTCCTTCTTCATCCCATACGAGGACGAACGCGTGCTTTCAATCGATCAAGTATATCCAATTTACAATTACAATGTGACGGCCTACTTGAATGTGGGAGATTTTCTTTGTCATATGCAAAAATGCCGTGGCGAATTGTATTCAGATGAGATTAAGCTTGAAGGTATTCGCTTCAGATCGTATTCATGCCCCATCCTACCCAGGTCCCAGGTATCATACTGAAATTTACTGGTCACACATTCTTTGGATGACAGAGCTCCGTCTCGAAACCTAAGCGGAAGTCAACAATCACCGCTGACATGGTTCACTAACATTCTTTGCACCCGGGTCTCCTCTGATAGACTCTATGATCCAGGTCATCTTACATTCCATAATTGGTCCACAGCGCCTCTGTGAAGTAGAAGTCTATTTTAATGGCAAAATATCATTATTGGATGAACCAAGTTGTACGACATGAGATAGGAAAATAAGGCAGTCATAGACTTACTTACCAAATAGTATTTGGATTTTGCTTAAGGGCGAAACCAATTTGATCACCAGGGCACATGTTCCACAACTTTTGAACATCTTTAATTAGGCTTCTTCCAGCAACCAGTATGGTCTGCAGAGCAGTCTAATTCACTTGTTGTATGGTACAGGTCACTCAAGGGCTTGCATACTAGTGGGCACTTCGGGCATTCTATTAGGCTATTGGGGCTTTTACATCATTCAACGTCGTACATATACCAACGTTACATTGGGGTTTTCAATGTGAAAGGAAGGCCTAGTTCAGGATAATACGTATAACCATGGTATGACTGGACACGGTGATGAGATTAAGGCCCCCCGTCGCTATACTACATAGAGATTAGCTGATAGATCATCCGTTTCCAACCAAGGTAAGGATACTCTCGAGGGGAAGACTCGGATGGCTTGTTCTTTAGCTATCTACTGGACCATCCCCCATCACACTCTCACATTCCGTCGTGAACTGGTCCATTCTTTGCTCAAAGCTGGCTCCAGAAAGCGACCACAATGGACGTTTCATCATCATTTCCCTCATTAGCGGGCCTTCGGGCCAGTCTGGAGTCGGATCTGGGTAGCCTGGCGGTCTCTGCTGCGGGGTTGGGACTTCTTTCCCACCTGAGTATCTTCCGCACAAGCTTCCCGGTCGAAGATTATCTCCTCGGATTGCTTGCACTCTATGCTCTGGCCGTGCTATCAACGACATCGGCATACTTGGCATTAACACAATTTTCCATCGCCCAAACCTTTTTTAGAGTGGCCTGGATCTCATCGGCATTCAATATCGGCCTGATTTCTAGTATCAGCGCCTATCGATTCTTCTTCCATCGTCTTCATTCTTTTCCAGGTCCCGTGTGGTCCAAGTTGACCTCTTTCTATAGTGCCTACTTGGCAGGCAAGAATGTACAATACCATGTGGAAGTCAAGAAGCTTCATCAGGAATATGGCGACTTTATCCGAACGGGTAACCCTGCACATGCCTTTTACCTTGCCTCTGGTTATATCTCTGACATACTTGGTGTTTATAGGCCCACGGGAGCTTTGCATCGTTCGAAAGTCCGCCATACCTTTAGTCTTTGGCCCACAATCCAAATGCCGCAAGTCGACTTTCTATGCTCATGCGTCAACAAACCCCAAGCAGTGTAATATACACCACACTCGCGATTTTGAGGACCATCGCAGACGGAGAAAGGCATGGGATCGGGGCTTTAATGTGAAATGTATGCCTTCTGCATTGGCTCCTGTTGCGTGGGCTTTATACCTTAGTCACTGATATCGCGGAACTCTCTAGCTCTCGCAATGTATGAGCCTCGAGTTAAGGTAAAAGCGGATCAGCTCGCTTCCCACATTGAAAAGAATCTGGGCCAGGCTATCGATGCGACCGCTTGGTCCATGTTTCTGAGTTTTGATGTCATGGGAGATGTTGGGTTTGGCAAAGAATTCAAGAACCTGACTACGGGGATCGAACATCCGGCGATCAAAGGAGTCCATGACCATATGGAGATCCTTGGTGTCGCAACTCACGTCCCGTGGTTCCTGTATCTGCTCAGTCGTGTTCCAGGAGCCGTATCCGGCTATTCGAGCTTCTTCAAGTGGTGTGCTGACGAGATTGAGCGGAAGCAGGAGGTATGTCAATCCCAGCCTGACTGTCTCATGATAACCCACTGATCATTATGCTATGCCATGCTTTTTGCAGACCTGGGATGCCACTGCATATCCCGAAGATGTCGTTTCATGGCTCTTAAAAGCATATGTGGAGCAAGATATTTCGGCTCCTCCCTCTAAGGCAGCACTCCATGATGACTCGCGTGCTATTATAATTGCAGGAAGTGAGACCACGGCCACCACCTTGGCCAGCATTCTTTACTATCTGGCTAAGCATCAATCTGTGCTATCTAAGCTTCAACGGCAACTGGATGAAGCTATGCCGGGCGGAGCAAAGGACTGGAGTTATGACAAGGTCAAAGAAATCCCGTTTCTTGACGACATAATCAATGAAACCCTACGACTCCGACCCGTGTTGATGACAGGGGGTTCTCGTGTTACCCCAGCGGAAGGGCTACAGGTTGACGAAGTCTATATTCCAGGAGACGTTAACGTCTTTGTGCCGTTACAGCTAATCCAGAACGACAAAAGATATTACAGGGATGCTGAGAAGTTCATTCCGGAGCGATGGGGCGAGAAGAAAGACGAGATGGGCACCGATGGTGCTCCCTTCATACCGTTCCTGTCGGGTAGGTGATGCTTGTTCCTTTGTACAGCCATAGATATTTCTGCCAATTGTTGGCTCTGACACTAGGTCTTAGGTCCTTATATCTGTCCCGGGAGGAGCTTGGCTATGCTCAGTCTTCGGACCAGCGTATCCACCATAGCGCAGCAGTACAACTTCTCGTTTGCCCCTGGCGAGACTGGCGAGACATTTGAAACGGGGGCCCTGGATACTTTTACCACGAGCCTGCCTCCTTTGCAGCTTGAGTTCTCACGACGCTGAGATGACGCATGTAAATCGGGATTGATATGATAATGATGGTATGATTTCAGGGTTATGTTCTCCCTCTTTATGACACTTTCTTTGAACCGCGTCCAGTCAGCGATTTCTGGTGTCTTCGGATGAAGCCAAGGCATGGATTGGTGATTCTGAGGATAAATGACAGGAACGACTGGATCTATTAATAGGAATGAAGCCTACTGGAATCGTGGCGCAGTTTGTCTCTCGGTTCGTTGTGGGTACACTGCAATTTTCCAAATGGATCACATATGAGCCAAGCCACGAAGAACAATTGAGAGGTGTGCCAAGTCCTCGATCCCAACTAGTAGCCAGGATACTATCTCTGGTCTGCAGGAGTAGGTAGTAGATACGTAGTAGAAGATGGATACTGCAGGATGATCCCGAGGCATCTGCCTCAGGTGTCCAGGGATGTAACGGTAATACCACGATACACCATGCCACCGTTCCCAGTCTGGCATCGCTAACCCGATCTGGCCGCGTCCATCCATCGACTGAACGACCAACACTCAAGCCTCCCTGTCATCAGTCGGATTGGATTGCTCTCGTGGGGACGTCCCTATATTAATCTGAAACGGTTCCAGAGGGCCGGGGCCAGCGAGCTCTCCCGTCGTTCTGGCGGGCAACCCAAGGACCAACTGACAAAGAACCGTGTCGGCCCAGCCACTGGCGGTGATCCAGCGCTAACTCTGATTAGCCTCGACGCCTTTGCGCGGCATCTGGCTCAACCTCCAGGCAGTCAGAATTTCTCCCCCATCCCAAACTCTCCACCCTCCTCGTTGCTGACTATCGCCTCTCGGTGATCTGGTCGACTTCTCGTGTGCTCCGATCGCGTTACAAGTCCAGCATCCTCTGTGTCCCCCCCTCTCCCGTCTCGTTCCGGCCAATCAATGCTCCAGGGGCACCTGTTTGTCCGCCCCAAGCGTCATGGCCAGCGGTAGGCCTCCCGGCCCTCATCCAGCCGCTGGCCACAATGATGAACTGCTGCTGGATGAGTCGGCTCCCATGTACAACACGGGGCAACGCCCACCCGTCAACGATGACCATTTGTTGCGACAATTCGACATTGACGACTCCGACCAACCGCGACCCTCGGTTTCCTACGACCATTTCGTCGGCGGACAGGCGCCGCCGCAGTCCGGCGCTCATGCGATGCCCGCGCATCCCCCGACTCAATCGGGGGTATACGTGACCGATCCTTACTCGGGGGCCGACAGGTCTCGCACCTACTCGCAGACCTCCGGGTTAAGCAACTACCACCGCTACTCGCTGGACGAATTTGACGATGACCAGTCAATGCACGGATACTATGATTTGGACTACCAAGATGATAACCATTTGCAGCCCGACAACCGCGTCCGGCAGGCAAAGGAAAGAAATAGCATACTGGGTCTGGGAGGCGGGTTGATGGGTCGAGCAAAGCACATGCTGGGCATGGGCGCTGAATACTCGGAGATGGATCTGCCCCTGACAGAGGCTGGAGCTCGAGCTGCACGGGTGGACAGTGCAGATCCGGATGAAGGCGGCGCCGCCGGTGCCCCGAAGGCACCTAAAAAGTCGGAATTTAAGTTTGGATTTGGGCGCAGAAAGGCCGACCCGTCGACTCTGGGACCTCGCATGATTGTTTTGAACAACCCACCTGCCAATGCCGTGCACAAGTTCGTCGACAATCATGTCTCCACCGCGAAGTACAACATTATCACTTTCATTCCGAAGTTCCTCTACGAACAATTCTCGAAATACGCCAATCTGTTCTTCCTGTTCACCGCCGTTCTCCAGCAAATTCCGAACGTGTCGCCGACGAACAAGTATACCACCATTGCCCCGCTCTGTATCGTATTGCTCGTCTCGGCCATCAAGGAGCTAGTGGAGGATTACAAGCGGAGGCTGTCGGATAAGGGACTGAACAATTCTAAGACCCAGGTTTTGAAGGGATCCGGGTTTCACGAGACTAAATGGATCGACGTCGCTGTCGGGGATATTGTCCGGGTCGAATCCGAACAGCCATTCCCAGCTGATTTGGTCCTGCTGGCGTCTTCGGAACCTGAGGGCCTGTGCTATATTGAAACCGCTAATCTGGACGGGGAAACCAACTTGAAGATCAAGCAGGCAATCCCGGAAACTGCGCATTTGGTCAGCCCCGCAGATCTCAGTCGTTTGAGTGGACGCGTCCGATCCGAGCAGCCAAATAGCAGCCTGTACACTTACGAAGCGACGTTAACCATGCACGCCGGTGGGGGTGAAAAGGAACTGCCCCTGGCGCCAGATCAGCTTCTCCTTCGAGGTGCAACTCTCAGAAACACACCCTGGATCCATGGCATTGTCGTCTTCACCGGTCACGAATCGAAGCTGATGCGGAATGCGACCGCCACTCCGATCAAGCGGACTGCAGTGGAGCGCATGGTAAATGTTCAGATTCTCATGCTGGTTGGTATTCTGGTCGCACTTAGTGTGGTCAGTTCCGTTGGTGACCTGATTATCCGGCAAACCGAGGCCAACAGGCTCACATACCTAGACTATGGCACTACGAACCCGGTCAAACAGTTTGTCCTGGATATCTTCACCTATTGGGTCCTCTATTCGAATCTTGTCCCGATCTCGCTTTTCGTGACGATTGAGATTGTCAAGTATGCGCAGGCGTTCTTGATCAATTCCGATCTAGATATCTATTACGATAAGACTGACACCCCGGCAACGTGCAGGACATCCTCGTTGGTTGAGGAGCTGGGCCAGATTGAGTACATATTTTCCGATAAGACTGGAACTCTGACGTGCAACATGATGGAGTTCAAGCAGTGTACAATTTCCGGTATTCAGTACGGCGAGGAGGTACCTGAGGATCGGCAAGCCACCGTCGAAGACGGAGTGGAAGTCGGAATCCATACTTTCAAGAAGCTGAGGGAAAATCTGCACTCTCACCCAACAGGGGGTGTTATTCATCACTTTCTTACTCTGCTTGCCACCTGTCACACAGTCATTCCGGAGAGGTCTGAAAAGGAGCCTGGTAAGATCAAATACCAAGCGGCATCTCCTGATGAAGGTGCTCTTGTCGAAGGCGCTGCAACCCTGGGATATTGTTTCTCCAATCGAAAACCCCGGTCTGTGATCTTCACAGTAGGCGACCAAGACTACGAATATGAACTCTTGGCAGTCTGTGAATTTAACTCGACCAGGAAGCGCATGTCAACAATCTTCCGCTGTCCAGATGGAAAGATTCGCATTTATACCAAGGGTGCAGACACGGTAATTCTTGAACGCCTGCACCCGGACAATCCTACCGTTGAGGCGACCTTGCAGCATCTGGAGGAGTATGCATCGGATGGTCTTCGGACGCTGTGTTTGGCTATGCGTGAAGTTCCCGAAGACGAATTCCAACAGTGGTACCAGATTTACGACAAGGCCGCAACAACAGTTGGTGGAAACCGTGCCGACGAGCTCGACAAAGCCTCAGAGTTGATCGAAAAAGATTTATATCTCCTTGGTGCCACAGCTATTGAGGATCGTCTGCAAGATGGTGTTCCAGATACCATTCATACCCTTCAGACGGCCGGAATCAAGATCTGGGTTTTGACTGGTGACCGACAAGAGACTGCCATCAACATTGGAATGTCATGCAAGCTGATTTCCGAGGACATGACCTTGCTGATTGTCAACGAGGACAGCGCCCAGGCCACCCGAGATAATCTGACAAAGAAACTCCAGGCCGTTCAAAGTCAGGGTACTTCCGGTGAAATAGAAGCGCTGGCCCTTGTTATTGACGGGCGGTCTTTGACTTTCGCCCTCGAGAAGGACATGGAGAAGCTGTTTCTGGACCTCGCTGTTACGTGTAAGGCCGTGGTCTGCTGGTAAGTGACCTTCGTGCGTCTCGTAGACATTCAGAACTAATACGTTGTCTCAGTCGTGTATCTCCCCTTCAAAAGGCCCTCGTTGTCAAACTTGTCAAGCGCCATCTCAAGTCGCTACTCCTCGCTATTGGAGACGGTGCAAACGACGTTTCGATGATTCAGGCTGCACACGTCGGTGTCGGTATTAGCGGTGTTGAAGGTCTACAGGCTGCTCGGTCTGCAGATGTCTCGATCGCGCAATTCCGTTATCTGCGCAAGCTCCTCCTTGTCCATGGAGCCTGGAACTACCACCGGATAAGTCGCGTCATCTTGTACTCGTTCTACAAGAATATCGCCCTCTACATGACGCAATTCTGGGTGAGTTGGTCGTCCTCGCCTTGCTTGCGCTGCAACTGACAATCTGCACAGTACTCCTTCCAAAACGCTTTCTCTGGCGAGGTCATCTACGAATCTTGGACTCTGTCCTTCTACAACGTGTTCTTCACCGTGTTTCCCCCGTTCGCAATGGGTATCTGTGACCAGTTCATCTCCGCTCGACTGCTAGACCGCTATCCCCAGCTGTACCAGCTTGGACAGAAGGGCGTGTTCTTCAAGAGACATAGTTTTTGGTCCTGGGTTGCGAACGGGTTCTACCACTCTCTCTTGCTGTACGTCGTTTCGGAGCTCTTCTTCCTCTGGGACGGGCCCCAGGGAGACGGCAAAACGTCCGGCCACTGGGTCTGGGCCGAAGCGACATACACCGCGGCCCTGGCCACCGTGCTTGGCAAAGCGGCCTTGATCACCAATATCTGGACCAAGTACACGTTCATCGCCATCCCCGGATCGATGGTGCTGTGGCTCATCTTCCTTCCGGCTTACGGTTATGCCGCCCCCGCCATCGGCTTCTCCCAGGAGTACTACGGCACGATCCCCCGTGTCTTCAAAGCCCCCGTCTTCTACCTGATGGCCATCATCCTCCCCTGCATCTGCCTCCTCCGCGACTACGCCTGGAAATACGCCAAACGCATGTACTACCCACAGCACTACCACCATGTGCAAGAAATCCAGAAATACAACGTCCAGGACTACCGTCCGCGCATGGAACAGTTCCAGAAAGCGATCCGCAAAGTCCGTCAAGTCCAGCGCATGCGGAAACAGCGCGGCTACGCATTCAGTCAAGCCGATGAAGGTGGCCAAATGAGAGTGGTAAATGCTTACGATACTACTAGGGGCAGAGGACGCTATGGTGAAATGACCAGCTCCCGGGCTCTGGTATAATGACTGACTGACTGATTGACTAACTGACCCCTCCCCCTGATGGAATCACCCTTTTTGTCTGTATCTTTTCCTTTTCGCTTCTCTGTAATTCTTTTACTTGTCCATCTCGAGTCCCTCTGCATCCCCACCAAACATCATCAAGTATACCTGTATGACTTGCATTTTCTGGCGATGAAATTGAAGTTCACACTCTTGCCCTTGGGACTGGATGAATGGATTGGTCTCTTTTGCTATTTTCTTACATAACTTCCTCGATGAGACAATATGAAATCAACGTTCAATTTTTTTTTTTTCCAGTTTTTTCTTCTTATTTCTTTCTGTGCAGATAGTAGGCAGGACTCTGCTACGTAATGAATTTATGATCAGAACGGTTTCTGAATTATACATATTAAGACTATATACTTATCGTGGTCCTAGGTGTAGTAGCAGCAAATCGTACTATAAACGAACTCACCCCCCTCAACCCCCATCCCACAAATAGGAAACGAAAAGATAAATATATATATTACTACCCCCGGGCACTTCCCCCAGAGAGAATGAAAAGATACTAGTGAAGTAGTAATCAGTGAGTACACCTCTCCCCCGCCGCCCTCCACCCAATCCCCAACCCCTCCATAACCAACTTCTCTCTCTCCTCCCACGTTCGTCCCTCACTCTCCAAATCCACTACTCTCCCCCCAGAATTCCGATCCCTCACTCCACTTGAATCGAACTTCCATCCGCGAGTCTTCTTCGCATATCGTCTCAGATCCCGTTCGAAGGTCTTATCACCTGACCAACCGAGCACGGCACATCCGATGGTTCGCCAGGGGGAGATGATGATGTCGACTCGGCGGTGGGGGTTGGGGTTCCGTTTGTTTCTTTGGTGGGGAATTTCTGATTCTGTTTTTGTTTCTGTTGGAGATGTTGGGGCGGGGTCGTTGAAGTGGGGGTCTTGCCAGACGACGAGGGCTTTATCTAATGTGTCGAAGTTTTTCACCGTCAAGGAATCGGTGGTGCTATGACTGGCTCTGTAGGGGAGGGTTTGTTGGTCACGTTGGGAATTCATAAGATGGAGGGCGAGAGTGTGGGTGATCCAACCGGCGGATTCGAGGGCCGCGACTACGTCGATGATGAGATTTTTGGTGATTTCTTCGTCGGGGTGAGTGAGAATGAGGTCGACGTCGCCGCAGAGTGTCTTGCCTCGACGGTAACCGCCGGTGATTATGCATTGGATGTCCCGTCTTGGGGTTGGGCGGGCGAGGTTGGCGTGGTGGGTTACGATGTGTGCGATTTGTTGGACTTCGGGGCGGGGAATTCCGGATAGGAACTCGTCGTAGTATTTGACGCCGATTTGTTGGACACGGGTGAGGCTGGACCAGCCGTGTTCAATGATGTCGTCGAGGGTGGTCCAGTGCCGGGAGTAGTAAAATTCGCGGGCGGTTTTGGCACCTACGCCCCAGATATTGTAGAAGTTGTGGAGAATTTGGAGCGTGGGGTCTGTGTCGAGGAGGTGTGCGGCGGTGAGAGTGCCTGTTGGGCTTTGTTGATATTCGTGGAAGAGGTTGGCGATTTTGGTGTCGCAGCCGGGGAGGGCGAGGATTTCGGACGGGCGTCGGAATTCGTAGGGGTAGGCTGCGACGGCGGCGATGGAGGTGCTGTAGGCGCGGACGCCAATCTCATCGAGGGTGAGCTCGCGGATTTGTCGGATCTTGAGGAGTTGGTTGATAAAGGGTTCGTTTGGGGGGTAGAGGGGGGTGGAGCGCAGGCAGGCGAAGAGGACGTGGTTCTTTACCCAGTCTGGAGCTGGAGGGAGGGGGACGGTTTCGTCGTTCTCGGACGTGGTGGTTCGGTAGAGTTTGGGGGGGTTGCGAGCTGGGTCGTGGGTACGGGGGTGATGTCGGGTTGGAGGGGTGGAGGGCCGTGATGCAGCGTCTTGCTTTGCTCGTTGGAGGATGTCGCTCGACTTGATAGTTGGTTTGAGGGGTTCTGCAGGGCGTGTGACTCGGCGGGCGAGATATACGATATATGGGTCAATGGGGAGGATCTCTTGGGCGATGAGGCATTGGTCCAACCAGTCTAGCTTGACGACGCAGATTGTGTCTGGTTGCTCCACGGGAGATGAGACGGATGAAGCGTCCGATGGGTTGATAGTAGTGAATTCAGCAGAAGGAGAGAATGGTGGTGGTCGATTGAGATGTCGGGAGGGATCATGTCGACTTCTCATGCCGTCTTCTTCATCTTCAGTCTCTGTACTGAGGTCGACAATGTCTGTCTGTCCTGCAGGCTTTGATACTCGCGCATCGACACGACGCCGCTTCCTTGGGGGCTCAGGTTTGCTGATCGGCTCAGTCCAGATCCCACGAGATCGTAATTCCAAAGCTGCTCGCTTATCTTGTCCGATTTTTCCGAGGACCAGCTTCGCTTCGGATATATCGTAGGTTAGACGTGCGTCTCGTTTGATCAGACTCTCTTCTATCTCGTGTAGCGATTCCAGACTGAGATGCGTAGGGAGGACAAAGACAGGCGGGCATGACGAGAAGCTGGGGCGGGATACCCCTGCGTCATCATGTATAGGAGACCTTTCTGGAGCTTCAGGCATGCCAGGCTATATAGCATCCATTCTTTTGGACACGTCCGGCGACTCCGGGTTTTTAGTTGACTGAGTAGAGCAGTTTCAGATGTCAGATGGCAGATATGTAATCTTCGTAACGCCACGATTAGATTATATCAAATAGCAGTTAGGTGTCGGTATGTACAACGCTGAGTTTCTGCATTAATGTGTCCAGCTTCCCAGCGTTGGTTACGTCGTGGCTCGTTGCGGGATAGCGGTAGATTGAAGGGCCGAGGGGCACCCGATGCAGTCATTCTGGAGGATGGGACACACTGGTATCAGGCTCTCGTCATTGCATTGGAGGCATTGTTCTTTGCCGAGGACGGATGCGCGGTGGTTGGACGAAGAAAAGAAACGATCTCGTATCGCGATGACTGACGTCATTCGCAATTCTGTGTCTGCCTGAGGCATACACGGACTGCGGGGCACATGATTTGGATAATATCACTTTATACAGGCCTGTTCATGGCAATCATTTCGGTCCCAATCACCAACAGACATCCATGTCTCAATGCCCCACCCGTAGACTATCCAAGGCTACTCCTAGCAAAGCAAAATGCGAAGAAAGTAGATTCAACTTGGCCTCGGTTGTCCACTCCCCCGACGACCATCTCATGACGACGGCCATGACATCAAGAAAGAGAGCCAGG
Source organism: Aspergillus carbonarius ITEM 5010 (assembly GCA_001990825.1). NCBI lineage: Eukaryota > Fungi > Ascomycota > Eurotiomycetes > Eurotiales > Aspergillaceae > Aspergillus > Aspergillus carbonarius. The sequence goes on along the minus strand of KV907507.1, from coordinate 618,207 downwards.
AGCACGATCTTCTCATTGGTTAAGACTCTCACGGCTATTTTGAGGTGGTACAATTTAATTGAGGGATTCGAGCTCAAAGATCGGGTCGTTGCTGGGGTAGAATATTGCCGAAGTTTTGAAGAGGGAAGGAAGGGATATGGTTGGTTTCAATGCTTTATTGGGGAAGAATTCAAATGCTATTGTTATTGGAACTGTGAAGGGATGGCGTGGCTCTTTGTAGTTCACCCGGGTCTAGTTGTAGCTCGGAATCTTCTGGGGGCAGTGCACCATTCTTGTCAGCAACTTGGCCCGTTAGTTAGATAGTTGGCGGTCCACTTCTGAACGGCAGGATGAGAGACCCACCAGTATTCGTAGACCCATTAGTCCTTCAACCAGCGCTTCGGTGTGGTTGAGTATTTGTTGACAATCCTTCATGCAGATCAGATTGTGGTCGGTATGCACGGTGATCTTGTTTCTGTTGCATCAGTAATTCCATATTCATATCAACTTATACCTCTCGTACCTCATAGAAACTTATTTTGGAAGAAGATAATAAATTAGAAATACAGATTGTCGTATTGTTTTGGAACAGAGTGTATTAAAAAGAGGGGGAGAAACAAGAACTTTTCTATATCATCGAGTATAGCTCGATAGGACCATCCGGTCTATCATCGTAAATGCTTCAGTCGCATAGTCATATATCATTAGCTCCTCTCAGAGCTGCCTGGACATCTCCCCCAGTGCATGTGGCAGGGACATCACCGGGCAGGTCCATCCACCGGTTCCACTGTAAGAGATGTGACTCCCTTGCCGGCAGCACCATAGCTGACTGAAGGTGTGCCGTCTCTTTGATCGTCGAGAATTGGCGTGTCAGGCCTGGTAGTAGCTGGTTCATCCCGGTAGCCTTCTACATCAGTAACAATCGTTTTGCCATGTCTCCTGGCAATCCATCTTCTCCAGGGCTTGTACACAACCACACTAAGGCCACCAATAATAATAAAGCAACCGCAGATGCCGCCACCAATGGCGTCGTAGTAGTCTCCTGCCACCTGCACGCCGTCCCAGAATTTGCCCGTAGGGTTGGCAACGTTCAGAACGAGGGTGAGCAGCTGGATCACGCCAATGACAATGGCCACCATAACCGTTAGACATGTCAGTACAATGGAGTAGTACAAAAACGCCACCGGGTCGCGGTGGTTTTTAGATGGCTCGACCTCTTGGTCTTCATCCATCAGTGGTGCCGTGGAGGAATTATCACTCTTTGGTGGGAGGAAGTTGGCCGATGGCTGCACGTAAAGAGAGAGCATCAAGGCTCCGTCGGTGGTATCGAGGAGACACATTCCGGCTGCATGGATTTAGCATATGGAAAATCACTTCGGGTTCTGTAGTGGCAGGCTTACCCGTGAATAGTGCCGGGAAAATCAAGATGACCCAAAAGTTAGTACCTTTGGCAGCCTCGACAGACGAGATACCAAGTAGAGCGATTTCAGAGGATGTATCAAATCCAAGGCCGAACAAGATACCAAGGGGGTACATTTTCCAAGGCCTAGCAAAACCTTCAGTCAGCTACTCTCGTTGACATCGATGTGGGTAATGCCTTACCGATCAATGAGTTTGAACATTCGCTTCAGCACCGTGAATAGCAAGCCGCCGCCTTCGATCTTCCAGATCTCATCTTCTTGTCCTTCTGGGAGGTCTATGACCTTCTGTAGCTGTTTGTACAGTTTGTATAGGATGTAGGCATTCATGAGACCCAGTAAGATCAAGAAAGCAGCGCTGACGGAGGTGCCGATGATACCACCAATGGTGCTAAAGCTGTCAAACCGTGAGGATATAGCCGCAGCGGTAGCTGCAACCACAATTGACGTGATGATAACGATGCTGTAAGATGTGAGCACAGAAATGATGTCTTATATTCTAGGAACTCACGTCGAATGACCAAGAGAGAAGAAAGTTCCTACAGTGACGGGCTTTTGGCCCGTTGCCAGTAACCTTCTGGTCATCAAGTCGATGGCCTGCGAAATACCGATTAGATTAATCCTCAATGGGGATATCGAATGCCTACCGAGATGTGATCCGCATCAAAGGCATGTCTCAATCCCAGAGTATAGGACAGCACGGCATTGGACACCAACGCTCTAGAAAAGAGGTTAGCCTGCCTCACAACATCGCCAAATGCATAATATTGAGAAGACATACGGATGGTAACGCTATACACCTGTTAGCTCCTGGCTTGAAATCAATCATGTTCGGTCGAGATGACCAGCGATGGAAGATGCATACCAGCACAATTGCAGCGGCAACCCACACGATAACATTAAGCAACGCAATGAATAGAATGATGGCAATTGCAGGCAAAGGAACCTTCCTGATCCCCGGCAATCGACGATGCGATCGTTCGGCCTGCCTCACAAGTGACTTGATTTTCCACTTGCTACCTGCCGCATGGTTCTGGGTGTTGCCCTCGGATACATGGTCCGCGTCGGGAGTGGGAGAGGTCGAGTCCCGCATGGTTGAGGAATGACCGCCACAGGGACTCTAAATCTGTCAAGGGATCTAGATAGTTATTGGGTTGATTGGGATGAAGTGGCTGAGATAGCGGATTTATCATCGGTCGGGGATGTGCCGTGGGGAACGTCAACTTTTTTTTGGGCCGTGGAGGGGAAGGCCCGTGATAAGGCACGCAGGCGATAACTATAAGAAATTTAGACGGGCGAATTATCAATGCCAACCGAGCGGTGGATCCGACCTGACGAACTGAGGACCAGCGTCAAGGCATTAATTCTCCAAGGCCGGTTTGTCGAGTCCTGCAGTGGATCGGGGTCGGTCGCTGTCCCCCACAGGGTCCCTTTGCTGATTGCTCAACGCTGGATTATCGGGGAGGGCCGGGGTGGTTAGGAGTCAAGAGACGGAGTAAATAGATCGGTATCCTAGCTTATAACTAACGAAGATAGGTAAATGCAACCTACAGGATGCCTTTCTGCCTTGGAAGACGTCCACCACGTGACTCGCCCGCTTCTGGAGGCGGAGGTCGCCGACCCTCCCCGCTTCTTCTTCTGCTTCTTCTACTTCACATCTTCTACCCCTCTTAGGCTCTTACGTTCTAGTGGTCTAGTCACTGCATGTGGAGCAGTCATTCATTTCATGTCAAACTATCGTACACATCCGACTCTATGCGTTCGATCTTTCCTGCAGGGTGATTCTCTGCACCCGATCGAAATTAATCTAAATCACAGGTCCGTTTGCGGGTAAACATTCGACCTTGCGAAGATTTTCCATGCTCACAGGCAGTTTCCCCAAGGTAGAACCCGGGAATCACTGCGTCGCGAGTGGCCCCTGCACCTCGTTGGCCGGTTTGCCGACATCGCTCGGATAGCTCCACTCAGCCGGCATCGATGATGGCTGGCAGTGGGCATTCCGACCAAGAGTGGAGTCGAATGGGCCCTGCGCTGCTGGGTTAGCATACTCGGCACGACCACACTCGGCTCATAGGCATCCTTACCCTGTGGATTGCGGGAGTCCTCGTAAGGAACTGCCTTGATGTGCATGTCTCAGAGCCAGAGAGGCCTCTGATGAGGATATGTTATGTCGGCCTGACATGTTGCCAAGCGATCAAGATGCTAATTCACGCGGCAGCCATGACCGTTGGCGATGGGGTCCACTTGGTAACGGTCGCCTTGCCACAAGGAAAGTCCGTTCTGACCAGCATATTCCATTCGTTCCGAGTGATCGGAGTCACATCGGATGCAGACAGCGGTGTCTTCGGTCCTCGCTTGGTGGGCAGGTTATACCTCGTCGGCGGGGGGTTCTGTCGACGGGCTGCCCGGATAGCGCGGAGTGGTGATTTGCGAGCAAGCTCGGCCTTTGGCCGAGGGGGCATAATGATCCCCTCCTGCTTGTATTGCGTCCTGAAAGAGGTCGCCACCTGGGTGAGGAGGTCGTCAGGCACATTCAGCTGCTCATAGACGCGGTGGAAGAAGCCCCTGCTGAAGGGACGGCCATGGAAGTCTTTGATAGTACGCTGGAGGAGTTGGGCGCAGGAGGTGATGTAGGTTTCTTCGGGGGGGATGCTCCGGTGGGAAAGGATGCACAGTCGGCGCTTGAGGGTATAGATGCGATCCACGTTCAGCAGCGTCAGACCCTCCCGGCTGAAAATCACTTCATTCTGCATGATCGACTGTTGAATCAGGTAGTCGTGGGCCTGGCGCTCATGCTGGCTGCGATTCAGGGCATCGGTCCAGCTAGGGCCGAGGGAGAATTTGCTGGCTCCCTTGGCCACCGTGCGGTATACGATCCGCCAGGCAGTCTCATCCAGTGGGGTGATGGGGATGACGATGAGATCGGATGGTTGGCCTGTCGGGTAGGGCTTTCCACGGCCGACCAGGAGAGTGACGTGCATCATCCGCTGCTCTAGTTTGGAGGAGACGTACTCGAGTGCGGGAATAATGGAAGGGGTCAAAGTCTCCGAGTCAAAGTTAAACTCTGGAGATAATGGAGAGGAGATCATTTCGCTCGTGAGACTCCGGATGGGAGAGTTTGGCACATACACGCCGGCAGGGCGAGGCAAACGCATGACACCCATGGTGGAAGGCTTCACCAGCACAGTAATATTTGACAACAGGAAAAGAATGAAACAGTGGTAGCCAAGCCACTTCAACTCCAGGTATTGGAAGTTGTGGACGAGGAAAGAAAGAGGAGAAAGGGGGGAGAATAAATCCTCCATCCGCCCTCCGCTGTCCGACGCCAAAGAGGGGAAGCCCGGCGGAGGTGCCAACCTTGCGATGTGCGCTCCACAAATTAGTGCTGCAGCACCCCCTCTTTGCGCTATTTTGGGATTTCCACGGATAGTAAATCTCCCGGGCACGCAGCACACGAGAACCAATCATTGCCAATTCACCTGGATCCGGGGGAATGGCACCCAATGGCGGGCTCGATATAAATAACTTTAAGCGCCCGCGGTGTGCCGTGTGACGGGCTCGTGCAGCCAGTTATGCGGGTTGGGCACGGCTCAGGGCAGCGGACTGGCCGGCCATCCCATGCCCACGCCGGATCCCTTTTTTCTCGCCAGGTCCGATCAGAATCTCTCAGACGGTGCAGTAACGGCTTTACCTCCATTTTCAACAGGACTAGTCCTTATGCCTTTCAAGATCAGTCCCAACTCATGCCACCTTTGGGTCTATTTACCGCTCAACATTCCGTCCACCTCCATCATCCCACTCGAAAATCACGCACCATCAATCCCCGAGGCCCACTGCAGTTCAGCTGGCCTCCACTGATAAGACCTTGCAGGAACTATTGATTTCCTGCAGGCGCACGGCGGTTGACTCCCCTTCCTGAGAGGCGGCTTCCAGAATGGCGTGGTGATAGTTCCATTACCCCGCCTGAGGCAGCCGTGCGTGTGATAAGCTCCTCGGCTAGATTGGACGAGAGGGTGCCATGTGTGCTTGCTGTCGTGGAAGGATTGATGGCCCTCTGATGATCCCATAGCCGACGGATGTGACATAATTCCGTAGCCTTGCATCGGGAGACTCGGGTCCTTTATCCCTTCCACATGGCCTGTGGATTTACCGCCGAACGGGATGAGGGAATTGTCCGGTGCATTAGCCGGCAATAGTTCCAATCCGCCTGCATGTGTGATAGCGATCATGATCTGGGTATTATGAGGCTGTCAACTTCCAGTGTATGTAGTACGTGATTGTGACCAAAAGTGATCTTGGTCATACCATAGGTTCAACCGCCTCGGTACTCCTCCTCGTTGGTCCTGCGGAGCTAGACTGTCAACGAACCAATCTTAACAGCGAAAACTACGCTATCGCGTTGGGCAGAGTAAACGCCTACGGCCTAGCCATGTACATTAACAGAGCTGGGATAACTCGAGGCTTCTATTGGAGCGATGACTCCTTCTCCATGGAACCTACTGATATTCCACGGTCCGGCAGAGGGAGACGTATCGTTGATGAGAGATCAATCCAGAGAGAGTGATCAATTGAGAATCGTTCGACTCGTACCGTCCACTGCCATTCCACATTAGTTCTTGGGTGAATGGCTCCACCTGATCAGTGTGACCATGAAGACCGCGCCGCAGTTCAAGAGTCACAATCAACAGGAGGGCTCTTGAGCCATCCACTGGGTCAGATATGTAAAGACTGTACGTTACTATCACCTTTAGCGCTTAATGCACCCCGATGGTTTCCAGTGTCTTCATACTATGTTGCGATGTATCCCTCTCACGCCTTGTCTTACAATCAGGGTCTTATAGTATGGTGTCCCTAACCCTCATCTCGTGACTTAAGTCCTAATCTATATTTTTATTCTTCTAATATCTTGTCTTCTCGTTACTATCTTTCTGACTGATAAAATTGACCCAACATTCACACATCCCCTAGTAGTAGTTTAAGTATCTCCGTCTTCGGGCGACAATACTATAAAATAAAAGCCCCGAAGTCTTCATGAAGCTCCCTAATCCTCAGGTAGTGTCTACCCAGCTGACAATGTAGAACTAGTAGTGAGCAATATCAAATATTATCAGCAAAAACATACGGATCTCAAGGACCAGATAAATAGCTTTTCCAATGAACATAAATACGCTAGAGATGACTACGATCAACAATTCTACTTATGATTTTATTTCCATCAGTCCTAGGGCCAGCCCAACCCCTGAGAACTTATCCAGCCATACATACACACAAGACGCCCACACCTCTAGCATAACAGCCATTCAATCAATCACCCAAGCCTTCCTTGCATAATCCTTATTCGCACACCACAACTTCCTCCTCCGGTTAGTAGTATTTACTCCGTCCCTACAACCCTCTCTTCCCCCACTCTCAACATCCTAACGCCCATTTACATAGATATGAGGGTAGAAATTCAGTTCATCAATTTTCAAAAGCAAGAGCATTACATCATACAATCGCCCGGATGGTCTAGTGGTAAGAGATCCTCAATTGCAATAATTGTTCCCGTTCCGACGCTAACTCCTCAAAAAGGTATGATTCTCGCTTTGGGATAAAAATGCGAGAGGTCCCCGGTTCAAACCCGGGTTCGGGCCCTCATCTTTCTTTTTTTTTTTTTTTTTGTTTTTCTTTTCTCTCTATCTGTGATCTGTTTATTGGTAGATTTTTTTTTTTTTGGCTTCTCGGTTCTGATCATGTTTGAGTATTAAACAATGGGTTTACTGAGATTGAAACAGAGAGGTAATAGATTAAAAGAAAAAAAAAAAAAAAGAAAAAGACATCTAACGCTCAGCTGCCTGTATACCAAGATGTATATGTCATGGGTAAGTTGGAAATGATAACATGGTTATTAAAAACAATTAGATCCTGAAATTTGATATGACCGGGCTATGCCGACGAAGATATAAGAGAAATGAAAACACCTATCCATGCTACGTGAGAACCAAACCAGTACCGAACGGCTGTCTGCAATGAATTATGCCCCCCCTGCAGCGGCAGTCACATTGGCGCGCTTATGCTGGATTGTGCGAATGATTAGCGTTGGCACGTCGCAGTATGGATTTTGAGAGTCGAAACCTACCGCCATAAAAACAGCACATACTAAGCTCACTGCCGCACCGATATAGACACAGATGAACCTATTGTAGATATTAACTCAGGAACCGAGGCACAAGCCGGGGGCAAGAAAAGCACAACATACGTGTTATGCCATGCCGACACAATAATGTTCAAGGCTTGCTCGCGCACCGTATCCGACAAAGAGGCAAGCACTTGGCTGCTGGTGCCTGATACGATCTGGCCGACGTCGGCACGAGGAATGTTCGGGAGCAGGGCGTACAGCTGGGTCTGGGCCTCATTGACGAAGGTAGCCCCGCTGATCGAGAGGCCCAGCGTCATGCCGCTTAGCTGGGCTAGAAACAGCACGGGTCCGTTAGTGGACAGGTAGGGTCAAAAGACGGAGCACATACCTAGAAGCATGAGCGTTAGGCCATTGGATGCCTCAGCCGGGGGTACGACGGCTTGGATTACGGCAAATGAGGCCTGCGTGTAGGCCCCGGCCCCGAGACCTAGGACCACCTCCAGTCCGTAGATGACCCCGGCCGAGGTATGTGCCTTGACGATAGTGGCTGGGATGGGCTATAAGTTGGATGGTTCTGTAATGAGATGAGGGCGACTCTTACTCATGAGAATGGCGGGGATCAACGCAATGATACTCCCTCCAAGATACCAGGGCTTGTAGTATCCGACCCGAGACATGGCAGCTCCACTGGCGGGGATGCTGGTAATCAGAAGGAAAATGAACGGCAGGAGCCGAACAGCCGACTTAATCGCACTATCGCCCTGGGTGAACTGGAAGTAGATGGGAATGTAGTAGACACTGACATAGGCGACGGCACCCACAGCTGCACAGGAGATGAAGAGCAGAACCGGTTCCTTCCGACGAAGCAGATGCATGGGAAACATTCGATTCGGACCTGGAGTGAGAATATTGAAGGCCTGTTGCAGGCCAAAGACAACCCATAGGATAGCCGACACCACAAAGAGGGCGATAATCTGACCGCTACTCCAGGCATACAGCGTGCCACCAAAGTTGATCGCCATCACCAGTGTGGTGAATGCCCCCACGCTGAGTACGGCTCCCACCCAGTCGAACCTCGCCAACTTCTGCCACACGGACACTCCGGGGAGCGGATCGTTGGATGGAATGACGAAGAGGTAGGCAGGAAGCAGGATGGCTCCAAAGAGCAGGTTGATGTAGAAGGCCCAGCGCCAGGTGTATAATTCAAACCCTCCGCCCACCACCGGCCCCAGCACCGTGCCTAGACCCCACACCAAGCCTCTGTTTGTTGTTAATTCGTCATAGAAGAGTGGGAAAAGTCACCGTCAACGGAGCACTCACGTCAAACTGAGATATTTGGGCCGTTCCTGACTGGTGGTGTTCATCGACAGCAGAGCTAGCAGGCCAAAGTACATGCCATTGCCCCCGGCCCCGGCGAAAACGCGTCCCACAATCTCTGCGTTCATGGTAGGAGCGGCACCACATAAGGCCGAGGCGGCCATGAAGACGACCGTGGACACGATATACACCCATTTGGAATCGAACATGGCGTATAGCTTGCCGAAAGGAAGCACCATTGCCATCCCCCCGATCATAAACCTGTAATGAGGAGGATCCGTTAGTCTGCGAAGCTGTAGCTCATGAATTTGGAGAGCACATACCCAACCGACAACCATGGTAGATCCTCCACCGCATTGAAATGATTGACAATCGTCTAGTACACATGAGTTATATTCAGACGGGCCGAGGAAGAGTTCGGATGTACCGGTGCAATGTTGGCCACGATAGTGTTGTCGAGTGAATAGACAAAGATCGCGGTCAGGGTACTGATGACGAAGACGAACCACTGGGAGATTCCATCGACATGGGTGAGTGAGTGAGCAACTGAGTAAATCAGCGAGAATGCCTCCCAGACACGTACCTTGACCCCTACGATGTGTCGCTTCTCGTCTTCGCCAAACGAGGCGTCACTTCCGACGGGGCTCTTCTCGTAATCTTGCAAAAGGTCAGCCATATCTCCAGGTGATGAGAGAAGCTCGCGGACCGCAATAGCATTATCCCATCTCCCAACCGATTGGATTCGTATATGTATCGAGCCCATCTCCCATGATTAGAAATGGGAGAGGCGGTCCGGAGACATCTGGCAGGATGTTTGGTATGTGAAAACGGACCAAGTGATGGTTCTCGGACGAATATTCGCCCGCTGTTGCGCTGGGCGTACGCCGGTCCGCGCGGGGATTCGCCATGGAGGCCCGCCCTGCAGGGGTGGACGACTGATCGTTGGCCGCCATGGGCTCAGGCCTTCGGAGACATCCGTAGTACTAGTCTATGGATAAGTTCCCGCCGCCTGCTGGGCTTAGCTTGGACTGGTTGATACGTAGGTCGGTACCTACCTCCTATTGCAGCCATATAAGTATAACCCACGCAGTGAACATCTCCCCCCACTTCCAACTCCCCAAGAACGAACGACAAAAGCGGAATAACATGATCACCGGATCCTGCCTGTGCGGAAACATTCGATATGAGGTTCACGGCGAACCCATCAATACCGCCATGTGTTTTTGCAACAACTGCCGGAAATCGACCGGCTCCGTGGGCATGGCTAACAGCTGGTACCCCTCCGAAGCATGTTCCCAGGTGTCCTTCCCTCCATTCGGGTTTAACTAATGAGATCGGATGCAGGCCTTGATCCTTACAAGGGGTGCTGAGACGCTTCGAACCTACGCGGATCACGCGACGGACTCGGGGGCCACCGTCGAACGGTCCTTCTGCCCGAGCTGTGGCTCCCCGGTCAAGGCGGAAAACAAAACAAAGTTTCCAGGGGCGGTGATTCTTACCTATGGAACTATGGAATTACAGTCGGGACAGAGCTGGCAACCAGGGTTGGAGTATTACTGCGTGCGCAAGGCGGAGTGGTTAGGGACTCTGACCGAGTCCCAGAAGTTTGACACGCTATAGACAGTAAATGGTGACCTTCAACATCGAATATGCTCGGTGGCTGCTATTTTCGTGAGGAGATAGAGAGTTGGCGAGCTTTTAAAGTCCCCTGTTCAGCAACAGGTGGTAAACCTCGTAAGAAAGGATGGGCTTCGTAGCTAGAGCGTAGAGGTGGTCACGGCGAGGTGGCTATCGCACCTCCTGGGCTTCCACGATAGTCGAGGTTGGACCGGCGTGCACGCAATGTCTTCGGGGCCGGAGTACAGGCACTGCCATGGAAGACTGACACAAGCACCTAGTTATATAGAGATAGAGCCCCTGACGGGAGGAAAGACCGCTTTCGAATCACCTCGATCATCCTTTCCGTGTCATTTCTGTCAAACAAGCCTTTCAACTGTTAACATCCAACGCTTCCCCTCACCATCTGCAACATGCCGTACCCAGATCGCAAGTATATCTACGACGTCTTTCGTCTTTTCTTCGACCCCCCGGAGGGCACGAGGAAGTTCTTCGATTATGTCGACGACAATGTGCACTGGCAGGTGACCGGCCAGCATCGATTCTCCGGTACCTGGACCACCAAGAAAGACTATTACGATGCCACCTGGGCCAACATCAACCTTCTCCTCGCGGATCCAGGTTACAAGCTCGAGGTACCCGGGGGGGAGGCTGGCGTCATTGTGGGCCAGGATGGATGGTCAGTGATTGAAATGAAGACGGTGGAAACCCGAACCAAAAGCGGCGTTCCCTATACACAGCACTACTCCTGGCACTGTCGCTGGAATGAGGAAGGGAAAATTGTTGAGGCCAAGGCGTTTCTGGATGCGGACCACCTTGAGAAGGTGCTGGGAGGTGAACAGCGCCTGTTGAGCCTTGCGACCGCTTAGCTATTATGCCTCTGCCGGGGAACTCTGATGATAAATGCGTTTGCAGTCGTGGAAGCTGCAATCGGTGGGGTCATGGGTTGCGATCATTTTACCTGTATCTAAAGTCAGAACTTAGCAGATATTCTCACATCTGGAATGTCAAGTATACGATAGCATTCTAGCGAGACTCCGACGGTATCCTCCTCGTAAGGTAAGGCTCGTGGCCGCGGATTTACCACGTTATCCAAAAGAGCGTGAGTAAAAAAAAGCATCGGGTTCAGGAAAAGACTCCAATCAGACACAATTGAGACGCGAATTCCTGCCTTAAACCCGGCCTCCCCGCGGGCTACCAGTCCTGGACCTTACCGTCTCCCTTCCCCGCGACCGAGTCATTCGCCCAGTATCGCCCACTGACATGTCCAATCTCCCCGAACCCGAGCCGGAGTGGAATTTTCGCTCCTTCCTCTGTGTAAAGCCAATTGGGTCAGCCCCGGAGCACATATCGTCAGCGTGAGGAGGACTAGTAGGCACGTACCCACTGTCTTCGGGGGCATCCCCGCCTGTCCCCCTAGCGGCGTATCCACCCACCCGGGACAGCAGCAGTTGATAAGGAGATGAGGGTTCTCTCGGGCCAGGATGCGCGTCACAGAATTCAAGGCAGCCTTGCTTGTAAAGTAGGTGAGCGCAGGCCACCCAGCCGCGACAGCCGCCGCCGTACCGTTGGAGACTGCACTCTAGAGGAGCTTGGTTAGCGACGGGTGAATGGGTTAGCAGAAGACCACCATACGCTATATTCCTCAATCAGATCCGCCAGTTGCGCCAAAGCCAGATCGGGGTGTAAGAATCGTTCCTGGAGGCGTGGATGGAAATATTTGAGTTGACCCGATTGAGAGGACAGGTTGACGATGCGTCCATTGGGGCGCATGATGGGCAGGAAGGCTTGACAGACTCTCAAAGTTCCCCGATAATTGACGGCAAGGGTTTCTCGGCGTTGCGCAGCGGTCAGATTCTCCTTGTAATAGTAGATTCCGGCATTATTGATCAGGACATCACATCCTTGGTGGTGTTGGCCGATGTTGGTGCTCAGAGTGGATATGCTGGTTGGGTCAGTCAGAGAGAGTTTCGCAGGGTGTACCTGCACTGTCGGTCGGATGTCTCCCAAGTCGATTGCAGTCCCAGTACGAGAGACGGTGTAGAGGACCAGAGGGCGAGGGCACTGTTGTGCCAGGATGGTGCAGATCGCCCGTCCAATGCCGCGATTCTAGTGATTGATGTGTGGCTTGATTAGAGAATCGAATCATAGTGGCCGGGACATTTCCGGGGAGGACTCACGGCACCGGTCACGACAGCAACCAAGGGGGTTTCCATCATTGGAATTGCGTTGAGAAAGAGAAAGGATTCTTGATGATTGGGGCAACAAGCACCTACTTGGTAGGTGACAAGAGAATAAATATTAGTCTTTGCTTACGCGGGTCCGTTCGTGTAGAGGAAGTACTAGATAGTAGTGACTAGTGTGAGACAACACTAATGCAGCCCCGGCGTCTTCCGCACCTCCATGATTCCCGCTACAGGCGCTCTCAAGCACCGACCTTCTCACCAGAGTTCTTCATTCCGTCTGTTCCGTCCCAACCAGATTCAGCACCCATTTCACCCCCTCTACCACATTCTGATGAAAGACCTCTGAGCTCGAAAGCTGTGGAAAGAGCCAAAAGTAATGGGGCATCCCTGGGTAGGTATCGGACTTGTTGGGGATTCTGGATTGGGTCAGATGATGTGAGCAACCACTGACCAAAAAAAAAAAAAAAAAAAAAAAAGACACACACACCCGGCTTGGTCTAGTTGATATTTTAATACTATGGAATCATCGCGAACCGGATCCGCCTGACAGATGGCCTGGTAGGTTGGAGGCAAGCGGCCGATACCTGGGTGTAAGCACGGGAATGCATAGGGATTCATGCGCTGGCTGGTGCCATTGTTGTGCCCTGCGAGGTTGGTTGATACAGACTTAGGTCATGTGGATGAGCTCACTTACCCCAGAATTGCATCATGCTCTCCCCATCTTGCAAGGGAGCCCCCTTCCAGTTCTCCTTGTAGGCCTGGAACATGGACCGATATTCGGCAGGGACAAAGTCGGGATGAAGAAGTGCCGGGCAGAGGATGACCACACCACATACCATATATCCCAGATTTTCGTCGATGAGTTTCAGCGTGAGCCCCACGGCGACCGTCCCCCCGAGGGATGAGCCAATCGAAAAAACCCGGCGGGCATCGGCTCCCAGTTTGAACGCGTTCTGGTAGCACTATATAGTCCGTGGTAAGTCACCTTGCTAACCACTTCCAACGGGCTTCCTACCCATTTAAAAGCATCAAAGCAGTCATTGACCTGTGTGGGGATCGGGTGTTCAGGCGCTAGACGGAAGTCAACCTGGGCGATAATGACATTGCCATGGTGGGCGATGTATCGACACATGCCTGCGGGCAATAAGCAATGGTAGCGCAGGGATGTTATGTGTGGCTCATACGATCTTCGAATGAGGAGTTCCAAGCACCCCCCGCAACATGCCCACCCCCATGAGCACTTCTTATATTAGGGTCGATGGTGAAACAAACGGTTACAGGTCACGACACGTACAAAACTCCTAAAGGTAACGTGCTACCGAGGAGAACGTTGGTTGGAACATAGACACGGATGGCAATGCCTCCATCGGTCACGGCTTTGTCTGGTGTTCCGGTCGTAATGTCAGGACGATAGGACACAAGCTTAGGGGGTTGCCTAGCCACCTACAGTCACGCACTTGATACGATGAAGCCTCAGGATACAGCTTGGCCAGGCCATTAGATGTCTCCTGGTATGCAGCTCGAACTTCGCTCACAGACCCACTAATGAGTGGCCGGTGGCCGAGAATATCTCGCTCCAATGCGAGCCATTCGTCCGAAATATGCATTCTTGATTTAATTTATATGGAGACCTCTTTGTCGCCTTTTTGGGGCCTGCGTCGCCTGCGCATCATACATATATATGTACTACTATGTACTATAAAACTATTAACTTCGGTAGGGGGGTAAGGGGGCCGCGTACACGATTATTGCTCCACATGCATAGTAGAAGTAAACGGCCATTAGGAGTACCGAGGTGCTTGTGCAAATACTACTAGCCCCGAGTGGTCCCGCGTACAGTATCATATTCTGATGTCATTTGTTCACAGGATGCACAAGTTGGTGTTTAGGGTCCATGTCTACGAGATGGATGGAGAATCCTAGCCACAGCCTTCAGGTGTCCAGGTTGAAAATATCACTATTCTATATTAGAACATAAGATAAGAAATGGAACCTGACCTATGCACCTTTGCTCTGATTGGACGTCCTGTTCCGTACAGAATCGTATTTGGATATGAGCATGATGTGCTCATAGAGCCGGAATCCTCTACTGTCGTGCAAAGTGGAATCGCAAATTACTCGCCACTGCAACCTGTAATAACGAGTCGACTGTCCTCGTATCGGGCTCTTCTATTGTTAGGACCACTTTTGAGGCATCCGACCCCGACCGAGCCGTGTAGTGAGCACCCTCTACCCTCTGATGTTCTTGATTTGTCGAGATAGGTAACTCGGCCCTTGGTAGATGAACAGAGGAAAGTACATGAGATTCGCCCATCATCTCAGCCTGTTGAGGGTCGGATATCCCCTCTAACGTAGGCAGAGAGGTGCAGATATCGAAGTCTGAATCGCCGAGGGAAATGCCAGGAAGATCAAAGTCAGGGCCAGCCTGGAGTGCTGCATGTAATGCATCATGAGAGATCCCGGTAAAAAGATCCCATGGCGATTCGTACATGGGATTCGGACTCCCTGTGTTTGGTGCGATCTGGGCCAAGCCGGAGGGTGGCCCAACTACCCCAGCGGAGCTGCTGTGTGCGTGCTCTTGCCAACATCCTACGTCGTCTTCGCTCTCCTCATCACCGCCCTGTTTATTTTGATCCTCATCTTCATCCTCATTCTTATCCTCCTCCTCAACAATCTCTATCTCATCTTCAACCTGGTGTTTCAGCTGTATCGAGCCAGAATGGGGTTCTAGCTCGTTGTCTTTGGGCGCGACCTCACCATTCTTATTGTTTGACCTCATACGCCGACGTGTCACAATCGTATACCTAATTGGCCCTGTCAGTCTACTTTTTGTAGAATGTAAGTCTGAACATCAAAGCCTACTGGTTCTTGATCGCATTCCGTGATCGAGCTGGAAAGAATTCCACCTGGATCTGCTTCCACCTTCGCCCCTTTGCGCAGACTGCCTCTAGCAAGCGGCGACTCTGGGCAAACCCCCAGTTAAATCATGCTATGTGACTACACTCCGAGACGGACTCATCTCTTACCTCGGCCTCGGTCCATTCACTATGATCCAGCTGAGGGTCAAGACATTGCTTCCATCGCTTTGCGCACTCTGCATACACTTGAGCAAATGACGTGATAAGGGCCACGAGGAAACGACTTACGGTCAGGCGTCCGTGTGCAGACGATGGCTGCAACTTCTGTCCAGCTGCAGTCGAGGTCAGCTGGTAACATGGCACAGTATAGTTCTTGAGAAGAAGTCCAAGAATCAAGCTCACGTCTCTCCATGTAGTCGAACACCACGCTCCAAGAGATCATCCTCCTCTGGCGTCCAATAGCCTTTATTCCGCCCCGCCGCCAAGGCATTGTGCCATCGTTTTCGACAGTCCTTGTTCGTTCGGCCGGGAATTTCACTCGCCACTGCTGTCCAGTCTTTCACCGTGCCATCGGCTACTGAGGAATGAAAATGGTCAGCAAACTGGAGGACTAGGGGTAGTACTAAGGGGATATAGCTTTGGGACCGGGGATGTATACTTTGCGAATGTACTGCTTTTGACAAAAGTCGGTCTTCCTCCAAGGTCCACCTGTGTGGAGGTCGAGGCATTTTGTTTCTTTTCCTGTGATATGATCTTGGGAGATCTTGAGAAGCTCAGAACTAACAGCAGGGCGATTGAGATTTCTTAAGACACAGTGAGTCTGGACCTTGGAAAGTACTACCGGTTGTATCTGACGTGAGACTATACAGCCTCTAATCCTTCACTTACGAAATCCCTGCAAAGCAAACCGATTAGGAGCTGCGTTATTGAGCACCAATGGTCTGTTTTCAAATTACTAGTTTCTGTGGCCTCTTATCTTCATTGGCTTTGTCCCTCATGTTTGATGCATTGGGCTGAAATATATACTGTTAGATACAATTTCGTTTACTAGTCCTGGTGTGATTGGGCATCAGACTGTTCACGCATCCATGATGACTTGGAAGACTGCAGGTAGGTAGGCGAGACAAGCAACCCGGTTGGTGCCAAGTCCACCTGTCTCCATGGCGAGGCTACGGAGGTGCAACTCGCCTTGCATTCCTCGATTGTACCTCCCTACCTCTGTACTATGGAGGGGAATTGAGAAATATCATGGTATTGGGATAGCTAGGTACGGGCCGAAGAGTCCTATCGATCCACTGTGGAGCGAATGCACGGACTGGTCAGAACGCGCACGCATGTATGTGAATACTCGCACAATTGCTGCGTAACCGCCGGGAGTCTTCATCGCCACCTGGCGGCCCAGCAACCCACGCCAGCCTCTCAAAACAATGCTAACCTTATCCAGACCATCCCACTCCCTGTCACACGCAAGGCCGCCCGCGAAAGGATCATCATCCTAGGCGGTTAGGACGCCTTTCTCCCTCCACGACTCCAGGTATCGATCTATCAGCTCAACACTGACCCCGTTACATTGCCGTAACGAGCGGGAGATACTGCGGGAGCGACGAGTGTCGAGCACGACTCCCCCGCTCGCAAGGGTAGAGAAGTCCCGTCGCAAAAAAGAAGTCAAGTGGAGGAACGGCTCAACCTCGGGGTTTCTCCCTGCTAGCGATCGAGCCTGTTCCAGCCAGCTGTCAAAGGGCATGACAGCCGTGGCTTTCAACCCTAGCCTCGAAGCCAGGACCGTCAACAGGGGCTTCCATGGCTGACGGATAGGGTTCTCGATGTGGTACACGATCTTGGATGGATCAGAGGGTGCGGATAGCAGAATCTCCACGGCGGCTTCAGCAGCTACATCGATTGGAATCCACGAAAAGGTCTATAGGAAAAGCAGGGGGCAAATAGTCAGTAGCGGCCGAGATATCTAGCTGGCGATCAAAGAGGGGCCATGACTTACTCCGTCCAGAGCTGGCAAAGCACCCACGAGCTGCGAGACCCGTAGAATCAGCGGAACATGCTCATTGGGGTTCCAACCCCCGGAAATGGTCGACCCCGATAGTTGTCCTAGACGGATGATCATCGGGAGAAAGGCCGGCTGGGGATTGGCCTGAACCGCTTCCGTCAGAATTTGCTCACAGACCCATTTCGCCCGAGCATAGCCGATCCCAGCGGTGGACAGCGGATCGGCGATGGGGGCCTCGGGAAGGATTCGACCCCCGGCATACTGCGACCCGACGGCGATGGAGGAGGTGAAGAGGAGTCGTGGCAGAGTTGAAGTTCCCTGTTGTCGGCAGCAGTCGACCGCAAGTTCTACCAGTCGCTGCACGGCCTGCACCTGAGGCTCCAGCGACTCGAGAGTTCGTTGGAAGTCCATTGGCCAGGCATTGTGGATAATATGGGTGACGGCACCGCGCAGGCTGTCATACTCCGCTCTCCTCAGCCCGAGAAACGGCTGGTCGAGATGGTTGGAGGACATGAATTGGATTTTGGTCCAAGCCTGGTCGGAAAGACAGATGCCATGTGCTCCGTTGGATCGTTCCTGGCACTTTCTCAAATCCTGTCCTTGATGGCTCCGACTGATGCATATGACCCGTGTGATCCGCGGATTCCCCACCAGACAGTTCAACAGATGCGCGCCAAGATGTCCCCTGGCACCAGTAAGCACAACAGTGGATCCTCCGGTCACATTGGCGGCATATCTCGAAACAAGTTCCAGCATCTGCTTCGAGTCTGCAGTTGCGGACTTTTCGGTCCATGACAACAAAGCCCGGCTGAGGGCATCAAAACTCGGATTCTGATATATGAACGCCGGCCGAACAGGATCCCTCGTCAACGGGGGGAAAGCCTCTTTGTTGGGAATGTCGTTAAGATAGCGGGCTAGACGGGTCGCCTCTAGTGAATCCATACCCATCTCGAACCAGTTCACCGAGTTGCTCCAATCCTTGACCGACAGCTGGCGGTCCTCGAGGCACTTCTCAACAAGTTTCCGGACGCCGCTCAGCAACTGCTCCGGATCGGTCCCGAGAGGCAGTAAGCTGTGTGCCAAGACGTTGTTATGGACGTAGGCGAGATTGATCTCGTCTGCTAATAGCCCGTATGCTTCTTGGCGCATGATCGATCCTTTATCGGACCTTGGTAAACTCTTGTTGCATGGCTTCACGAGAATCATCCCCCTGGACGCGATTCTCGCATGGCGGTCCAGCTTCACATTCTCAACCTGAATCATGTCCCAGACACGACTTACTAAATCCCCAACCGCATCGTTGTCGAGAGACGGCTCTGGGTCGACCAGCAATCCCACTTCCTCTCGGCCCTGCCCAAACACTAAAGCCGATCTTACGCCATTCTGCTCGGAGACGGTAGCTTCCAAGCGATTGGGTAAAACCTTCTCTCCCGTCGACAAGACCAGCAGATCATCGTTACGGCCTATAATGGCCACCTCAATGTGTTCCGATCCAGGCCGAAGACGCAGCATATCTTGAATGACAAAGGGGCGGTCCCAGCCAAAGGGATAGCCCGTCAGTTGGCACAGCACCGAACCATTCTCGTCTTGGCCTACCTCGTTGATTTCCAAGCCCATGTCGGTACGGATCCGTATATAATGCCAGTCATAGTCCTCTTCAGGTACGAAAATAGGAGCAATGGCTCCTATCTCGGTGGCACCGTAGTGGTTGAGAAGGTTGATCCGGGCAGAAATTAAGAGATCGCCCAGGGAAGATTTGATCGCACCCCCTCCTACAGCCACAAAGTCCAGACTAGCCATGGATTGCAAGAAGCACGGGTCAGTCCTAGCTTCGTCCAGAACACTGGGCACGGTCATCAATGATTTCGCTTGCGCCTTTTCAATCAACATAGGGATTGAGAGGGACGATGGAATAAGGGATGCTGATGGAAAGCAAGACGGCTTCCCCGTGGCAAGGCTAATGCACGGGCTGAGGAGGCCAAGGCCCTTCATATCATTAGTGTCTGTGTCGGTCACTGTTGCGACTGGGGCGAGCACATACATGATACATAGGAAGCGTGGATACATTGGGCCTTCCCAGACACTGATCGGGACGCAGGCGATGACAGGCAGCGTATCCGAGCAGGTATCGGTGCGCCAACCGAACTGGCTTGGGTATGCCCGTGGTCCCTGATGAGTGGAGAATCACTGCCGTCTCCGTGTCACACGGGGGCTTTTTTTCGATTGTCAAATCACTGCTGGCGGTCCCCGCATGCAAAAGGTCCTGAAAGGGAACACTCTGCAAAATCTGCAACTCCGTTCGACACTCGATCGGTAATTCCCCTAGGGCTTGGGCGACGATGGACTCGGTTCGAGACGAGACGACCACGGCGCATGCTGATGTCGATTTAATCAAGTGTGAGATAGCAGTCGGGCTCAGGCGAATGGACATAACCAGAACCTAATCGCTTGATTATGGGTGGACTTCTACTTGGGTGACAGAGACACAGCTTACTGGAGAATTCAGGAACATTGATCCCGCCAGGTGGATAAACAGGTTGATATCGCTTTCCAAGAATAATGCAATTGGTCGTCCGCTCGTGCTCAGCGACCGACAGGGAAGAGAACCTTGTATCCGCTGGGCCCACGAAATGGCAGCTTGTTTGAGCTGTTGAAACGTCACCGAGACAACTTTGATATGTTTCCCATTTTGACACACTTCCTGCAATGCGAAAACATGATGAGGATTGCTTTGGGCATTGAAGTCGATCAGATCTGGGAGAGTGTGTATGGCTGCGGACTCTGTGGGTGCAACCCTGGAAACATCGAAGACAGGTCTCACGAAGTCCATGACAAGACTTTTCTGTAAGGTGATCATCAAAGAAAATGATGGACGCAGAGAATATTGACGGTGTACGTTTGGGGGCGTGATCGGAGCACTCACGGGTAGCGCATCGTCGTTCTTTTGTATTTGAGGATGCAGAGGGCTTATGGGAACCGCGTACGAAATGACTGAGGTCCAATGTTCTGGCTCTAATTTCAGCGTCTCTTGGTATCTCTCCCAATGATGCAGACTATCCGCCAGGTACGCCGGTCCTCGTCAGAAAGTCAGCCTCTGCGCCGGGTCAGACGCCCCTATCTTCCGGGAAGGATGGGTCTTAAAGCGTCTGCCCCCAATGAATACCAGCTCATCGATGAGAAGTTTTCCAACAGCCCGGGTCTTGCTCAAGTAATTGTCTAGAGCTGATGCAATGGATGCGAGAAGAATCATATTCTTTGGGGGCCAAGGAAGTCGCGCCTTGTCCGTCTCACCATTTCACCCGAGTGAAGACGACAAGGCTTGCGATAGCGCCATCTCACTTCTTCTTTCGGTCTGTCACAGTGCACTTTTGCAAGAGGCTATGCAACATCGGCGCAGGGAGCCGCTTCCTGCATGGGCCGACTTCGATCTTCCAACCAATGCCGGATTGTTGGTATCCGGCAATGCCATGGCCTCCGACAATGCAATTTTGCAGGGCGTCGCTCTCTGCGTGCATCAGTTGGTCGCCTATCTCCACTTTGATTCAACTCTGCAGAAGAAGAGAACGAGCACCCTCCTTGGCTTCTGTTCGGGCATCGTACCCGCCATAGTCCTCGCCTGCAGCAGCAATGTCCAGGACTACATCCAATACAGCAAAGAGGCAGTTCGTCTTACCTACTGGATAGGGTATCGGGCTGCAGAATTAACTGCCCACTTGATGCCCGACCGGAACTTGCCTGGGTCGTGGGCGCTATCGGTCTTCGGGAAGGACAGAGAAACACTCGAAGCCGATCTTGAGAGATTCAATGTTGCTTACGGCGGAACATTCAACCTTCGTTTGGCGACCTGCTTCGGAAAAGATTGCTTCACGATTGTCGGTCCGCCGTTGAGCTTGAACCGCTTTCGATCGCAGTGCTTGGGGGAGCAACATCCATCCGAGGCCATTCGTATTCACGCCCTTTACCATGCGGGTGAGAAGGGATGCGAAGGCTTGCTGAAAGTACTTGACGATGCCCATCGCGAAAGCATCCAATTTCCAACCCTTGACCAGATCAAAACTGCACTTTGGACATGTCACGGGAATTCATCCTTGGATCGAAAATCGCTCTTTGGCAGCAGTTCTCTTTTGGAGCTTGCTGTTCGTTTGATTCTCGTCGATGCCGCTGACCTCTATAACACTTGGAAAGTGATCACGGACAATATGCTTGCCTTGTCTTGTGATAGGGAGATCATCACCGTAGGGCCCGGGTCAAGTGCTCTTCTTGTCTCTACGACCCAGGACACCCGAACACCCAATGAGACCAAGTGGATTAATTTGTCTGGGGTTGGTGCAGCGTTAAAATCTGCACAGGAAGGATTCGCTATAGTCGGCATGTCCGTTAACTACCCTGGCGCATCAGGGAAGGATGAGTTCTGGGCCTTGCTAGAGAATGGCCTGAGCGCGATGCAAGAAGTACGACAGTTTCACATTCCTTCGATGGAAGCAAACAGCACTGACCCTTGCTTAGATACCCAGCTCGAGATTTGAGGTTCAGAACTACAGTTCTGATACTCCAGAGTGTCGGCCACCACGGGAAATGAAGGCTCGTCATGGCAACTTTCTCGCGGATCCGTTTGCATTCGACCACGAGTATTTTGGCATCTCACCGAGGGAAGCCAAGTCCATGGATCCACAGCAGAAACTTCTTCTCCAGGGTGCAGTGCATGCTCTTGATGATGCTGGCTATGTACCTAACGTTGCACCTTCCTTCAACCCGGACACCATGGGATGCTATATTGGGGCAGCGACGGAAGACTATGTTCTCAACTCCATGCCACACATAGACGTCTACTACTCAACCGGTAAGCAGAGATATAACGCAGTTGGAGAGAGGTCCGGTAACAATTCGCAGGCACCCTCCGAGCATTTTTGAGTGGAAAAATCTCGTATGCTCACGGATGGAGCGGACCTTCTATTACAACCGACACAGCATGCTCTTCCTCCCTAGTTTCCATTGTGCTAGCCTGTCGGGCCTTGATGCAGGGAGATTGTACGGCAGCGTTAGCTGGCGGAGTGAATGCCATCACAAGCCCTGATGTAAGATTACTCCTTCGCGAGCTATCCGGAACCTCACTTATACAGTGCAGATGTACCTTGGGCTCTCTCGGGCTCACTTTCTTAGCCCTACCGGGCAGTGCAAGCCTTTCTCGACCGCTGCTGATGGTTATTGTCGCGCGGAGGGGTGTGGATTGTTCGTCATCAAGCGGCTTCAGGACGCGATTCAGGAAGGAGATCGCATTCATGGTATCATTCGTGGGGCGGAGATGAACCAAAGTGGTCGGGCGTCCTCCATCACCCATCCGCACGCCCAGACCCAGCAGGAGCTATTTCAGAAACTTTTGGCCCGAACAAAGGTTGATCCAACGACCATAGGAGTCATCGAAGCTCACGGTACAGGGACTCAGGTTTGTTGCCCACTGGCCAGGCAGGCAATGGCCTGCACCCAAACGCCATCCAGCTAACCCCGTTGTAGGCCGGTGATGCGGTCGAGACATCGAGCATTGATTGCGTCTTTAGCACTCGTACTACCCCTCTGTATCTCACTTCTGTTAAAGGGAACATTGGACACGCAGAAGCAGCTTCCGGGTCGGCAGGCCTTGCAAAGATTCTGATGATGTTAAGACACTCAAAGATTCCACCCCAGGTTGGCCTAGGCGTACGGAATCCGTGCCTGGACAAATTAGACTCGTCGAACATTCGAATCCCCACTACGATCTGCGACTGGAACCGAGCCATGCCCAGCATACCCAAGCGCGCATTGCTCAATAACTTTGGTGCTGCGGGATCCAATGCAGCCCTGATGGTGGAAGAATATCGCCCGTCATTTCCGGCCAAGGGCCCACAATATGCCAGACGAGCAGCATACAATCTAATTCTGTCTGCCACAAGTCCAGGGGCTCTTCAGAATCTGGTAGATTTGTATATGGCGATGTTAGGGAATAATATCTCTGGCTTTGAGCTACAGGACATATGCTTTACTGCAACTGCTCGGCGGCAGCGGCACAAATATGCTCTCTCGATCGTGGCAGGCACACGGGCGGAAATGATGCAGCAGCTCCAACAGGCTCAACAATGCAACAACCAGATATTGGAATCCAATCGAACACATCCCATCGTTTTTGTTTTTTCGGGTCAAGGCGGCGCTTACTCCGGTATGGGCCGCGAACTGCTTCATACCGCCCCGGTCTTTCGCCAGAAGGTAACGGAATGCGAGGGCATATTGCACGAAAAAGGTCTCCCCGAACTTTGTCCAACCCAGATTTTGAATGGAGATTTTATTCCAAGTGAAACTGCGGAGGATGGGGGTGCAGAATGGCTGGCCTACTCCCAAGTTGCTTGCTTTGTGCTGGAATATGCGCTGGCATCACTGTTGATTTCCTGGAACATACAGCCCGACATCGTTATTGGCCATAGGTTGGTGTAGCTCCTTACCCGATTTCCATTGATGAGCCCATACTCAGTATGACCTATAGCCTAGGAGAATATGCAGCGTTGGTGGTGGCTGGGGCGCTCTCACTCGAAGATGCGTTACCGCTGGTGGCACATCGGGCTACGCTCATGGCTTCGAAGTGCGAGGTTGGCAAGTCGACCATGCTGGCTTGTTGTCAATCAGCATCCTTTACGCAAAGGATAATCCGAAGCTCTGGCCTTTCGCACCTCTCCATCGCATGTGACAATGAGGTGATGAGCTGTGTTGTTGCCGGGCCCATCGGCGAAATCGACCGGCTGCAGGAAATCATGGGTGCAGAGCAGATCCGTTGCAAGAGACTACCGGTCTCCCTTGGATTTCACTCGCCTGCGCTCGATCCGATCATAGATGAATTGAACCAGCTTACCCGAGACATACGGTTCTCTGAGCCCGAAATTCCGGTTGGCTCGGGATTGTACGGGGAACTACATAAGAGCCCAATTGACGGCTCATACGTTGGACGCCAAACGAGAGAGCCGGTGAACTTCACCGGCCTCGTTGACTTTCTGGCTGGAATTGAAGAATTGCAAAGAGCGACGTTTATAGAAGTGGGCCCGACCCCGATAACACTGCCCATGTTTCGATCTCAATTAAGCGGACCGAGCACAGCTTTCTTGAACACCTTGGTGAAAGGTCAAGACGCTTGGTCCAGCCTCTGTGGTTGTCTTCGAGATTTCAATGCCCGCCATGATTCCGTTCAATGGCGAAATGTGTTCCATGGCACCTCCGCCAAGGTGGTGGATCTGCCGGACTATCCATTCCAAACCCAATCTCTGTTCTTCTCTTTCCATGAGGGAGTATCGGAGGTACGGGCATATGCTAACAGCGGTCATGATATGGGTCAGATACGACCCAGTATCTTTCGCCTGTTGCAAAAAGTGATCAGCCTGTCGGCCGGTCCTGACAACTCCTTGTCTGTGTTCGGTACCACGTCACGCGATCTTGTCGAGTATATCAACGGGCATAAGGTAGCTGGAATGTCACTTTGCCCGGCCTCGGTGTACTGCGGCATGGTTCTCGAAGGCTTGTATTGCAACCGGGAGGTTGGTGGACAGAGACTAGCTACCTTCCGGAACATCTCGTTCGACCATCCTCTTGTTCATACGTCGAATGACGATATCAGATCCATTCATCTGACACTCAAGGATCTGAGGTCAGACGTAGGCATGACATTTTCCCACACCCAATTTACTTTCATCTCCGCCTCCTCGTCCGGATCTGCGTCTGAAACAGTCTTGTGCTCCGGTCAAACGTCCTGGATGCCATTGTCAGATATCAATTCCATTCTTGGCCGCAGGGCTGCCTATGCTCAGAAACAGATTGCACTTTTACGCCGAAACCAGAGCCAAACAAGCGTTCTACACCGCAAAGTCATCTATGATACTATTTTCACGCGAGTGGTGCGATATTCCGATCCTTATCAGTCAATCCAAGTTTTTCATGTGTCGGAAGCAGGGCTTGATGGATACGGCACATTCCAAGTGCCCCAAAGCACTCTCGGTGGAGGAGTCATGTCGCCAGTATTTCTCGACACCTTGTTGCATGCCGCAGGATTCATCGCGAATGCCCAAGGTGGCCCTTCAGATGCCTTTATCTGCCATTCGGTTGAGTCAGCTGTCGTCACTTATTCTGATATCAAGCCTACAGATACCTACAGATTCTACTGTGGCCTACTAGATTGCGGTGGTGGAGAACTACTTGGAGAGACAGTAGCTATGAATTCGGACGGCAAAGCAGTAGCTAGTGTGGAAGGTATGCACTTCAAACGCCTGAATCTCAAGGCCTTCACGGCCCATCTATCCCGTCAGTCTGGTCAGGAAACACAGGTCCCCCGGCCCGGCAACGCATTGTCGTCGTCCGCCTACCCGAGGCCCGGTCACACATCCAGTTCTATGGGCAAGACACCTGACACGACGAAATTCGTCCTTGATGCTATTTCTACAGTCTGCGCAATTCCTCCTAGCCAGGTTGGTCTGGCAACGAGGTTAGTGGATCTGGGATTTGACTCGCTAATGCAGGTTGAGCTCTGGGATTTGCTAGGGAAACACTTGCCCGCTCCGCCGAAAGGGCTATCGTTTGAGGTTGGAACAGTAGAGGATATTGTTTCTCATTTCCTCGGCCCCATGAACACCTCTTCAACCGCATCTTCCCTTCAGTCAGGGATTACGGAATGCAGCCCCAATGATAGTGTCTGCACATCCATCACGGATGAAGCTGAGAAATCCATGCCGGGCGGCGATGCGGTAACCGACCGGCTGCTTGGGCTTGTAGCAGAAATATGTGGTTTGGGGGGTTCGGACCTGGATGCAGCTATTACCATGGATTCCTTGGGATTGGATTCCTTATTAACAATTGAATTACAAGCTAGTGTGAGGGATGTATTTGGAATATCCCTGCCACTGGGAATGCTGTCTCCAAACACAACAATCGGTATGCTCGCAACCAGCATCGCAGCGGAAACTCGCCCAGTCACGCCCGAGGCTCCGTCGGTTGTCTTTGACAGGCAGGCTTGGACGCCAGATCACGATTGGATCGTGCTTCTCCAACAAGGCGCGGACACACTACCGCCCCTGATCCTGGTCCACGACGGTAGTGGTACGGTGGAACAGTACCGACGACTCTCTACTGTGGGCTGCACTGTCTTCGGGATCCGCAATCCTATGGCAAGTGGATCAGTCCATTGGGCCTCAGGATTGACGGACATGGCATGTCGATATGCAGCTGCCATTCCAACCGTCGTCAAGGGCCGTCGCGTGGTCCTCGGTGGTTCGTTACCATTCCTGCCCTTTTCTCATAGATTCCTCCGGGATGCTGACCTCTCTGGCTGCGATCACAGGCTGGTCCTTTGGCGGGGTGTTAGCCCATGAAATTGCACAACGTCTAGAGCAATGCGGGTACGATACATTGGGCGTCGTCCTCATTGACTCACCAAGTCCTCTGGACCATGAACCCCTGCCCAGCGCCGTAGTTGATCACATCTTGAATGCTGAAATACTCTCTCCGTCTACAAAGACCACCCTCGCCGCCCAGTTCAAGTGTCATGCGCAATTCCTGGCCGATTACAGGATCAATGGTTCTCCCCCTCCCCCACACCGACGGTATATCATGTTGCACAGTGAGCAACCCTTTGACACTTGGGGTGTCTGTGGTCAACGGTACTTGTGGCTTGAAAGTCAAGAAGAACGTCTGGCTTCGCTACGAAAGTGGGAAACTCTTCTTGGTCGGCCGCTGACCACCTACAACATTCCTGGGAATCACTTTCAGCCGTTTACTCGCGATAATGTAAGTTCTTACTCTCCAACGGTTTTCCTTGGCCTGAAATGCTAATCCGTTATGCAGGTCCTCACTACCACCAAGACATTGCGCACTGCATACAGGGAGGCCGCAGGAGTGGCGGCTACCTAGCAACGGGCACAAACTGTTGACATACAAGGGTTTGCCGTCGCCCTGCGGAGGGTTTGGGTTTCATTTGCAAGACATTAGGCTACTTTGACACATTAGGCTACGGCTGCGAGCTCTATATCAGTATATAATGACGTAGACAGTGCTATGAAATTGCCCGTCAGACTCAAAGCCTTACTCGTTGAAGCTTGGCATTAGAGACCAATGTCCATACTGATTACGCCTCGTGCAGTGGATTGGCGAGTCTGATATAGTCGAGTGGGTTGAGGGAGGTGTCAATCCAGCAGGCCCCGAGTGAGGCAGCGGGACCGGCGTACAGCCTGATGGCCCGGGCCTAATTACTCGACTATTTATGTATCCCCGGTAGTTGATACAATCTCAGGGGTCAATCGGTTCGATTGCATCAAATCCTTCCATCTCCATGGCGCACTCCATTTCCTCCTACAGTTTTACCAACGGATTTCGGCAGCCAGCCGCAGAACCCCACTGGGAAGCTGTAATCACTTCCCCATCACCCCATGACCTTGTCAACTATGGGTTCATCCAAGCTGACCAGTTTTCCTTTTTTTTTTTTTTTTTTTGCTCCAGGCTAGCCACAAGGACGACAACCAGCTGGATTCGGATACCCCAACCTACGAACTCCCGCCCTCGGTGGAGGTCATTACTTCACCCCAACATAATTCCCTAGGATTCAATGTCCTCCGAACCTGGCCGACCTTGTTCAATGGCACCGCATCCCCGCACGGTGTTCCAGACTGGTGGAAGCCCTCAGAAACCGTGGATGTGTTGATTTGTGGAGGTGGGTCGATCACGACGTGTTGATTAACTGTGAAAGAACTGACTGTGGTCGACTCAGCCGGACCCAGTGGGCTGGAAATGGCCATGAGCTGTCTTCGGCAGGGGTTGAGTTTTCGGATTATCGGTAGGTGTTGGTTGGATCATCCTCTCCCTCCCTACGGGCATTTTCACTAAGATGGAATCCGTCTTCAGATCAGAATGCCCTGCCCTTAGCTGCCGGTCGAGCAGACGGGGTGCAACCGCGCTACCTGGAAACCCTCTCCACCTGGGGGCTGGCCAGTGAGGTCCACGAAGAAGGCCCCTTGATTGAGCGGACGGCCATCTACCACGATGGGCATCTGGTTCACCATGGACGTTCTCATCAGTCCGACTCGCGCTATCGGGGCTTGCATATCATCACCCAGGGCCAACTGGAACGGATCTTTGTCCGGGACTTGATGCGACATCGCGTGCTAGTGGAGCGAGAGACCACATTGGAAGAGTATTCGGTTCGGGGGGGTGATGACAACGACGAGGCCCCCGTCCGGTGTACACTCGTGCATCAAGACCGTGATGGCAATCCTAGCAGGGAGATCGTGATGACCAAGTTTCTGGTGGGAAGTGACGGCGCATCCAGTGCCATCCGCCGACAGTTGAAGATCCCGTTTGATGGTATCAGTACGGATCTCTACTGGGGAATCATGGACTGTGTCTTTGATACAGACTATCCCCATGCCTGGATATTTGGGTATGACAATGCCGACCAAAATCGCTCCTCCGTCATTCATTCATTCACTCACACACCGACTAGATCCGTTATCAGTTCGCAACACGGAGGCTGTGTGATCATCCCCCGTGAGAACGGATACATTAGGTGAGGATTTCCCTGGAACATCAAGCCTTCCACCCACCGTGACTGAGTCTGGCAGGCTCTACACCCAGCTCAATCTTTCGCAAACCGGCCCCATCGCGGCATCCCGACAGGCGCGCGAGTCTGGCGGCCAGATTGATGTCCATTCCATAACCCCCGAGGAGGTCCTGGAGCAGGCAAATCGCATCTTTGCGCCCTTCACGTTGCGCTTTGCGGCCCCCTTGAGTTGGTTTGCAGTCTGGAAGAGTGCGTCTCGAACTCTCTTGCCGATGAGCTTGACTAATCCAAGCTCATCTTCATGTTGACAGTCAGCGAACGAGTGGCTCGCTCCTTCTCCTCCAAAGACTTGCGAGTGCATTTGGTTGGCGATGCAGCGTAGGTGATTTCATACCATCCCTTCCAGCCATCGGCTAACCAACGACTCTACTCAATAGACACGTTCACAGCGTCATGGGTGCCTTCGGCCTCAACGCCTCCATTCTGGATGCAGCCAATCTGGGCTGGAAAATTGGCTTGTGTGTCAAGGGCAAGGCCAGGATCGACCGTCTGCTGTCGACTTACGACCGCGAAAGGCGTCTGCATGCGGCAAATATCATTGAGGTCTCGGGCAAATACCTCCGCTTCGTGTGCAGCTCCCATGTACCGACCGTCCGATTGCACCATGTCGGAGCGGACTTGGGACTAGAGGAAGAGGGTTCGTCCGGCACACAGAGAATGCCGGTGCCCTCGGCTGAAGCGATATCGATCACTCCAACCGACGTTGATCGAGGCGGGCACGACCAGCATGCCCTGGAGATGAGGGAGGTCCAGGCCGTCCTGCAAGAGTTTTTCACGCAACACGGCCAGTTTCTCCTCGGTGTCGATGCGTCCTACGGCCGAAGCTGCCTGAATCCTCTTTCGAAATACCACCACCGAGCGCCCGTTCGAGTGCGAAACGGAGTCCGAGCCCCCAATCCCCGTGTCTGCCTAGATGCTGATCACACGGGTTATCTCTACGACCGACTGCCCGGCGATGGGCGATTTCATCTAGTGGTCTTCGGATCCAACCTACGGGGTCCCGTGCGAGAACAGCTCGTAAACTTTTCGCGGGCGTTGTTGTCGGACGAAGGGTTTTATCGGAGGCTGGGAGGTCACGAAACATTTAATCTGGTCCTAGTGGCTAAGGGGGTTCCCTGGGAAGTTGAAAGCCGCTTGTCCCAAGATCACGCCCTGCACGCCTTGTACCAGACGGCGACGATGTTGTTTGATGACCGGGCACCCGACGACGATGCCCACAGCACCTGGGGCGTTGACCATCAAACAGGAGCCGTCGTGGTCGTGCGTCCAGATCTGTGGGTGGGGATCAGTCTCTTTCCACAGGATGTGGACCACCTTCGGGAATATTTTGAGCACTTTTGGGCTCCTTGTACTTGGGAGTAGGAGCGTTGGCAGACCGGAGTAGGTCCATAGTTTACTACTGTACGCGGGTCCAGGCGACTTGTCTACATAATCTCCATGTCTATCCAAGTACATTTACTCCCACTCCCACTCACGTCACGTTGACAAACGAAGTAATCCGAGGAGATCGACCGGCAACAATGCCCACTCTCTCCGATGCCCACGCGCTGCTTCAGCTGCTGGACTTGACCAAACAAAGCGTTCATCAGATTATCGCCGAGTGGGCCAAGGTCCCTAAGCCCGACGACCCCAGTGAAAGGGGAGATGAATTACCCTCCCGCGAGCTCTTTGAAGCTCAGCGAACCCTCCTCGCCGCCACGGGGAAGTTGGTGGAGCTCGTCTCCAATCCCAGCGGTCGTTTGCTCGAGGTCTCATCGCAGTACAATGAGTCGCGGTGTCTGCATATCGCTGCGTCGTTGCGGATCCCCGACCTTCTGGCCAAGAACCCACCCCAGGAAGGAGTGACACTCGAGGAGTTAGCGGCCATGGTCGGCGTTGAGAGGAAGAAGCTAGGTGGGGATCGGTCCTCCCCATGAGCTGGTCAGTTTCCTAACCGGCAAACCCAGGCCGCATCATGCGATGCTTGTGCTCCATCCACATCTTCCAGGAGATCGGAGATGGGGTCTTCGCCAACAACCTCGTTTCGGCGAGCTTAGTCGACAATGACCCCTTGCGTGCGTATATCGTCATGTTGTATGGGCCACCTTGTCTGGCGTTGGTGGAACTGCCCGGGCTAATCCGATGTATAGTGGATGGGATCTCTACAGCGCCTCCGAGGCGCTTCCCCAGTCCCTGCTCGACTCCGACCATGGCCCATCATACTCGGTCAGCGAGACCGCATGGCAAAGGGCCGTGGGCACCACCAAGACACGGTGGAACTGGCTGGAGGAAGAAATCGACCAACCACCGCCGACAGGACAAAGTGGCTACTCGGGACCCTTTAGCCCCGATCTCCCCGTGGCTTCCCTCCGTCGACCGGAACTGGAGATCTTCGGCTTGGCCATGATGGGGGGAGGCCGTGTCTTCGGTCGCGCGCATCTGTTTGATTACCCCTGGGGCACACTCGGCCCCGGCAGCGCGACGGTGGTCGACGTCGGCGGCGGCGTGGGAGGCTTCTGCCTTCAACTGTCGCATCTCCACTCGCACCTGCGCTTTATTATCCAGGATCGTGGCCCGGTCCTGTACCAAGCGGAGCATGATGTGTGGCCTCGAGAGAACCCTCGGGCGCTGGCTGGCGGGTTGGTGGAGTTCGTCGTGCATGACTTCTTCGATCCGAACCCTGTCATCGGCGCCGACGTCTACTGGCTGCGCTATATCCTGCATGACTGGTCCGATGACTACTGTGTCCGAATCCTCATCAACATCCGAACGGCCATGCGTAGCCACTCTCGCCTTCTCATCTGTGAGCAGGTGATGCATACCACCGCCCCGCGCCCGGCGGAGACGGCGGGCATCGCGAGAGCAGCCCCGGCCCCCCTCCCAGCCAACTATGGGTATTGGGCCCGGTACAGCCACCAGCGCGACATCGCCATGATGAGTATCATTAACGGGATCGAGCGGACGCCGGCGGAGTTTTCTGAGTTGGTTGCACGCGCGGGGCTGCGAATGCACAAGATCTGGGACTGTCGCAGTCCGGTTTCCCTGGTGGAATGTATCTTGCCGTGATGCCAGAAAGGCTTCACATAGACCCAGTCTATTCCTATCGTGATGAATACTCGAGAGGTCCCCGGTGTTCTGGTTTCTGATTGGCGACAGGGAGTCTGATTCTCGATGTTGCCGCGTCATCCCCCTAGTATATCCATCATCGCTGTACATGCCCCTGTAGCCTTTATCTAGTGGGATCAATAAGGCTTCAATACCTCAGCACCTGCCCTGGAGGCAGCCATATTCCACGTTACACCAGCATTTGTAGACCGCTCCTAGGGATCAACTCCAGACCCTTGATGAACACGCGAGCAATCGTACCTCACAACCGATTCAATTTGTAGGATAAAAACTCTCACAGATGTTCGTCGGCTCGGCCATGGTGACTATCCAGGTTCCATTGGTCTGGCGGTTACCCAAAATCACCCACAGAGTCTCAGTCGCACGCGGCCTGAATCTCGGTCCTGGTAGGTATGCTTTGCTCGGAGGAAGCCCCGGCTCTTCCGATCCGTCTAATTTGGATGGCCTGGACGAGCTGGGTGAATGAACTGCGTAGCCACACATTAGTGTCGGATTCTACATTCTTCCCGGTTTTCCGCCTTCCGGTGGACTCCACCTCCCTCCACTGGCAACAACCTCATACCTACCACTCGCCTTCCCTCTCTGTTGGCTTTTGAACTTGAATTCTCTTGCTTGTCAGGACGACTCTCAGCGGGTTGACCCCGACGGAAAGAAAAGGCAGGAGACTTTCGTGACTTTCGATTTCAAGGCTCACAATGACTACTGATAAACCACCGATTTACACAGATCTCAGACAGCAAGACACATTCTACACACTCCTCCTATATCACTCCTACGGCTCCCGATCGCACCGAAATTCCGGCATGGGCTGAGCCTGCAGTTGAGCCACCAGACCCGCAGCAGCTAAAGATCCCATGGTCAGCGCCGGAGTGACGGCCTTGAAGGGCGTGGCACAGTCCCCCACGGCAAATACCCCGGGCACTGAGGTCTCATGGAACGGAGCCGATGTCTGGATTTCACCCCCTTCTGTCAGGGTCAACGCCAGTTGCTTGGCAAATGGGCCATTCAGCTCCGTCGGAGGGCTATAGACCTGCATACAAACGCGGGTTAGCGACACGCTCTTCTTTCCTCTCTATTTCCTCGTACACCTACCAAGAAGCCTTCTGTTTTGGACTCACTAGTCTCCGCTAAACCCAAATGAACAATGACAGACTTGCCGATCTCCCCCTTCTGGAATCGCGCGATGGGTCGCGCATCTACTTTGAGCCAGGACGGTCTATCTGCGGCGTGCTGGATATTCTCCGCCAGCTGCACATTCCCGTTGGTATACACAGTAACAGACTCGGCCAGTCGCCGTGCCATCCGAGCCATATGCACAGCTCGTGGGGGATCGGCGGGGGAGCCCAGGGCAAGGACCCCGACGGACTCCTGGCCCCGTTCTTCATAGCCATCGCAGAACAGACAGTGATATATACCATTAACCCAGCACTCGGAATATCCCTCGATTTCTGGGGGAAGGTCGCGAACTCCGGTCGCCAGCACGACCTTGCGGCCATACCACCGGTGACCGTCGGCATCTCGTGCTTCGAACAGCTGCTGGGCCTCGACCTGCTGGATCGTTTCAATGGTGCTGTTTTGGAATTGGATCGTGGCGTATCGGTCTGTCAGGTCTGTGCGGCCTGCAGCTCGTAGATCCGCGGGGTTGCGGTGGTCCCAGCCCAGGACGTTGTGCATGTGCTGCGCCTTTGCGTTGCGATATACCCCCGAGTCGAAGACTATCGCTGTGTGTAATTGACGGGCTAGACCTGTTGCAGTTGATAGGCCGGATGGACCTGCCCCAATTATGAGCACATCGAAGAGGAGCGCTCCGTTGGAGAGGAGTTTGCCAATTGACATTGTGATGAGGGTTTGGGTCGCCTAAGTATGACTCAACTTTGCAAATAGAGGGACCACCTGTGAATAAGGAACTTATTCTTCAACTTGAGAGATAGGATTCCTCTCCTATTTATGGGGAAGGATTGACATCAGCCCTACTCGGCTCGGAGACTTTTCTCAGCCACCAAAAAAGTGTCCGCGTTTAAAGCCAATCATCACACAACATCGCCTACGATAGGATAAGTTGCTA
Source organism: Aspergillus carbonarius ITEM 5010 (assembly GCA_001990825.1). Lineage (NCBI taxonomy): Eukaryota > Fungi > Ascomycota > Eurotiomycetes > Eurotiales > Aspergillaceae > Aspergillus > Aspergillus carbonarius. The sequence continues at coordinate 583,928 of KV907507.1, read as the reverse complement.
GGTTCCCATATTATCTCTTGGGTTAGCTGATCAGAAGGCCTGAAATCCTCATTTGAAGCGGTAGTGTCGTCATACTACTCCCCTCACGGTGGAGACTATGGCGGTGTCGAGCGAGATGAGGAAGATGGCGGCCACCAGGCCCGGCTACGATGACCGCCAGCGCAAAGCCTTCTAGATAGTCTATTCCTGTCGACCCTGGAGAGTTATCTAGGTCGTACTTGGGCCAGCACGTGATGCTGGCCTCGAAAGTCTCCATATCTCCGATGACTTCTGTTGGGACATTTTCTCTCCGTCTGCTCTCCAGATAGGAGCGGTATATCGTTTTGCTGTACTGGTTATGAGTTCCGACACCTTCTGATATAAATGCACCCTCATGGGTCTCTATCCTGCAGCCATTACCCAAAAGCTCTTCTAGACCGGGGGGCTTCCGTTTGTGGCTAGATTGATCATCCTGCAAGAGTTAGATCCTCTTCGTCGTGACTGTAAGATATGGCTGGCCCGGGCGGTACTCACTGCCCCCAAAAATGTGCTCACAGCATTTTCTTGCAGCATGGGTATTGGTGTGATGCTGCGAAGCCAACTTGTTCTGAATGCTCAGATCAGGCTGAGAACTGTTAGTATAATTACGATAAGGAGAAGCGCAAGTAAGCACCTATCTGTCGTGTAACAATTCTTGTTGCTCTGTTGACTCGAATCAAGGCCACCAACCGAGCAGCATATACAAGCACTCCAGGCTCGTATCCAATTTCTGGAATCACAATTAGCCCAGTATCAACTCCAGGAAGGGAGATCATCTGGTTCAACAAGCCACCAGTTGCAGCATCGAGATGAACAAAGATGCAAAGAATCTTCAGGGGCTCCGTCGAGGCTCCTAGACCCTATTGATGATCTCACTGATCTTCTAGGAGTCCTTGCCACTGTTGCACGAAAATGGAATGTGGATGATGTTTTGAACAACTCTACCTCTTCATCTGGGGAATCATTTTCTGCACCTCAACATGTACTCCACCTTCACAGCCTAGACAATGTCGATGGTCATGATTAGTGGCTGCAGGATCCATTACCGACTTCCTTGGATATTCAAGTTGCTGAAGACCACACTTTGTGGTCTACGGAGAATTTAAATCTGCAGGGGTCATTTCCTCTTGAGGATTTCCTGTCAGCAAATGATAGTGCATATTTGTCGGGCTTGGTATTTAATAATACGGGCTGGTTGCACCAGAATCACCTCATATCAGAGACGGCCGTAATGGATAAAGATACGGTATTGACAGATCAGATTACATAGAGTATGGTAGCCGTATGTATTGTATCCTGTGCTGAATAATGCTCGTCCACTAACTACCAGAGAACCCTCTCATCGAACTCCGAGTGAAGCATTCTTTCCTCTATTATCAGCTGCTTCCCATCGAACATAAGAATACCACCTCATCGGCGGTTATACTTGGATGCAATCTATAGCCAGATCCTATAGAAACAGCTTTGAGCCGGGATATGAAGAGCAAAGAGAAGTTGCATTCAGATATAGATGATAAGAGTGACGATATATTCTAATCAGAGTAGTCCAATTAACAATATGAAGGTAATAATTCTGGCCTCTGATAATAAAACTCTCGTCATAATAGTGAATTTACAACTCAGCACATTTGCATCATTTTGACTTTAGCCCTTGCTCTACTAGAACGAAGGAGAACAATATTATTCCCCCAAGTAAAATGCTACTGTATTTTTAATGGACACAATAGTACATGATGTTTAACCAACCACTTGTTTCTCCTCAATCATCCTCTCTCCAAAGCATTTGTTTCCAACAGAGACACCACAAAAGTAGTAATCGCTCGAATCGCAATCCGAGCGATTTTGTCACCATCTCCCGCATCAGGATCAAAAGAACAAACAGTAAGAGACTTGGGTATGCTCTTCTTAGGCACAAGGTCCATACAATTAATCAAGTCGGCCTCGAAAAGTCCTCCCGGAGAAGGATAATCATTCACCTTTCCATACGACTCATCCAACACGTCCAAATCCAGATGAACCAAAGCCGGACTATAAGATTTCGATTCGAGCTTCTTACCCAACTCGGACGCAAAATCGACCTTGTGACTATTTTCACCCCATACGACATCCATTCCCGTATCAATCACCCGCTGACGTTGCACATTGCTTTGATCCCGTAGACCACAGTACAGGAAATTACCATCATACTTCAAAGGCCTGAACCCAGGAACCGTCTTCATAAGAGTCTTCCAGCTCTCACCACGCAGCATAGAAAGCCCCATGGCATCGAGATAGCCGTTCTCGTTGACATCGGGGGAATCGAGATCATCATGCGCGTCGAAATAGATGAACTTTAACTCGTCTTGGTGGAGCCCACAGGCAACGCCTGCACTGGCCATACAATTGCCCGACAGGATAAGAGGGAATGTATTGCTCGCAACGGCGTCGGTAACGGCTTTGGATACGCGGCGGAGAAGCTCGAAACTGCGACCTATTTCACCTTCGAATTCATCGACTCGGTCAAGTTCGATCAGATGGACGGTTACGCCGAGCTCTTCGAGGGCTTGGACGATGCCAAGTTGGCGAATGCGATGGGGGCCGTTGCCGACTCGATGATCCCGAATCCCGACGTGGTAGGGTGAGAAGATGATGGTGATGGCGTTGGCGGGCATCTTGGACTTTATGATCTGCACATATAAAGAGATAAGAAAGAGGAGAAGGAAGCTGACAGTTGAGGATTTTCTGCAGTGTAGTCCTTATGTAGCAGTCACTATCTGTTGCATGCAGTGGGGCATGTCGTATTGAAGATGTAGGGGGTTGGTATTCAGGATACAATGCAGTTATATAATGGCGATCAAACATCCAGATATCCATACCTCTTCAAATCCAATGGTCATTTGCTTCACTCTAGAAGATTTGGACAGTTGCCTAACATCATTATTATTTCTAAACTAATACTTTTTTCGGCTACTTGCACTTGTCAAGTAGGTTTCCGTTTCTCTGGATAATGCCTATCCGTGCAGCAAATGGGGGCCGGATAGGTATTATTCAGGCGAAATACACTGTCCTGTACTGGTTTGTTTGGCCTGGTATTGTCAACTCCCCAACCTCTATCTGTATGATCACGTGGCTTAGTATCCGTACGCCTGATACTTCCTGTAAAGTTACCCGATAATGGTCTAAGCCTATTATAGAGTACGTTGCGGAAGTGGCGCTGAGAAAGAAACGAAGAGTGCCGAACATGAGGTAGCGGGGGCACCTTCCCCACTTCGCCATCTCAAGGCTTCGCAGTTTTGATGGGGTGCGGAAGTCCGTGCGAGGGGCGGCAGAACAGCTAAATAAAGTAGGCGGGGAGTGCCTAACCCAGTGTCCCATCACGTGGCCCGACTTCCAAATTCGCCAAGTTCCAGCCCCCCTCTTTTTCCCATCCTCGCTGACCATCTCTTCACCTTCTCCCTGCGACATCATTATCCCGTAAAGGAGGTATTTGCTCTTTGCCGTTCTCGCCGCCAGTCTTGCCATTCCTGTGGTTTCATAGGACTCTCCGATTTCACTTGTTGACTTCGGATTGGGCACGTACTCGTGACCAGGCCGCAAGAGCTTGTACCACTTTACTCTTACCTTCTTGTTATCATTCTTGATCCAACATATTACCCGAGTCAGGGCTGCTCAACTCTATTCCAAAGCCCGGGTGGGAGGGCTTCTCGATTCATCGAGGGTTCATTCTTTTGAATCTAACGAATATTGCAACAACACGATGACCACCACATCGCCAAATCCGCCCTGGGTCTTGAAGAAGGCAGTTCTTGTTTCTATACCCGATTTGGACGTTGCTTGTTTTGCTCGCCTTCGTATTGCCCATGATAGAAATGCCAACCAAGGATCCATCTCCCTTAGGATTACGGCTGATCTCGCTAACCTGAGCGGCAGATCACAGGTACTGACGTTGAATGTCCCTCCAGAATTAGTCGAAGAATGTGCATTAGCCCGGATAAGCAACGACGCTCTCTGTTCGCCTCGTTTGGTTTCCATGCTCCGGGCATCTGTCACCAGTGTTTCGGCCGTCGCAACACTGAGTCTGAGACTCGGTGCGACCGGCATTGTGCTTTGTCCATCTGGCATGGAGACGCTAAGTCCAGCCAATCAAGGAGACATAAATTTTGATGCATTCGCAAAGATCTGTCAATCCAAATCTCTACGTCTACACTTTTCCAGGCGACAATTTGTGAACGAGGAACTTGATCGGCTGGAGAAATTCTCCTTTGCCCTACCAAAAAAATGTCTGCAGGCAGAGTCTTTTGACCACGCTCGCCATGGCGTGGTCCAGAGAGATTGGCGTGTCTTTAGTCTGTCGCTCGATCCACCCCCATATTGTCAGGAATCCAAGTCCGAGCAGGTGGTTGGAAAACGGTGCAGAGGTATCTTATTATCTCATGTCTTATGTACTTTTATTTTCAATAGCTCGTTAATAGTATCTAGACCAGTGGTCAATGCCCCCCGATGATGAAAAACGGAAGAGACTGCTCCTTCCATCCCCACAACCGCTAGGCTCTCCCACCGAAGTCAATACACCGAGTACTCTCTCCCCGTCACCGTCCTCAATCCGCCCAACTTACTTTACGCGTGCTTCCTCTCCTGGCCGCACAGAGCGTGACGTACTTGCGCGTCTTGAACATGAGCTCCGTGGTGTTTCCGATGATCTGATCCGCAAAGTATTAATTCGATCAGGACGCCAACATTTGCTGGCCGTACCTGAAGATGTAGACAGTGACCTGCCACCTAGCTATGCCAAGGCCGAGCCGATTGAACGCCGCCTCAAACGATATGTCGATGAGATGATTGAGCGCCGCCTCAAATCACATATTGTCGACGAAATTGTCCACAGTGCTGTGAGCGAGTGTCGTGATCAGATCTTCGACGAATGCAAAACGCACGAAATCGAATTTCGCGAGCAGGTCGACGATTGTAACTCCGAAGTACGCAATACGGCCAATGAGTGTATGAAGGAAATGAAAGAACAAGCACAGAAGTATATGCATGAAATAGAAGAACAAGCGCAGCAATGCATGAATGATATCGAGAATCAGGGAATCGAGGTCGAGATGTCTGCGGAGGAAAACGTCGCGAAGTTCAAGCGCTGGTTTAATGCTTCTGCCCGATCCTTAGTGGATAGCAAGTCAAGCCCTAGCCATGAGCTGGACACTAATGCCAGACGCAGTTCCATTTAGATTTAGTACTAGGCTTATATCTCTCGGGATTGTCGTCGTGCACTTAGATTCTTTGAGAGTTCGCTAGAAGACCAGTGAAGGCCAGCATCAAATTGCCAAACGCGGACGGGCGCTCAACATTCTGCATGATCCAAGTATCCGCGCAATCACCTCTGGATATCTCCTTGGACACGTGCTTTGGATTAGAAACCAGGCAGTCAGCGAAAAGGCACAACAGCCCAAGACGGGGAAGTCCGTGGAAGGGATGGGGCAGGGTTGAAATGATGGGGGCATGCCGAGTGGATTGGACGCCCATCAAAATGGCGGAAGCATCCTACATCGCAACTAGTCTTACCACCTTATTTCAAGAGCTCCGCCAGACATAGTTTCCTTCTCGATATCGATGAAGAATTCTTTCACGCTACGGGGAGGTAGTCAAAGGCTACAGTATCTAGTCCCCACATCTTGAATTCCAGGTTGATGAGTAGAAGAGAAGGACACTCCATGCTGGGTCTGCTCCGTTCGGATTGACTGAAAGTTGTCAATGATGACACCGCGTAAGGTCTCGAAGACAGCGACGGGTGATTGTTTGGACTAAAAACATGAAGTTCTAGCGCAGCCATGTCGCGAGTGAGATCCCACGAAATCGCCGCAGGCATCTAACGCGAGACATGATCTTATGGAGTGGTGAAAATGGGGCCAAATGCAAAAAAAAAAAAAAAAAAAAAAATATGTGGAAAACAAAAAATCTAAAAGAAAAAAGTAATGACCAGACTGGGGCTCGATCCCAGGACCTTATCGGTGTTAACGATACGTGATAACCAACTACACCATCCGGCCAACTTGTTGAAAGATTTAATTATTATTGTTAAATAAACCTAAAACAAATGGATCTACGCGTACCTGTCTCTGACCAACCCTGAGTCTCAATCGTGGACAGCATTTGAACATTACTAACCAATCAGAGGCGAGGAACGGATGCAGACCAGAGACCGCATTGAGTCTGCTCCGCTCCGCTCCCTAAATAATTAAGAAGGGGAGACTCGGCTCCACCCAAGCACCTACTTTATAGTAGTAGTACTGACACAAAGGAGCTGGAGGCACTTCAAATTCGACGACCACTAACTACATTCTGATTGCCTCCAAATTCGTTCTTTGTCTACACCTTGCCCTTCAGTAGCCATACCATCAGGAGCCATGACCAATATTTGGAGCGTCGGTCAGAAACTAAAGGGTAAAACGGGGCTGTACACAATCACAAAGCAAATTCAAGATACCGTTTGGTCAGCAATGTATTTGGCCCATTCTCCTACGATACTTGCATCGATGTCTAACAGATGAACGCAACAGGGCGCATAACAGGGACGCGACTATCGTCAAAAGCGTCCGACATTTTCGTCTCCAGAATGAACGAGACATTCTTCTTCGGTTCCAACCCCAATCCCCATACATCCGACCTTTTCTGGACGAGATTGAGGATCCTCCAGGTCCACCTGCTCTGATCCTTAGGCACCTGGAGGACGATCTGTTATGTGCGTCTAACAGTCGACGACTTTCGCGTCTCGAGGTCAAATACGTCGCGAAGAGGGTACTAGGTGCATTGGCTGTTCTACATCGAGAGGGATTCGTTCATACTGGTATGTTATCGGCTCATCCTTCTTCTTTCCTCTCTCCTCTGTCTTCTCTTGAAAATAACTCGGTGGGTCATACATATCAAACCCAGCAACATACTGGTAAATTACCAGCAGAGTGATGTTCGATTCAGCAATGTCCAGCTGGCGGATTTCGGAAGTACCATCCACATCGACTCTCCCTACGCCCGTGATGGGGATGAAATAGGGACGCCCATTTTCAGGAGTCCAGAAGCGCAATTGCAGATGCGGTGGGGGACTGCGACCGACATTTGGTCTTTTGGGGCAACGGTGGGTTCCCATCATTGTTCAATGCCCTGTGTTTGGGTCTAATACCACACAATCACAGCTTACTAGCCTCTTGTATGGTGACGGGTTTCATATCTTCAGGCCTGATGTTCCAGTTGACCACGATGAGTACGATGTCAAGATTCTAAGGAAGCATCATGTCTGCTTCGGGCCAATTCCTACGTCAGATCGGGAGATTGCGGATCAGGAACGACTCGCGGCCCTAGGATGGATAATGCAGAGCACTCCTCCAGAGGCGCTTAAGCCGTTCCATCTAACAACCTCCCGGGAAATCTGTCGGGAGGATAAGGAGTTTGTGCTTAGAATCATGAAGTTGGATCCCCGCGATATGCCTACTGCTGATGCACTCCTGGGGGGTGTCTGGATGGATCAGGATGAGAGCAGTCTCTAGTCGGCAGTATTGGCTTTACCGGGCGGTGGTATACATAAATATTTTAGTTTTGGTATCCAACCTACAACAGGACGTTACTTCTTATCACTTTCTACCGGCCTGATTGACATGGATGATTGGCTTGTTGGTGGGGTAGTGTGGTGGTATTATTTGGTACTGTGGTACAATCATGCCTCCTTATTGCTCTATTATATGCCTGTGTGCTTTCCACGGCATATAGTCCATTGTTCCTGGTCTGTTGTGGTGGATATCCCCACCAACCGAAGAGAATGTGTGATACTAGTATATGGATATATAAACTGCTACTAACCGGAGGCCACACACAACCAAAAACAAGTACCATGAACAACCTCATTAATCCTTTCCTATAATATTTGGTAGGTCGTATACAAATTAACATAAGATCGGAAACCCCCAAAATTATAATTTTCATGATCAGAAAGAATTAATACCACCAGAAAAAACCCGACAGTAAAGTCGAATCCTTATTGCTACGAGACACAAGTCTGGGATTTGCATTGTTTATGCTTCTATATCAAAAAATAAAAGCAATCTTCAACAAGCTGGCCGGATGGTGTAGTTGGTTATCACGTATCGTTAACACCGATAAGGTCCTGGGATCGAGCCCCAGTCTGGTCATCTTTTTGTGATTTTTTTTGCTGCACGGCCATGTGCCTCCCGTTGCAGCATAGTGGATTCATATGCCCGATATGAGAAGATGAGAAGAAATTAAATCATCATCAGATTTACCCAAGCTAGGCTACACCATAGTTGGCAGTGGTCGCTTGTGTTTGCTCCGAGATATCAACATTGTCCTGCCCACTGTCTTCTAAACGCATGAAATTCGGCATCCCATCCATTGGACATTACATCGAGACGCTTTAAATGCCGAGGGGCAAGTTGAAGATATGAAAACTGAAAGCAAAGTCAAAAATAACACGAGAAGAAGGTAATTGCATGGGCAAGTCAATGCAGTAGGAAGTCAGCGGCATGAGCAGTACACATCCTAGCTAGTCAGTATCAGAGCCAGTAGGTGACCACATACCCCCAAGGAAAGAGAAAGTTCAGCCAGACAAGCCAGAGCTTCAAGTCATAGTTGACTCAGTCTGCACCAATGTCCATATTCGGCAGTCAGATGACAGGATGTACCCCCATCGCCGCGGCTGTCCAGATATTAGATTCTCGCTTAGATTTCACCAGTGGCCCATCTATGGCCACGGGTACTGCTGCTCGTGTTGTTCGAGAAAATCGAATGGAACGCTTATAGTACCCTGCGAAGGGAAAGGGATCTGTGATTAACGAAATTGCACATCCGAGATGATCCTCAAGGGACCAGCCCCAATACGCAATGGCCATATAATACATTGCCAGAACTACCAAGTAGACCAAAGGAAATCAACCCCACTTGGCTACCGGCGTAGAAGGTAGAGAGGTCTCAGCATACACCTTTCAAAGCTAAGGGTAGAGTGTATTTCATACCAGGTAACTTGGTGAGTTATTCGCCCTTTCCCTGTTTCACATGCCCGTAGTTTCCACGATTGTACACACCAGCGCTCATGATATGATGAATCAAAGGACCTATCTCGTTGGTTCAAGCGAGTACCCAGCATCCCTGATTTTAAACACCCATAGAGACCCATAGAGTAGAGATGGATCGAAAAACCCATCACTGGTGGACAATAACTGGTGACTACACAAGCAGAACATGGATGGAGCAACCCAAAAACCCAGTTATTGATTTTGAAAACCACTAGACCCTTTAATCACAAGATAATCATCCCCACCTGTTTATATGCCCCTTTTTACTTGCTATGTATAACTGGTATTCCATGCTCAGACCAACTTCCCCAATCCCTCCACCCGAATCTCTCCAATATATCACCGAGTAACTTAGCTTTTAATCATATAACACACTTATGAACATATTTTCAACAAGTTGGCCGGATGGTGTAGTTGGTTATCACGTATCGTTAACACCGATAAGGTCCTGGGATCGAGCCCCAGTCTGGTCATTACTTTTTGTTTTTGATCCAATCTCCCAAGTTTTCGCTTACTTCTCCAACCTGAGCTGGACCTACTGTTTAGACAAAGAGTGCTAGTGGCTTTGTTAGGTTGTTGAACATCAACCACGCATCCAATGCTTCTTTTTTGCGGCTTAGGATGTGAAACTACCACCGACCTGGCACGAATCTGTACGTTGATTTGTCTACATTGGACAGAACGCAACTAGCTTAGTACCTAACTATTAGACGTGTTATTGTTCAAGAGTAGAGATGATATTCCAAATTGTCTATACGTTGAAGTGAGTGTGACTGTGTTACACTATACATTGGGGCCAGCAATGAGTGACATGTCCTAAAGTCCTACATGGAGAAAAAATAAAAAAGTACCCAACAATTCCACACTAGACTAGAGTGGCAAACGGCCAGGTCAGGTCAGGTTAACGGTCAGGTTACGGTTAAGGTATAACGGTCAGGTATAACCACTCTACACTAGACGGGTTTGCCTCAATATGTGAAAGGGTCTAAGACGCTTAAAAGAGTACACTGGTAATGTAAAAAAAACCTAGTGTTCAAGGGTTGAAGAAACCCGCGGGTTATTGAATAACCCGCACTGGGTTCACTTCACTGGGTACTGCTGGTAGGGGTTGAACCACCCAAAAGCCCGCGGCGAATTGAACCCCGTCCCAAAAACCCGAGCCGAGCCGAGCCGACCCACTAGGAAAGAAGGCAAAAATTTGATGTTTTGACTTGGATGACATGCATCGACAAAAAGTATGACCAGACTGGGGCTCGATCCCAGGACCTTATCGGTGTTAACGATACGTGATAACCAACTACACCATCCGGCCAACTTGATGGAAGATGTCTTTGTAGTTGACAATATCATAGGCCAACTTACAAGTCTTGAAGCATGGGCGCGGGGATGTGCATCTAACCATAGCTTGTGGTGCTTACAGTTCCACATCATGGGAGTAGTATTTCTATGTGTACTGGGCTTTGCTTCGGAGAAGCGGGTCAACAATACTATATTAGTAGACAATTTTAGGTACCACTGGAAAGTCATGAATAGTACTAATGGATTTGGTTAGGTTCACCTTTGAACATATTCAAGAAGAGTGTTGCTTGAGGATATCACACGGCATCGCCCGTCTCATAAACCTCTTATCTTAAAGAGTTATCTAGTGCCCTGACAAAAATGATGCCGATAATTGCATTGAAGGTGAATCAAAGCCTTGCATGTGAGTTTCCTGGGCATATCAAACCAAATGACAAGGAGGGCTGAACTTGGACAACAAATCAGGTACGTGCACGTGTTAAGGTGTCATAATGCATGCAGGTTGATTAATATGCAGAATGCAGGTGAACTGATCGCCGCTGATCTTCCTCTGTAGTTGGATCTTTCCCGGAGCATCGCCGGGAAGACAACCACAGGCACAGCCCAACATCTTCAATAGCAGAGATGAATATACCCGCTATTGCAGGCCTATGCTGGGCTTTCAGTAAGGCTGGTACGTGTCTGGCATACCTCCGTCCCACCCAAGCTTACCATTCCACCAGTGGTCGCAGGAACGGTGGCAGCCTTCAGGGCGCCCTTCCGGGGCTCCGATGGGGGCGCGACCGCCATGAAACACATTGTCACGGCTGTCTCCCGCACCTTGTTCGACACCGCAACCTTCGATCAACTCCGGTGAGTTGCACTCGACAGCCCAGACAAGCAGCTCACCCAGACATTAGGTATCTTGCCCCTCCCGAAGCGGTCTATCAAGTTATCGAGGAACACACCCGTCGCAATGGTACCACGTCCAAGCCCGTCCAGCTCCCCGACGGGAGCCCCGCGTCGTGGTTCGGCAACCCCGATGCGCAGCGGTTGCTAATATACTATCCCGGCGGGGGATACGTCTATCCCATGGTACCCACTCATCTCTGTTATATCGATAATATCATCACGGATCTGAAGCGTGCAGCCATCGATGTCGGAGTGCTCTTGCTGCATTACGATCTGGCCCCGACTGCCCGACCTCCTCGCCAACTGGAACAAGCAATTGGGGCCCTCCGATATGCCATCGAGACCCTGGGGAAACGGCCATCTGACATCGTGATCTTGGGGGATTCCGCGGGGGGACATCTGGCCTTGTCTGTCCTTTCTCACTTGGCTCACCCCCATCCCAGCATTCCGGCGCTGTCTTTGACTGGGAACCTAGCGGGCGCCCTACTGCTCTCACCCTGGATGATCGACTCCCGGGCCGACTATGAGAGTCACCGGCAGAACGCGGACCGGGATTCTCTTTCGCTGGGAACTTTGAACTCATGGGCGGACATGTACCTTGGTGATACTACGCCCGACAACTATAGCCAGCCCGCGGGCGCACCTAAAAACTGGTGGCGGTCACTTCCAGTGAAGAAGATCTTCATTGGGGTGGGAGGCGATGAAGTGATGCTTGACTCGACTGTGGAGACTGCTAGGAAGATTGAGGTAAGTCATACTGATGCTGTGATTGGCGATGTAACTTACAGTTTCTAGGCGGAACATGCAGGCGTCACGTTGAGTGTTGCGCATCGAGAGTACCACTGTGAATCTGTTATATCCTCTGCACTAGGGATTGCTCCGGGGGAGCAGTATGAAGCTTTGATGGCTTGGTTGAAGAGTACGTTAACCAAGTGATGAGGAGATGCTCGTACGTGCTGGTTTGCTGGATGTGTCGATTCTGCAGGTCAAAAAACCTAGACCTTCGTGTAGAAGGAAGAGAGTCTGAATCCAGGATTAATAAGAGCCGATCTGTAAACTGATGTGGATAACAGTAAAAGCAAACCAACCTCGTAGAAGCACTAATATGCCAACATACCCACAAGATCATGGACATGTGCATAAGCTCGACAAGCAGACCAGTCATCTCTTTCACTTTCCACTACCTCGCCCCTCAAAAACGAATCTCTTCACTACCAAAAAGATAAATCTAAATGGAGTTGAAGGGGATCGAACCCTTGACCTCTCGCATTTCCCATGAGAATGCGAAGCGAGCGCTCTACCACTGAGCTACAACCCCTACTCAATGGAAATGCGTGATGCTATTCGCTCAGTCAGCGCCAAGTAAACTGTCCAGTAGACAGGCTCCCATGTCGTGCTTAATACTTTGGATGGAGAAGTGCTGGAGCGTACCTGTAACCGTGAATTCAGCGATGAATTCTCAGCGGCTCTTAAACTAGAGCTAGGGCTGGATTGTGAGACCATGGGTGGATATGCGCTCCGGTTAACGATAGTAGGTAATGCATGTGCTGGTGGTGGACACATGTTCGGTCCGGCCCGTTTCCGTCAAAGCGGAAGAGGCGAACGGGCGATAGTGGCCATCGGGCAAGACGTATGGACTATGGAAAGTACCTGACGGATTAGTCAACATTCAGCGTCACTAAGATGGAGCCTGCCTTACGTTAATTATTGATCCAGTGTTCATTTGTGGTGCATGTAGGTAAGTCGGCCATGGCAAGTCCGCCGTAGCCGAGAGGATTCCGGGGAAACCCGATCGACAGGCTCCATCGGCATCGGGGGATCGGATTGACGGGTGGAGTATGCGATGGGGTCCACATTCCATATTTGATGTTCACTGTTTGCTGTAGGTTATCGCGTCTTTGAGAAGTGTAACAGTAGAACGCGGGTTTTGGACCGAATGTAACGGTAGTCGAACAAGAAGGAGAGCGACATGCCCGGCTGCAACCCCTGACCAAAGATTCGTCCGCCCGATCGATCAGGCAACACAGAACCATGTCCACGGCTGGAAATTGCGTCCTGATTACTGGTGGGATGATACGCATGGGCTCCACACCAGTCCTAGAGTCCACTCTGTGTTATAGTGTGCGGGTTTCACGAGGAGTGGCTTTCGATGTCCACATGTCGTCTATATTAAGGGTTTGAAGATCGTTAAACCAACGGGAGTTATTAGTATCCTTCTGATAAATGCATACAACTGTGTTCAGTCAAATTGAAGAGATGTAGGGTGCTCAGGCCCTGTTTATAACCCCTCGGACTAAATCCCGGAGTCGGGACTAGTCCAAGTAGCCGCCAGCCGGGTAGCCTTTATGCCGCCCGTCGCACCTTTTATTATCCAACTCCCTCCTTCCTCACATTCGAATCCATTCTGGCTGTGAGCCTGTGACATCCAACAAAATGGCGTCGTTGACCCGTCCAATCTTTTCCCTACCCCAGAAGCGTATGCCATCATATTAACCCCCTCCCCCCTTTACTCCCAGACCGACCGACTAACATTCTCCTCGCCCAGGACCTGCCCTGCTCGTCGCCATCGCCAGGCACCAGCACCAGCACCAGCCACAACAACTAAGGTACTACCCAACTCTACCTCAAACCACCACACTCACTCACCTCCACCAGATGGACCACTACCACCACCACCACCCCCCAACATCCAACCCCGAAATACCAAATCGAACCCCAAACCCCCCAACAAGGCCAATCTCTCCTCGCCCAGCAACGTCTCCGTCGCCCCGTCGCCCCCCACCTCGGCATCTACAAATGGCAGGTCCACTCCGTCTCCTCCGCCATGCAGCGTAACACCGGCATTCTCTTCTCCGGTAGTCTCTACCTCTTCGCGACCTCCTATCTGGCGGCTCCCTATCTGGGCTGGGATCTCTCGTCGACGAGTTTGGTTGCCGCGGCGGCGACACTCCCGGTGGCGGTCAAGTTCGCGTTGAAGTTTGCGGTGGCGTGGCCGTTTACGTTTCATATTCTGGCCGGAGTGAGGTATTTGGCTACCTCGGGGGCGAAGACCTTGGATAATAGGGAGAAGTTTGTGAAAATCGCGTGGGGGGTTGTGGGGGCGAGCTTTGTGAGTGCGTTGGGGTTGGTGGTGTTTTATTGATTTTGACTCCGTTGGATGAATGATTGGGTTGGGTTGAAGGTTGTCAGTTGTGAGGTGGCTGGATAAAAGGGAAGTTTGTGTTCAAACTGATCAAATATACCAGACCATGGTCATCGTTCCACAATATACACTGTAACCAAGTAAAGTAAATAAACCACTAAGCGTGAGTCTTCATCCCCTTCTTCACCTCCTCCACCACCGCCTTATACGACCCTTTCCTAATCTCCTCAAGAATCCCCCTCCCCTTTACCTCCCACCCCAACTCCCTCTTCGCCTTCTCCCCCGACGCCCGATTCTCCACACTCAAAAACCGCGTCACCACCACCCCCAACTTCTCCTCCGCCTCCGTCACGCTCAAATCCCCCACCTCAACATCCATAATCTCCGCCACAGCCCCAAACATCTCCTTGGCCGTGACCCCCGTCTCGCCACTCGCATTATACACCTCCCCCGCCCCGCCCCTCTCCGCAGCAAGCAAATACAACTCCGCCGCATCCTCCACATGCACCGTCGTGATCCGATTCCCGCCCCCTCCCACAGACGTCACTCTCCCCATCATCGCCGCCATCTCCATCCACCGCCTCACCCCACTTCCACCATGTCCATACACATACGGCGCAAGCCGTACACTCATCGCCCTGACGCCCGTCCCCTCCTCCGCGCCCTTCTCCAAAACATATTTCTCGAGCTCACCCCGCGAATTAATCGGATTCGGATCCAGCGGGGCCCTCTCATCCGTTTCGTTTCCACTTGCGTCAGGAAGAACGATTAACGTTCCACTTGTGATCACGAAGGGTGTAGAGGTGGGGGAGGCACCCAGGCCTTCGAAGATGGCGGTTACGGCGTGCATGTCGATGTCTTTGACTTCGTCGTACGAGGCGTGGACTCCGAATTCGTAGGCCGTGGCGAGGTGGATTACTGCGTCGGCGGTGCGGCTTTCCTCGCGGAGGAGACCGTGGCTGGTTAGGTCGCCGCGGATGGGAATCGCGCCGAGGGAGATGAGTTTGGTGTCGCTGGAGGGGCTGCGTGAGAGGGCGCGGACTGTGTAATTGTGTTTGGTCACGGCGAGGGGGATCAGTGTTGTGCCGACGAAGCCGCTGCCGCCGGTGAGGAAGAGGGTTTTCTTGGGTTCTTGGGCGGTCATTTTGGCTGGGGGGACTTGGGTTGGATGGGAATTGGTGAGTTGTGGTTTGGTTGATGGGATGGGATGGGATGGGATGAGTGAGATGCTGTTTATGATTGGGATTGGGGAAAGAATGTGGTATTTATATATGTTCTGTGTTGATGTGAATGGGGGACTGCACTGGACTTAGGGTTCGGAGTTAGAAAGGTGGGTTAAGTCCGTCGGGGAGGGGAATACCGTCGGGGTTCGGGATTGGTTGACACCATCGGGGATATCGCCTGTTATCTTGGAGGAAAGGAATAGTGTTATTGGTTGTATTGTAAATATCACTGTCGGGTTTGCAGCCAGGAAAATATGAGAGGGATGAGTATGAAAGATAATGATCGATTAGTATTCAATTGGTGTGAAGTACTGCTATACTGATCTGCTGTATGTAGCACCCTGTCCGACGGTATCCATCCCATAGGTTCCTGAAGAATCTGATTATAAGCTCACTCCGGTCGTCGCGGACTTAAGGAAACATTCAGTCCTTTGAGAAAAACTAAGCCTCTGATGCGAGTTAGCTATACCACTTCGATACCCTGCAGCCCGATAGCTTACCCGCATTGTTCGGTCAGTTTCGCACCCGGGGCGAGTTGGATGTCGTAGCGCATGAGGAGAGTAGGCACCAGCTGGACAATTCAGTATGATACGTAGTACATGTGGGAAAATGGTACCTTTGACATCTCCAGCCAGCTTATATCTATAATTGTCAGCCCTAGCTACCATCATAGGTGCAACCAATCACTTACTCCTCCCAACGCAGGTGCGGGATCCGCCACCAAAGGCAAAGAAGAACCGTTCTACACCGTAAGCAATGATCGTCATGGCTCGCGGGCAACTCACTGAGGTCACCTGAATTCTCCTCCAGCCATCTCTCCGGACGGAATTCCTCGCAGTCGGCACCCCATATCTCGGGAACGCGGTGCATGACCCACGGAGTGGACCCAACCACTGTCTAGACGCTGTTACTACAAAGGCTCGAGAACAAAACAGATATACTCACTCCCTCCGGCACATAGTACTCCCCAATCTTCATCCCCCCCGCTGGCACATCCCGATTCAACGGATCCCCCGCAGCAGGATACAGCCGGATAGCCTCGTACATGACCGCCTGCAGATACGGACAGGATTCCGCCTGCTCAAATGTCACCAGATCGCTCAGCTCCCCTCCCGATCTCTTTCTCTCTAATTCGTCCATGAGTCGCCTGTAGGCGATCGGATTCTTCAGAAGAAGATAGAAGATCGCATGCAGTGATATCGACGTTGTATCAGACCCGGCAAACACATTCGCGGTCATCATAAATGCAATATCCAGGTCGCTGAAATGAGACTTGGTCTGCTGGATTGTGAACAGCTGATTTAGGATATCTCTATCGTCACCGCCCCGGTCTTTCCGTGCGGTAATCTCCTGAGCGGCAAATTGATGAAAATAGCCATTTCGATCATTGACTGCCAGCCAATTCCCAATGACTGGTTGGAGCTTTTGATGGAGGTCATAGAACCAGCGCACAGTCATAAGCCAGGCCATCGACAGGAAAGATCGTTGAAGCCGGGCAAATACGCCTTGGTCATCTCCGGCTTCGACGTATCCGAAAGGACGTGAAAAACTGACTGCGCCAATGACGTCTAATGAAAAAAGTCAGTACAAACTCGATTCAATTGCAAATGCCGTACCAAATGCGAACAACTGCAGAAAATTTCCAAAATCGATCATGCCAGACAACCCGTCCAGCTTCTGCACCATGCTCGTAATGACCGAGTTAACGTTGGGCTCCAGGTGAACCATCGAGTTCATCGAGTAAGCACGCGCGACGAGTTTTCTCTGTTCCGAATGGATCTTCTCATCCCGCTGGCGGAAAAGATCAAAGGACCGGGCCGCCTGAGGGACATTGTATGAGGCGGACTTGATGAACTTGCCTCCCGCCTCTGTTGGCTGTTAGCGAGCACCGAGATAACTGAAGCAAGCTTACTGTATATTTCTCGAAATGCCGCCGGATCTGCTACACTCCTAGATCAAGTTCAGCATAAAGACAGCGCCAGGCAAAATTGACTAACAGGTGATTCGGTGCTATGCGCACTACCGGTCCATATTTCCGATGAAGCGCGATAACATCTCGATGGGACTGCCCTTGGAGTGAGTACCATGCACGATGCCAGTTGGTAACCTTGGCCAAAAAGGGCCCTGGAATTCGAGCCAAAGGGGATAAGAGACACTGATAAAGAATATAGACGCCAGCGCCGAGAAGTAAAAGGATACTAGCTGAAGATAGCTGCATGATGGCGGTCAAGCTGAAGCTTAGAAGATCACCAAGCTCCGCGCAAGTAGGAATTCTTGTAGGTCTATAAGGGAAAGGCTAGGCGGCGGGCTGAATGATTGATTTAACGTAGAGTCGGCATAGGTACTCCCTTCATTTTGGGCTATTCGGCTAAATGCTCGTGGTCCATACTGCTCCGAGAACCGTTATTATGCAACGAAAGATGAGCATAGCCACGACACAAAGTCACGACCCAAAGCCCCGCCTAATGGCCACTTGCATCCTGCAGCTGGCATCTCCGCACACGCAAAAGTTTTAAGGCCCCCCCGCGCTGTATCCATGATCTGCAGCAGACAATGGCGTGTCGTGCGGGGCATCCACGTAGTCAACCCTGAATCTGATTGGATGCGGTACCACCCAGAGTAATAAATTTCCTGTTGCATGAGCCCCTCTATCATCGCTTGTCTCATTGGAGGGGCTATATTATGTGGGGTATCTGAGACAATTGCCATTGTGTTGGACCCGATGGTTTGTGACCGCGCTCTGTATCTTCCCACATTGCCAGGCGGATTGCTGGCACCTGTAATCCTTGTCTTCCGCAACTGACGGCACGGGCAAACAAAGGATGATTTCTGTCTTCGTGACGCAAATTTATGTTTTCGGTTAGTGGCTAATGCAGCATGCCAATCTGACGCAAGAGTAGCGGGCAGTAGGGTGGATCTTATTGCTCTCATATCTCATATAACCATTAGTACCACGTCGGCGAACCTGACAGCCTCGATGACGAGTTCACAGCTGTTTTGGACTGTAAGTGAGGAGTACAATAACTGAAAATCCCAGCCCGATCAACAACCTGGGCACTGATCAACTCACACATGGCTCGGACGGTGTTAAGCAATCCGAATCTGAGAGTTCACCCGCATCTCACTCGGTGCTGGTTCGATAGCAATGCAGATGCTTGTAGCAGCCAGCGTCGGCACCAGGATCCGTAACCTTGCATCAGCCGCATGCGTTTGTGATGCTAATGAAGCAAGGCAATAGAGTCTCGCAGCTCAACAAGATAAGATACAGACACTGTGAGAGATTGCAGGTGGGTTTAGTGGTGGAAGGACGCGACGTAGGTGAAGAAAACCGGGTAGGGGGGAGGATTGTCTACAGCAAAGACACGCTGCGACGCACATGACCGCTGTGTTTGCCAGCCATTCCGCATTGGGCATGTCGATGTCTACGGGCAGGTCTTTCGAAGTCTACCAATGTATAATAACAAGAACTAGTCAATTTGATCGAACTCTAAATCCCACTGCAGACTACATTATCTCATTAGGTCTCCTTCACCAAACATGTCTCTCCCACACAAATACCAGAAAGTAACCAGGTACTGATGCGCTAGACATTGCGACACCGCCGGGCATGATTGTCAGGCAAAAGCTCAGTCTTATTCGCCGAAATGACCGCTTTATCCAGCTCCTCTCTCGTCCAATCAAGTGCGTTTCGAAAGGCGGTCGCTCCTTGTCTGAATGTAGCGGCATCGTGGATCATTGACCAGGCCCCGAGCTGGGTCATAATATAGTCGGAGGGATGGCAGCTTCTGACACCAGGAACATGAGGAATGGCATGATGGGCATATAAGGAGAGCAAGCCACTAGCATAGGTCACTGTGATGGTATAGGCTTTGTGATCATAGAATGTCTCGTCTCGATGGTATGACTGGAGAGCCTGCACACCCCGGCACCCGATAGCGCCAGCATGACACGCGTTTCGAAAGCACACAGCGGTAGGGTGAGAGGGATCGCTTACTTCCACAAAGAAGTTTGGGGCTAGTGGTGCTTCAGCCTCATCGCCTAGCCAAGGGATAACTTGGTCGTGGATTGCCTCACGAATTTGAAGACCAAGACTCTCCTGACGTGCACCATTGTAATAATCTAGTACAGCAGTAGGTAGAGGCCACTCCATGCTAAACGGGGCAAGATGATCGAATGATCCTCCTCGGCCAAGAACATAAGCTTTCGTCTTCATCTTGCCCCATATGGTTGGAAGGACATCTTTGAGAATCGCCCCCTTATAGTGAGAGTTAGCTGAAACATGCCTAAATCTCTTGAAGTCAGCCTCGGAGAAGCTTGATTCGGTGAGAGATGCTCGCCGGCGAGAGAGCCTTTGATTGAGGGCGTCCCAGTTTTGTGGTGGTGCTGGCACCCGCCCATCAGGACCCGGACATTCGTTTGGATAAATGCCGTTGTACGTCAGCTGCTCTAGAAACCAATCATTATACATCATGTTATGGGGTATGAAGATGTCATCATCGGCTTGGGACATTGTGTAACTATTCAATGTGTAGTTGGATCAGTCACTGTCGATTAGTCAATGGGATTGTTAATGAGCGCTTCAATGATCGGGGGAAGCTTCTGGATTCCTTCCGGGCAGAGTAAATCTAGTATCGTACCAGTCAAGCCAAGGGCTGAGGTGGAGGTCGCGAGGAAACTTATAAAGGGTTGAGGCGGGAAATAGTTCGGCGAGTGGCAGTGATTCGACGGCGTTTGCCTCGAGCAGGTTGGTCATGCCCGAAAGATAGATCGGAAGAAATTGATTCGCTGGGAATCTGATACAAACTGATTTGTGACGTGCGGAAAGTCTGATTTATTGCCTCGATCTCACTGGATTCCCAGCAAACAGATCCTCTGAACGCGCCGGCTTCTACAATATCGGTCTTCCGGATCCACCCCCTTGTTTTACTCGAGACGTTTCAGCGTCAGCCTTGGCTTGGCTCCTCAATGCACTCCAAGTCGCCCTCTACAGCCATCAAAGTGGCAGTCTGCAGCAGCTTCCAGCCATTCCCATCAAAACACTCAATGCTTCTTTGTCATGGCAAGTCTTGAGTCCAATGATTAGATCTCACGACCCAGAGATAGGATCAGTGTACCCTTGGCTTCCTGATAACTGAACCATCTTCCTTAGGGCTGATAGATTTGGCCGAGCCAATGATTCTTATACCTGAACATGATGTACTGGTGAAGACGCCTGTGTGATCCTAAGAACTTGGGAAATATGTTTTCAACGGTAATGACCCCATTCTACATATGATTTATACAAGTGCGATAGTGGCAATTGAATTTAGCTGATTGAACACGAGGCCTTAGTGCAGAAATATCATATGTCGTCTTACTCTTCGCACATCAACCACTCATGTCTGGATCTTCTGCTCAAATAAACAAGTGATGTGATTACTAGCCCTATCAGTCCTGAAAATGGGGCCGGGGCTACGACGGTCTCCCCACCCATCTTTTGTTCATATTGGGGGATCTGAAATTCACCTTTTCAATACATTCGGATGCCAGATAGTGACGCAATAAAATGCCGTGCACTTGGCGTATGTCCCGTCGCTATGAGATTCCTTATCCGCGACCATATCCTGTTGTGGGGACAACCTCGAGCAACCTGGGTGCTGCTATATAAAGCGAGGTGAAATGGGTAATGAGCTTACCCGAGCTTCTGACCGACATCCACTCATAGCTCTGACGCAAGAGCGCCATAAAAACAATCCTGTATAGGTTGAGATATAACCTCCTCAGCCTTCCTATCCATCGTCCCTTTCCACCGTAACTATAGAAGAAAAATTATTGAACCATCCCCCATTAGGATCATGGACGTCATTATCAATTCAATGGTAGGTCTCACATTTTTGGAGACGTTCTTTTGGCTTTTTGTTATTCTAGTTGGCTGAAGAAATCTATCGAGGTTTCTCCGCGGTGGTGCGGATTGACTTTCAGGAAAATGGTTCCCTTCTATAAACGCCGCTATCTCACAAGATCTCCCCAAAATAGCAGCTATATCCTGTGACTGGCGAATCACCACATCCCTCCACCTCGCTGGACACCCTCTAAGGCCCAGACTGTGCTGGGGTATACGAGTAAGCGGTGAAATCTTCAGGTGGACGATGCTAAAGCCTAGTTAGTATGGACCTGTAGATGGACTTGTCAGATAGCATACATTTCGAATATCGGATAGGTCAGGTCCTCCCTGTCGGGAAAGCTTCTTGATATGCTTCAGACAGCTTGGTGTACAGCTACGGAGGAAGTCTGGAGCGGGTTGAAATGGTCTGTGAAGTCTCGTCCTATCAGAGTTGTATGGTTGAGGTTGAGCGGTGGGGATGATAATACCTGCAACTGGGCCGTGGACGACGAGTTCTTTTGCGCAACTCCTCTAATGCGCTTTCCGTTAGGTAAGTCTCCCCTAAGCTATTCCACGACCTAGGGAGTAACTGGAAAGTCGTGCAATTTCTCCATGGACGGTGTGCGTGTTGAATGGCAAGGTGAGGAGGGATAGTGGGAGGAGGAGTCAGAGTTGGTTTGACGGAAGCCGTAGAGGGCATGTCACGAGAATGATGTATCCTAGGCTGCGATCCAGGACAGTAATTTTTCTCATTCAGAGTGAGGCTGTTTGGCTGTTCCCGATTATTCGAGAAGAAGGATAGGCCTTATATAGCCTTCTTTCACACCAAATAAATCGGATACTGTCTCTAAAAGCAGGAAAGCCGCGGATGAAATCATCTGACGCCGTACATGCAACTACAGTTTCCGGTAGCCTAGGGAAGTGCTTCTGTAACATGCAGTAAGCAGGGCATATCGTAAGTAACCATAGACGAGTTTCAGACAGGCTAGTTATTTCTCGCCAATCCATCGTTCCCAATATAGCTGCATCATATAACAAACGGGGCTAGGCTAACAAAGAGTTGGAAGAGGTTGGGTAGGATGCCATTTGAATGACGGCATCCGGGACTGGTCATTTTTTTTGCAGGGTTATTCCTGTCCGTTGGCCAACAAAATCCGACCGCCATCCACACAAAGAGAGATGCCATCCACGTACGACTGGAACCATCATATTAGCCCTTGACACACCACAGGAGATTTCAAACTTACTCCAGCCCTGCTAACCAGATAAAGCACCGTCCCCGCGAGGTCTTCTGCCCTCCCAGCTCGTTTGGCAGGAACCTTCTCGAACAAAGTACTAAACATGTTCCCTGCCGCACCTATCGGATTCATATTACTAGGGACAACTGCACCAAATCAGCCCTAGTCATCATCACCCTGACATAACAGCTGCAGAAAGCACACCGAGAGATACTCACAACCCGGATTTATCCCCACCACGCGCACATAGAACCGCTGAAACTTCGCCGCCAGCAGCTTCACCAGATGATCCGTCGCCGCCTTGCTTGTCGCATAGCTTGTCAAATCCACATTTGTCGCATTGTGCATACTCGCACAGGAGCTCGTAATAACCATCACGCCTCTCCCATCATCCCGACCCCGACGACCATCACTCAGCGGCTGCTCGGCCGCAGCAGCCAGGAGAGGAAGAAATGCAACGCTTAGAAAGTAATGGGCCGTGGAATTGATTCGGAACGTATCCGCCCAATCTGTCTCCTTGCTCGACCACATCGACTCTTGTAGCCCCGTTAGCGTCGCGGTGAGCACGTTGCATGCGATAGGTGGGTCGCGTCGAATCCCCGCGTTAGATATGAGCATGTCGAGCTTGGGCTCTTTTGCAGAGATCGTTTGCGCAAGCTGGGCGATGGAATCTTTGGACGAGAGGTCACAGGCGTAGCTTGATTGTGGACTGAGTGTCTGATAAATTTCAGTGATAGGAGAGGCGATGCGTACCCTTCTGCGCTTCCGCCTGATTCGGATCCTGCTTGGTTGAGTTCTAATACCGTTGGGCCGATATGATCGCTGGATAAAGCGACAATGTATACCTTGGCTCCGTTGGCGACGAGCCCCTGTGCGGTATGTTAGTATGTAATGTACCACTTGGGGCTCGGTTCCGAGATACCTGAGCGATCATGCGTCCTATTCCGCTGCTGCCCCCTGTCACGAGGGCGACGCGACCTTTAACGTTCATCATATCCTGTGCTAATAGGGAATTCATTGTAAACAACGAATGGTTGTTCTATGGGGAGGGGTAGAGGAGGAAGGACGTGGAGGAGTGGGAGTTCCCCGCTTTAATGTCTCCCCCCGTCGGATTCCCCGACCCCTTGAACAGATGCTTAGTGGAGCGGCATTACTACAAATTACTACAAGATAACGAGAGGGGTAAAATGACGCCGAATTCACGCTATTTTAACTAATTGACTGCTCAATTACCAAGACCTTCTAGCCTTCACTCCTTATAGTGTTCCTTGGTTCTCAACTCGGCAGCATTCAAGCACTCTCTGGTCATCGCATCATCGCGCGGAATCAACCGGACCTTGAAATCTCTCGGAATCGCGACAAGAGCCGTCTTGAACTGATTGTACTCAACATAGTCCGTATTCGGCGGCTGATCCTCACTGGCCACAATCTTGTACGAGGAGAGAATGCGTATCAGTGCTGAATACAGCAGCCTGATCGCGATGACCTGCCCCGAGCAGGCACGAGATCCGGCCCCAAAGCTGAGATGTGGGAGGCCTTGTATCTCCCGCTCGCTCGGGGGATCGACCGATTTTAGCCAGCGCTCAGGATCAAACTTACCTCCATTGGGCCCGAAGTGGTCGACGTCTATCAAGGAGTCAGTAGGTTGTCCTAGACGGGCGTAGCTGTTCGACAACGCCTACCGTGGTTGCCCGCTTGTGCATTGATTAAGATCATTGTCTTAGGAGGAATGATAACGCCGTTCCAGTTCACTTCTGTCGCGGTTTTCCGGGGCAGGCTCATGGAACTGACAGTGTAGTACCGGCCTGCCTCTTTGACGATGGCGTTGACATAGGGCACCTTTTCCTCGTGGATGCAACCCAGCCAGGCATCTTGCGCATCAGGATAGTATCTTTTGATATCCTCGTACGCTCTGTCCTGCCAGATCTGGCCTTCTGGAGTGGACAACGAGCCAATCACTGAGGTTAGAGTGCCGGGAATGGTTTCAAAGCCACCAGAGACCAGGGAAAGACAGATCGAGGAAACCTCTACCCCACTCAACTTGGTCTCTTCATCCTTGAGAATAGCGGCTGAGATGCACGGCTTATCGGTCCCCTTTTTGATCATATCTCGCACCTTATTCAAGAGCAGATTGAGGTACGCGTCTCGGCGCTCTCTGAGCTCCTTGGACCGGGCGTTCTTCTCATTATTTGGCGTGTAGCGCAAGATGGGAATATAATCCTGCAAATTCTCCGACGCACTGCGGAGCAAGGAAATCGCAGATCCCACATGGAGAATCTCCCGAAGAAGGTCATCGTAGACTTCGTTCATGCGAATACCATAGCACAGGGTCAAGGTCGTGTTGAGAGCATATCGCTGGATATACGGGCGGACATTGAGTTCAACCTGGCCATTCTTACTGTCGCGAAAGAGGTCTCGGACAATGCAGTAGCTTTCTAAATCGAACATGGGATGGTAGTTCCGCAAGGCTGGTCTGCCCAATGCCGTCCCGGCTGCCTTGCGCTTTCTCTTGCAGGAGTCGTCCCAGGGTGATGAGCCAATGGTAAACCCCTGGGTACTGCTGATGACCCCATGGAATGTATACAGTTTCGGCCGATCAATGATGGCATTCTGATGACCTAGTAGCACGGCGCGACAGTCTTCGAAGGAGTTGAAGACCACCGCCCGCGTATTACCCAGCTTGATCTGGAAGACCGAATGACCGTACTGTCGCCACCAGCGCTCACACACGCTTGCATGGTCGTCGCCTAATTTCCGAAGATGACCGAATAGTGGAATGGCGCCTGGGATCTCGGGAAGCCCCTTGATGTGCGGGATGTCCGTCACCATCGTTGCCTGTCGCGGGGGAAAAGTCAGCAGAGCGACGACTTCAGAGCAACCACAGCCATACCTGGTAGATGAAGTAAATACCTATAGCGACAAGACCTACGACAACGTAACTGGTGGGGATCGCATCCAGCAGCGTTGTCGCGCCCTTGTTCTCCTCTACCATGTCGAACATTTCTCCGAGATGACTGATTTCGAGCCTCTGCGATCGGCGCGATGCACAGCTGATGGGAGTATGTCGGCCGTCCAGTGGCTCTTTATACTTGTTAGTTCCTTGGCAGGAAAGACAAGTGTTCGGGACCAACGACGGTATCTGTAAAGCCACACTCCGTGTCCGATGGATCGTCTTGGCTCATGGCTGTCGGACGATCCGACGGGGAAGATCGAGAGATACGTCAGAAGCGCGCGGGCCGATAACAGGCCTCCGCCCAATCAGACCAATGGCCAGGTCACGACCAGATGCAAGGCGCTGCCACCGATTGTCACTCTGTCGAGAGGTGGTAGGCAGTAGCAGCAGCCCCAAGTGAAGTGTGTTCCGTAAGCTTTGTTATTAGCTTTCGGACTTCGGCTCGAATCTGAGCGACTGTGAAAATGATTACCGAACCCACACTGACGTCCAGTGTAGACCTTCTTCCGTCTCTCCACCCCCAACCAAGGGAACATGTTGCCCTGGGCCCAAAGGCCCAAGTGGATATCACCATGGCACCAATGGTTCTTGTTCTGGAGAACCAAGCCCCAGACAGCTTCAACTCCTGATATCTCAACGCCTGCCAAACGAGCCTGCTAGCTACGGATTTTCCCTGGTCTTATTGTAGGAACCGTGCAATGCCTTCACTAAACGGAGTAACAGAGGCCAGATACCCCTGCAGACTCGGCCACAAAATGCTGGTTATTGAAGTACCTAAAGGCGTAGAGAACCGGGCATGGAGGAACGTGAGTCCAGAGATCGAGGCGAACGTGCCGTATGCGTAGCACATGTAACGCGTGCTCTTCTTGCGAGCCTACATTGCTTTTTGTTGTATGGGCTCTACTGAGAAGCATCGCTTTGTAATGAGATATAGTGGACTTTGGAGAAGAGGGATAGCGACGGGAAACAGTTACCACAGTACATTGTACTGCTGGCGAGATTCTAAAGTTGGGGCAAATAAGTTGGCACGGGAGGGTAGGGAGTACCCAGCCAGCATCGACATTGTTAGGGACCCCAAGGTAGCGGCCTCCATCTCACCATTGTTGCCCGAAAACAGTGGAGAAAGAGGCACCTGGATATACTCTACGGCATAGTAAATAGCGACCAGTTTACCAATCCTTCTCAGTTGGAACACCATACCCGCGGTAACATACATAGATAGCCGGATCCACTTAGATACGGGAGACAGGGGCTCCAGTCACAGTAAGACTTTTTAGCACATGAGATTTCCGTTTGCAACATTGATGAATGTACATTGTGGGTGGAATCTCTGATATATACCCCATGGCCCACAGATCAGTGCTTGCAAAGTGCCTCCTCCAGTGGAAGTAAGGTCTTAGAAACAGTTTATGTAGATAGGGAGCGACATGGTTACCCATGTCAGCTTGGCCGAGTCGGAGGATTTGCGAGGCAGTGTATTTCTGATCAATCTCGTGGAAAAAGAACCAGTAAATCCGGCTGTTCTTGCTGGAAACAGTTATAAAAGAGTAGCCCTCTCCTCCGAAACCTCTGTCCCGAGTCCTTGCGCATCCATATAATTTCACATCTGCTGCCTCACTTGTACTTCTAACGCCCTCAGACCCACGACAGTACCTCTCTCAAAAACCGAGTCGTCTGCACAATGTATCTCGACCTTCACCGGCAAACTCCACATAAGCGCCAATCACTCGAGAATGGTGGTCAAACAAACCGCCCAGCCAAACATGGCAAACTCCCTTCACCTGTAGGTATTGACTAGCCTTCACTCACTTCCATGTCGCCATTCTTCCTACGCTGACACCCAACAAGCAGGACTTTTCGCACTCTGTCTTCATTCCTCGTCCTGGTCGCCGGATTCGATATTCATTACCTCCCTTAATCGGGCCCATGATCTGCCCATTACCCTGAAAGGGTCAACTCTGTCCACAGATGGTGCAGGCTCTAAGCGAGCACAACGATATTCGCTCACATATGCAGCTGCTGTGGGACGCCTTATCTTCGAGGAGTGAGTACCTGCGTATCCCGATGGGCTGTATTGAAGACAAACTAGATGGATTTTGCAGAATGCTTATTTTAGATAGTAGGACATATGCGTGACTTAGACCTGGAGGTTCCGATAATGTCTACCACCGAATTCGGATGGTAGTCACCACTTTATATTATCAACCATATCGCATTGTTCTCCTGCAGATAGTGTGACAGAAGCCTTTCAAGCTGACCACCATGACTGGAATAGCAAAGCTTTAACAAAGTTTCGCTGTTTGGGCGATGATGGCGTTGTCCATCGCATCTCTGATGAATCTGCGCGCTGTATACTTGACCATTGGCTTACTGAACCAGATCCCTTGTTTTTTCCCACCGCAATTGGCAGCCATTCGGACTACCAGTCAATTTATATGTTGCATTAGAATCAGCTTCTCGTTTTCTATATGGGAGCATCCGAATTCGACACCAAATCGGAGCGTTTGCATCTATCTGAAAGCACAAGAACAATGTTGGGTTAATAAGGCCTATAAGGTTGCTCTAGATGACGATTGTCGACCAAATATTATAGACACATTGACGTACGCACAAGGAGCTCCGCGAACGATGAAATAATAGCGTCGCATTGTTTTTTGGGATGGTTGGTGGCTGATAACGCCTATTCATTGGTAGTCAGAGGATTGCTGGTGCTTATGGGTTAGCCCGACTGGGTAAGAGCCTGATGACACCATCACACCGAGGGTTTCCACCGATAAGCCCACAATCCCTGGCACTCGTGGACTTGCCCGTCCCCCCTCACTTCGCCGTGATTCTATCTTCTTCAATAGCTCAGGTAATGGTACATAGTGATATAATCATAGCCATTGCCCCCAACTGTACAGCGAGGCGACCGACATGTATTCTGATGAGGATGGCTCTGCCTCAAAGCAAAGCCAGGCAGCCTACAACGCCCAGATACGACTGCTTATATCAGTGACCTCTGTTCTATCGTGGTTGGGGCTGGCAGCAGCAGTTGCAAACGGTGAATATTCTCCAGGAGATCTACAGTTCTCACTGCCGTTGAATCAGTTGAGCCCACTCAGCTGGAGCAAGCATTTGTGGGCAAGTATATCTCTAGAACATGAAGATTTGATGAACAGTTCTCAGATCTAACAGCATGATAGCTTCTTCTTCCACTGCATAGTCTGTCTCTTCACTGGACTGAAAATCCTCCCAGCGTCTATAGCGCTGGACTCAGAGGGTCGCTCTTAGCTATCCTCACCCTCTTTTCGCTTTGCTTCCCAAGAGCGCCGACTGATGACAGGCCCTTCTTTGATCTGTCACCAGTGTCTTTGCAGGTCTACGCGGCCATTGGCTTGGCAGTCGTCCAACTTCTATTTCCTCGTCGGCCAGATCTTTTCGCACCGGATGGCAAGCCAGTGGACCTCGAAAACAGCTCTTCGGCATTTCATAAGTATTCAATGCACTGGTGTTCGAATGCTCTCAGTCTTGCTGGCAATCATGTTGGGCTTGGCCAACTTCCTGCTCTGGACTATCGTTCCAGATCGAAGAGCCAGCCACTTCTTCTCATCATGTCCTCCCGGACCTCTCTGTGGAATCGAATTGTAACCGACCGATTCGCCGGATTCGCCAAACAATGGAGTCTAATGTTTGTGCGATCAATCATTACCTTCGGGTCTCCTTATTGTGTCATGCGATTGCTCAAAAGCCTGGAGGACCATCATGATTCAACATATGACGCTTGGATGTGGCTGATCGGAATTGGGGTATCCTCCTTATGCCAAACTTTAATCCACTATCACCTCCTCTGGACACAGTGGTCAGAAATGGCCATCCCGGTTAGAGCACAACTAATTATGGCGATGTTCGTCAAAGCACTAAGGGTGAAAGACTCCAAAGACCCCAAAAGCTCACAAACGGCCTCCGAAAAGCCCGAAGCTATCAATCTCATCTCATCGGACACTGCTTCCTTCTGTAAATTTACTGCTGTCAACCACTATATTCCTGCGCTACTCTCCAAATTCTTCTTTGCTGTGTTGTTTCTCATGAGGTTACTGGGATGGCAGAGCACCCTAGCTGCAATGGTGGTCACTGCAATAAGCGTACCGGTACATACATTTGTCATTAAAAAGGAGCGCGTGGCGCAGAAGAGCCTTGCAGCAGCAAGAGACAAGAGGACCAAAGCGATCAACGAAGCTATGCATGCACTCCGGCAAATCAAGTTCTCCGCCTTGGAAGCTCAATGGGAAGAGCGCCTAGAAACCTTTCGACAAGAGGAGATCAAGCAATTACGCAGGAGCTTCTTTGCCAAAAACGTAAGGTCCGTCTGGAGCGTTGCGTCTCCATTCATTGTTGCAGCGTCCTCAATTTGCACCTACGCATACACCAAAAGATCAATATCTCCATCTGTTATCTTTCCGATGATTGAGCTCTTGCCTCACCTCCAAGGAACATTAGGATTCCTTCCTGTTGTATTTCATGATTACTTCGGCGCCAGGGCAAATGGGCGCCGCATGGAGGATTATTTGAGACGACCGGAACAGGAAAGGGTTCTTACGCCCAGCCCATCAGGTCGTGTTTCATTCCAGAATGCGTCCGTCTCCTGGCCGTCTGATGAGCCACA
Organism: Aspergillus carbonarius ITEM 5010; assembly: GCA_001990825.1. NCBI lineage: Eukaryota > Fungi > Ascomycota > Eurotiomycetes > Eurotiales > Aspergillaceae > Aspergillus > Aspergillus carbonarius. The sequence continues at coordinate 553,600 of KV907507.1, read as the reverse complement.
CCCAGAGATCAAGCAGGAGAAGGAAACTCCTTCGCAACATCGATTTTCCCTCTGCAATATCAATCTCGAGTTTCCCGTTGGGAAGCTTAGTATTATCCACGGTAAAACAGGATCAGGAAAGAGCTTGCTGCTCGCTTCCATACTCGGGGAGATTGACTTACTAGCTGGCCGTATCGAGGCACCATCGATGGCTAATGGGCAGCCGGTTGCATTTGTATCCCAGACACCGTGGCTCCAGAATGCCACAATCAAAGACAACATCTTGTTCGGAAGTCCTATGAACATGGAAAGATACGAGAATGTTCTCAAAGCCTGTGCACTCTATCCTGACCTTGCTGCCTTGGCCAAGGGTGATGAGACCCAGATTGGTCTACGCGGCGTCAAGCTCAGCGGAGGTCAACGCGCGAGACTTTCATTCGCAAGGGCAATTTACTCTAGCGCACAAACCCTTGTTCTCGACGATATATTTTCAGCTCTCGATTCTCATGTCTCCAGGGATATCTTCAATGCACTCACCGGCGAGTTGTGCCGAGGCCGGACACGGATTCTTGCAACACATCGGGTGTCCTTGTGTTTACCAAAGACCAAGTACATTGTCCATATACAGGACAATACCATAAAGTATGCAGGAAATACGGTCTCAATAGAAAGAAACTGGGACGTTGTCGAACATGAGGCGCCCCCCGAAGCCGGCCCATCGGTGCAAGAAAAACCGAAAGAACGCCCCCGCACGAAGACCACTACCAGGGCCCTGGATGCACGGACAGACCTGAAGGTGTATAAATGTTACTTTACAGTGGCAGGCGGCCTTGGGTTTACCATAATCTATATCCTCGGCCTCGTAGTCAAGCAGCTTTTGAGTTCGTTGACGACAAGGACCTTGGGCCGTATCAATTCGACACACTCAAAGACCGCCATTCAACTAGAGAATGCCTCCCCACTTCCTACCAATGTGGAAGACGGATTACGGCAGTGTCTATACCTGTATATGTTTATTTCGTTACTGACCGTACTTCTACAGTTTCTTTCTAACCTGCATACATTTGCAGGGTCATTACGTGCGTCTAAGTCACTATTCCGCGAGGTTACGTCAAGAGTCCTTCGAATGCCTCTCCTCTGGCTTGACAACACGCCAATTGGGGAGATATTAAGACGATTCACCGTGGACACTAAGCATGTTGATGATCAAGTTCTCGACACCATGTCTGATTTTGCCGACAATTTCGTTCAGATGGCGGTTATAGCATGCATCGGGTAAGTTCTAGCTTAGCAATGAGTCAAGGTCACCTGCTAAGAAAATACCAGGCTATATACGTCCAAGTACACGGGCTTCTTAACTGTTACTCTTTTATACTGGTGTGCAGTAGTCAGCAAGCGATACATCAAAGCTCGAACGACAGTCAAGCGCGCTGATGCAGAGCCAACTGCTGATATCCTCGAACATTTCACATCATCTGCAGCAGGTGTCATGACGATCCGGGCCTTCGGTGCAACAGATCAGCTAGCTGAACAAATGCACCAACGGCTCGATAGCTTGTCCACAGCTCGGAGACATTTTTTCATTTTTAATCGCTGGCTGGGCCTCCAAATGTCTCTTGTAGGTGTACTATTCAGCACTGGCACGGGCATCATTTTAATGTCGTCGAGTTCTGTGATCGACGCATCTTTAATTGGATTCTCCCTGAGCTTCTCCATGGGCTTCTCGCAGGCCGCGTTCCAAGCAATCAACAATTTTGGAATGCTGGAAACCTTCATGAACGCAGCAGGAAATATCATAGCATACTCTGAGATGGAGACCGAACGTCAGGGCGGTCAAGAAGTTCCAGACAGCTGGCCCTTGAAGGGAACCGTTGACGTCAAATCCCTTAGCGTTTCCTATTCAACTGATCTCCCCCTTGTCCTGAAAAATGTCTCATTCACTGTCCAGGGGGCCACACGAGTCGGCATTGTAGGTCGCACTGGAGCCGGAAAATCATCACTAACACTGGCCCTTCTACGCCTGGTTGAACCCCATGCGGGCTCAATCACCGTCGATGACATCGACATCTCAACCATCAAGCTCCAGTCCCTCAGATCCCGAATCGCATTCATCCCACAAGACCCCGTGTTATTCTCCGGAACCGTGCGGTCCAACCTTGACTACTTCCACCAAATCTCGGAAGCCACACTCAACGAAACCCTGAGACGCGTCAAACTGCTTGCGGAAAGTCCGGAGGACGAAAGCGCCGGTCTATTTACCCTCGACACACCTATTAGCGCTGGAGGGGCAAACATGTCCCAGGGCCAGCGGCAGCTCCTCTGCCTTGCACGCATCCTAATCAAGAAACCGAAGATCATCATTCTCGACGAGGCGACGTCAGCCGTGGATCACAAGACGGATCTATGGATTCAGGAGACGATTCGAAACCAGTTTAGTGGGACATTGATTGTTGTTGCGCATCGGCTGAGGACAATATCCTCTTTTGACAAGATAATTGTCATGAGTGAAGGGGAGATTGCGGAGATGGGGACGCCAGCGGAGCTACTGAAGAATGGAGGGCTGTTCTATGATCTTGTTCAAAACAGTGAGGACAGAGAGTTTCTGACGGATACAATCGGATGAGAGACGTACATCTTGAAATGTGGGTGTCGGAGATGAGACAGGGTCGTTTGGGGTCCGACTAAAATATAGTTCGTTGAAAGTTTGAACACTAGAAGTTGAAATCCTAAGTAGGATCACGCTTCCCAAGTACTGTTCTGCGATTATTCACACTGAGAGGAACACGCAGTAACTGACAAGACAAAGATCGCTAGCATACGTCAAGTGTAAATCAGATCAGCGAGCTTTCATTTTCTATTCTACAATCGATCGATGGCCCTAACTAAGCCTTCCGTGTCATCAACTGATATGCCTGCATGAGAGGGGAGCCAGTAAATCCCCATCCTCGAGGCCGGTAAGTTTGACGCCCTGCGCAAGCTACGGAGACTTCCCAATCCGAGACCGGACAACTTCTGGAAGGCTTGGCTCAGCGCTGATAGGAAAGCGACAGCAATGATTGGTAGTGGAGGACAGAGGATACGACGGGGACATCCTTATCGTAGACCCCGCCCGATAGGCCTCTTGGCGGCGAGGTGGGTTAGGTAACAGCTACCGCCGGGAGTGTCCCGCCAAGCCTGCCAAGCCATGTGGGTGCCCCGCGGGGTGGTTGACGCCTCGGTCAATCCCGGTCCAACTTACCAGGTTTTCCTCCTCGAGGCGCCGCCATCCATGGTTCCCCGCCCGAAGAGGTGTATCTAGATAGATTTTCGCGACCAAGAGGATTCGGTAGTGTCCCGCCAAGACTGCCCGCCTCAGATGCGCTTGGCGGACCCGACCAATGGCGGGCTTGTTGCAGCGTCATGGCGGCATCAGATCGCGATGCCCGGCCAGTCCTCGACCGTCTGATGTTACCTTGAGCCCGGTGACCCCGGCGACTGGTCTGGTACTGTACCGATACCGAGTTGGGCTGCTTTCCTCGGCTTTCTTTTACTTCTTCCTCGTTTTCTTCTACTGCTACTTCTGCTCTTCCCCTCCTCTCACTTTCACCGCTACCCTCAAGGAACAGACCTTCATCCACCATAGCCCTGTCTCTCGTGTCTGTCTTTCTCTCGCCCCTTCTGTTGCTGTGGCCGTGTCTCAGGACCAGCGATGGGCCACAAAGGAGAGGGGTCCTCCGACATGCCTGTCGAGAAACAATACGCCACGGACTTCTTCACGGCCGAGGAGAATGTTGAGCCTGTGCCGGGTGACAATGAGCTCCACCGCGCTCTCAAAGCCCGGCACATTACCATGATCGGTATGTCTTCTTCTGACGTTGACTGCCACTCCTCACACAGCCGACAGACTAACCGATGCCTAGCCATTGGGGGTGCAATTGGTACGGGCCTCATCATCGGAACAGGATCAGCTCTCGCAAAGTAAGTTGGCCAGCCAGTCCACAAGTTTGTACCACGCTGATTGATTTCCAGGGCTGGTGTAGGTATTTCGGCAACTTTCCTAGAGACTTCGATCTAACACACACATACACACAGCCTGCCTCCATCTTGATCTCCTACTCCATCGTTGGCTTCATCGTCTACCTCGTCATGTGCGGTCTCGGGGAAATGGCTGCCTGGTTGCCCCTGTCCTCTGGTTTTACAGGCTACGCTGTGCGGTTCTGTGACCCGGCGCTCGGCTTTGCCCTTGGTTGGACGTACGAGCCTCCCTCAGCCCCATGCCACCGAGTCTCCCCGCTAATTTCAGGTCACACAGCTACTGGTTCAAATACATCATTGTCACCCCCAACCAACTCACTGCTGGCGCCCTTGTCATCTCCTACTGGATCCATCCAGACCGAGTGAACGCGGGAGTCTGGATCACGGTATTCCTCGTCCTCATCGTAACCATCAACTATTTCGGTGTTCGCTTCTTTGGCGAGTTCGAGTTCTGGCTCTCTTCTTTCAAGGTCATTGTCATCCTGGGGATTATTCTACTCTCATTTATCCTAATGCTCGGTGGCGGTCCTGATCACGACCGCAAAGGCTTCCGCTACTGGAAAGATCCTGGCGCCTTCAATACCTACATCGACGATGGCGCTGCCGGCCGCTTCTACGCCTTCTGGGCAACTATGGTCTCCGCTACTTTCGCCTATCTAGGCACAGAACTCGTCGGGGTCACCGTTGGCGAGGCTGAGAACCCCCGCAAGACCATCCCCCGCGCCATAAAACTCACCTTCTTCCGCATTGTCGTCTTCTACGTCGTCTCCGTCCTCCTCGTCGGTACTCTTGTCCCATACAACTCCAAGGAACTCATATTCGCTACCAACCAGTCCAGCTCCGCGGCTGCCTCCCCCTTTGTCGTTGCTGTTCAGCTTGCGGGAATCCCTGTCCTCCCTCACATCCTCAACGCCTGTATCCTCCTTTTCGTTTTCTCGGCCGCCAACTCTGACCTATATATCGCGACCCGGACGATTTACGGTCTCTCCAAAGAAGGCAAAGCACCTTCCTTCCTCTCCAAAACTGACAGCCGCGGTGTCCCCGTCTATGCGCTAATCCTATGCTCGTCCATCGCGTGCATCGCCTACATGAACGTCTCCAGCGATTCAAAAACGGTCTTTCGCTACTTTGTAGACCTAGTCACCATCTTCGGCCTCCTAACCTGGATTTCTCTCCTAGTGACACATATCTACTTCGTCCGTGCAAGACAAGCCCAGAACGTCCCACTCTCCGATCTCGCTTACCGCGCTCCGCTGGGGACCCCGGGCTCCTATGCCGCCCTCGTCTTCTGCATCCTTATCTGTCTAACAAAAAGCTACGACTGCTTCACGCACAACAAAAAATGGGGGAACTTCGACTACAAGACCTTCATTACCGCGTATCTGGGCATTCCGTTGTATTTGATCCTGATTTTCGGATATAAGCTCGCGACCAGATGTAAGGGCGTGAACCCGTACGAGGCAGATCTGTGGACAGGCAAGGACGTCGTGGATCGAGAGGAAGAGGCGTATTATCGACGCAGAGCAATGATGGAAGAGAAGCACGAGAAGGCAGGATGGTTCTATCGGAAGTTCTTGTCATGGCTGTTCTAAATTTCGTTGACCGATTTTGATTCCTTCACCCGTGGGCGGATGGGGGTGGGAAGGTTTTATTGATACCTAACACCTACTCATCTGCCTTCTAATCTGGGAATGGAGTGATTGCTTCCTGCATTAGTGGAGTAAGACAGAGGCGTGATGATCCGTTTGGATAGGATTGCAGCAAACATCCGAGAGTTTACTATTTCAGATGATGATACTTTGAGCGACGGTACAGAGGAATGCATCCCCCATATTGATTCCGGTACAGTATCATGGAATCGATTCATTATGTATAGAATGTCCCTATACTACGTACTAGGTAGGCACCTATCTAAACAGTAAGAAAGTCAAAGAAGAGAAAGAAACCTAACCGGTCCCGTAAGCCCGTCATTAGTCATTACTAGTCATCATCAAGGTCCGGTATGAAGGAGAGAATGAGTGTTAGAGTGAAAAGCGTAAATCGTGTGAATAAGCAGGTAACCGCTCCAATCACCGTCGGAATTCAAACGAGTGTTCAACGGCCCAGTACTCCGATTCAACCTCCTCTTCCTCCCATTCGGCATCGTCGTTCTCGAGGTCAGAAAGGGGGTCATTGGCCTTTTGTGTATCTGTTAGGGAGTGTGCATTGAAGCTTGCCTGATTGTTGTGGTTGTTGATGAGGATATCAGGGTCGGTTTCCGTTTCTAGGTCGTAGAGTTCTGGTCCCAAGTCCGTTTCGAACGAGCTTTCCCCCACTAGGAAGGAGCCTACTTTGAGGACGACATTATAGATCTCCTTGCCGGTGGGGACGATGTACTCGGATGGAAGGAGGAATCCGTAGCTTCCACGATCGCGAAGCTTGATCTGGTACGAATAGGTTGCGTGCAGTTGGTGGTAAAACCAATCCAGGGCACTGCCCCCGGAGCTGCCGCTAATGGGGAAGAATCGCCCCGGGTTGCCGTCCGCTGCTCCGGCGGTGACCGTGCCTTCGCAGGCGGAAGAGACATCGTAGATCTCGTGGGTCGCGTACCGAATGACCTTGGCTAGACCAAGACCGAGTTCTTCCAGACTCTCGAGGGTTGGGGGAACCGAGGAGCAGGAGTAGGAGAAGGGGTAGAGGATCTGCTGAGAGTAGGAATGAAGGTCGAGGAAGCTCACAATGTTCGCATTGTTGTTTTGTGTCTCATTGAGCGCCCAGCGTGCTAGTTGCTGGGCTTCCATGCCCTCGAAGGGCTCGTCTCCCGCATAATTCTCCGAGCACGGGTTCGAGCGGGTCCGATCGCCGTCCCACTCGAAATCCCAGGCGCGGTCGAGGTCAATGCCGGGACAGAAGCGCAGGCTCGTCTGCTGTCGGTTCTTGCGCCATAGTCGGTCCGTGTCCCAAGTATAGACGTAGCCGTCTGGGTTGAGCGTAGGGATCATGATCCAGTCGAAGTCCTGCAAAAGGCGGGTGACGACCTTGGATTTACCGTACTTAGTAATGAGATTGTACATTACGTAGTTCACAGTGGATGTGCTGATCCATTCGCGCGCGTGACTGCCCCCGGCTACGATAATCGTTTTACGAGGGCCTGACGCTGCGGTGGAGCTGCCTGCGCCCAGTCGGAGTGCAGGAATCTCGCGACCCTCGTAGGACACTCCTATGCTGATCATGCGCACGTGGGACTGAAACATTGAAGCCAGGAGTCGCATCCAGGGAATTATGACTGTTAGAGGTTGATACTCGTGGAAGAAAAGGTCACCGAAATGCGCTGCGGACCGACCCGAGGGGGCGAAGCCGGATTGTCCTTCCAGCCCTATCGGCTTTCGCGTTGGGTAGGAAGTGTAGATCATCTCCGCCAAGTTTTCCATGAGGGGGGTGTACGCAGTTTGGAGGGAGTCGGGTAATAAGCCTAGAAGTGAAGGGATCTGTTACCGGTATCGAGGTCGATCAGTCACGACTCAAGCATATGCGATCGAAAGGATGAGGGATCACGTACGACTTCCTCGGCCAGGCGGATATCCACAAATGCCGGGGTAGACGCCCATACGTCCAGGAATAGAATATCAGCCGCCTGGGCCAGTGCCTCTGCCTCGTCTTCACTGCGCAGGCTGAAGCGAAGTACGACATCACTGTCGTAGCGCGCCAGGACCCGAGAAGGAGGGGCGCGACCGCGCGGGGACTCATTGCGTGGGAATTGACAAGCTGAGGGCTTGTCAATCCCCCAGATGGATTCAATGATCCAGTCGCGGAGCCGGATCCATGGCCGTCGGGGGTCAGATGGTCGCGAGGAGAGAAGATGGACGGGCTCGACGGGCGGTTGTGGAGTGATAATGGAGCCGGCGGGGACGGCGGAGACCAGAGCGGCCGATGCGACCAGAAGCACGAGCAGTGATAAGAGATGACGCATTATGTAGTAGTTACCGAGTCATCTCCTTCGAGGGGTCGGAAAGGAAAGACTGGAGATTGACACGGGATGGATGGAGAGGGGCAGCAGTGCACGAGAGTTGAGAGTTGAGAGTTGAGAGGTGAGAGGAAGAGAGAGTCGTTGACTCGTGAGGTGGAGGCGAGGCGAGGCGGTGCGGAATGCCTCAGGCATCGCTAGCCTGGGCATGGTGGCCTGGGGCATTTTGAGCAGCGCGTCGTGGAACCCTCGAATGCTCTAGACCTTATGAGGTACTACCTAGTATTGATCTGTCTCACTATCCAACTAGCTTGCATGATATCTACATAGTACTAAGTACCTACTAAGGTAGGCTTCCTCCCAGCTAGCCTTGTAACGAGCGGGCTCCGACGTTGGAACCTTATAACCGTAAGGCTGAGTCATGACACCAGACGAGGGATAGACTGATTAATAGGTACCCATCGATGGCCAGCAGGGCCTGGCAAGCCGGAGATAGCGAGGAGTTATGTCCGCCGCAACCACGAGCTTGAGACGATTGGGCGGGACTCAGCTGGAGGGCGAACTGATGCAGCAAATGGATGCCCGCATTGGATGGCCCGGAGCTAAACCGGACCCGGCTAGTCCAACGCCGCGGGCAGCCAGGGGGGCTAACCTCTTTGGCCCTAGTGTCCTGTCACGCTCCGTTCGGGCCCGCTGTCCAGCTCTTACCGGTTCCGGCAAGGTCAGTCTTGCCAAATACTAGTCGGATCCTCTCCCAGCACTTCTAATGGACAGTGTTGGAAGCAACAAATAGGTGTGTCTATGCAAGAAACCATTTTGTTCTTTTCAAAATTGACTGATGCTGATACTCTAGCAGGAGGAACTCCCACGGCCCGAGCGGTACACACAACAGGGACTCTAATGACTGCCTAATCAGAAAGAAGGCCGTATCTACAGAGATGACTAGGTACCCTCCAGGGATTTCCACTTGGGTAGAGTCTTCGTGTTCGTCTACGCTTAGAAGAAGCAAAGCACCCTGACAAACTCACTCCTCACTATTTTTTTTTCATCAAGGGGTCCTTGCCATCGTCTCCTCAGAGTATCTCAGGCTTCGGTTCTTAGAGTTCACTTGGAACCCCGCGACACTGGTTCTAGGGGTTCTGCAATGGCTCGCGCCTCAAGATGCTTTGTATAGATGCCGGCTTTACGTTGAATCGGCACCCATAGAGCCTGGTAGCCGCCACGCACGGCAGAAGTTGAACAAGACGCCCGTTCTCCTAGGTAGTGTACACATTATGATTTTCCATAGAGAATTGGGGCTCACTCTCTTCCTCTTAGCGTTGTAAGCACAGCCGTGTCGTTATCAATTATTGCAGTTCACTCCGGACCTCTCCCATCTCAGAAAGGCAAATCATCGAGAGCTTGAGAACGAATTGAACCTGGGAACCTAGCGGAGACATGGCTTCTCAGACCTCTGACGACATTAAAGTCAGAGCCTTGTCTGATAAATGGATCCTTGTCTCTACTCTAGCCGCAGGGATAGGCTGTATTGATTGCCAGGTGCATAATCTAGAGGTGTCCAATGAATTTCTGCGCAGCTCCTTCTAATACATCAACCACCTGATTCCTTAGCTGTATGTGTGACGGTGTATAGATTTTGCTGTTTTTCCGTCTATGATTCCCTAAGGATACTCTCCAGGCTATCGTAGAGCAGGAAGCAAAGATGTAGTCGTAGTAAGATATCCCAAACAGTGATACATGCACTGCAACCTAATCCATGGGAATTGCCTCCGACATTCTCACCGGTTGCAGAGCCGGGGCGGTCAGGTCACCGGCCATATGCGGTTCGGTTCCTAATCGGAACCTTGGTTCGGAGGGGCCAGAACTTACCGTGGACCATGTATCTATCCACAATATCTGCAGGCAGTCCGCCAGTCCAATTGGAAGGGGCCGGTATGGGCATGAGCAGGGAGGTAAGTAGTACCTACCACTAGACTTGGCCGGCCGACATTAGACGGTAACTACGAGGATGCAAATCAAGTTTGTCGGGACGACTGGGCGGCGGCGGATCTGGCGGGCTGAGAGATGCAGCGCGATGACGCCAGCGCTGGTCATCGCCTTGGGGCCTGACGTGGCCAGACCCCGGACGGTCACGTGGGGCCCGGCTGGGGAAGGCAAGTCCAGCTGCAGCTCCGGCTCAGTGCCCACAACCTTGCAGCTTTACAAAGGACTGGATTATCTATCTATCTGTCTATCTATCTATTTATGTAACTGACTACTAGTACTCCTCCTTTTCATGGTGGTTCTGCTGCCCGGTTCACTTAGCGGGCAAGGGTCCGGCGATCAGCGGTGTCAGAAACACGAAAGGGGAGCTTTTGCGGCCAAGATTTAATTTCCCCCAGTGTAATGTTCCTGCTAGTCACCTCTATGGAATATCTATAGTATCTAGGGGCTGTTTCGTAGTTAAAGATAGAAACAGCCCACTAGGAAAACCTCCCGATGACCTGCAGACCCGATCGCAGACAGATTTAGATTTGAGAGGATACTACGAGGGAGGGGGTTGTCGATTTCCATCCATCCTCATGGATTGTATTATATAACTAATGTTATGGGGTGATGGGTGTGAATGTAAGTACTATCACTAAGCCAATGACATAACATGACATGGATAATCGTAATTGTATTCACCGGGCAGTCAAACAACCCAATTTCATACCAAAATCAAAAGAGAGGCTGACGGGCTGGCCAAATGCCAAATGGCACGTGTGGTTGGTTCCAGCGAGAGAGTTCGGCCCGTTCTGCCTGGTGAACCAACTGAGGAGGAAAGGAACTGGGCCTCGCTCTCCACTCTTATTTCTGGAATCTCTCCGTCGTCAGCAAACCACAGACAGCATCATCGCTGTCTCGTCTTGTCTCGGCTTTCTGCTCGGCCTGTCTCTCCTCCCGTTATTCTTAGCCCGCCGCCGCCTCCTCCGATTCCTGTTCCTCCTCCTGGTTGTCTCGGTCTCTCCCCTTCCTTTCTTTTTTTTTTAAAATCTACTCACTGCGTCGCTCACCCTCACCCATCGTCTCTCCCTGCCCTGCCCCTCCTTGGCTCTCCGGACCGCGTCCCAGTTTCTGATTTACTTCGTCCCCTCACTTTCCCTGTCATTCTCTCCACGTCTCCAATTTCTTAACGCGCCCCCCTCCTCCAACCCCCCCCCCCCCCCCCCCCTCCCCTCTTCCCCCATCCTACAACCTCTCCATCAGTCTTTGCACCTGGCGATGTAACGGCCCCCAATTGGCGATCTCTACAATTTTTCCGAACCACCGAATTTTCGCGTCGGGGATTGACTACCTCCACCTCCTTTCCCCCTTTTTACGACCGCGCTCCTCCGCCCAGCGATCTTGCCCCCACCTCCTTGCGCTGCCAACTTGCCCTGCCTTTCCCCTTCAGCTGGTTCGCGATGCAAATTGGCCTATTCGACAGTGACCTCTTCGCTCAAAATCCCTAGACGTTGCTGTCGCCATAGCTGTGATCGCAAATCCGACTGAAACTTTGATATACCTCCCGCAGTGGGACGATCGCCAACCATACTCGAGCAGCATCGGATGGGTCGCTCAAGCACGCTGCGCTGCAGGATTACATAAAGACTATTCCTGGAAACATCGTCACTATGCATTGGAAAGCACTGCGCCTCGGCACCTCCGATAACGAAGCCAAAAGACGGAGCTATCTGTTTGATCCGCCGCAGTCCCGGCATAGCGAACAGCTGCCTCGTCCGACGCTCTCCACGACCGCCCTTGCCCCTAGACACTCCGAGTCCGCTCCACGCTCCCCGTCGCTGGCCGGTCCAGATGATGCCGAACGTAATGACTTTAGGGCTGATGACAATGGTCTTGACACTGGTCTTACGCAAAGTCGCAGTCGCGGAGACGACTCCAATACAAAGCCCAGAAACGCTGGAAACTCGCTGTTGCCAGGAAGTGGCCCAAATTGGCGCATAAACCGTTTCAGCTTCATGAGGCTTCGTCATGCGTCGGACCCGCAATTGTCGAAATCTTACGCTAAGGGAGAGCAGGAGATTCCTCCTGTGCCGTCCCTACCGCGTAAGTACACTCACCTCCCTAGAATCTCCCCGTTTCGCACTCCGTGTTATCTCGGTGATTGACCATGCCTTTACGCTTTCTAGCTCCTACCATCATAACTACCGCGCCGACAAGTCATGAGCTCGAGGAACCGGTTAAGCGAAAAAACAAATTCAAGCTCTTCCCCGAAATGAAAAACGCAACGGTGGAGGAGCTCCCTTTACAGCAGTCCGGCTTGAATGGGAAGTCCCGACACGCCGCTCAGGGTTCGACTGGGTCACAGACTGTGTATCCCAGCCGACCGGCCTCCCGAGTTAGTGGGGAAGAACCCGGTCGCTTGTCGACTACGTCTATACGGAGCAGTGGTCGCGAGCAACCTCATGATTCCCATCGCTCTTCTGTGACGGATGCGCGGTTTTCGGAGTCCTCGCGTTCCGACCAGGACCGCGGGGATCAGGGAGCTTCCCGTGGGATCCCTCCGGGTGAGGGTTCGGTCTCTAGCACAAAAAGGTTCCGTATGCCTCGCTTGAAGCGAAACAAGGGCCCTCTCTTCCCATTACCCCCCAAGCCGACTGGGTCGCAGTCGCTCAATGGGCGTATGCCCAAGTCGGTGCCTGGCCCTTCGGTTCCGACGTCGGACGTTTCAGATGACCAGGACCGCGACCACGTCTCTCCGCTGCCATCGCCATCGCGTTCCTCGGCCGGTGTTTCTTCTCCCCGACCCCCTCTGCTTAGAAAGGACTCAGGGAATTCCGCCCACTCGAGTCATTCGACCCCTTCCATTCGTCATCGCAATCCTCCTACTACGCGGGCTCGATCATCGACGCTGGATTCTTTAGCCAATCTGCGGGATGCTGAGCAACAACCGTCGCCTCATCTCACCTCGTCAGGGCGAACATCCACTTCAACCAGTGGGCGTAAGAGCTTTGGCGATATCTTCAACATCCCGCAGCGACTTCGGCAGAACTCCGAACCCCCGTTTCCCAGGAGTGGGTCACCTGCTGCCAGAGGCGCGGAAACTCCAGTCTCCAAGTCGCCGTCCTATCCAGAAAGACAGGAAAGTGATACTCCAGCCACGTACCTCGAACGGCTTGAGGCAAGTGTTCCCAAGGGCGTAATTGCCAGCGTGCTCTCGCAGTCAAATGATGAATTCTATAAGACTGCTTTACGCAAGTATATGAGGGGCTTCTCCTTCTTTGGCGACCCTATTGATATGGCCATTAGAAAATTATTAATGGAGGTGGAACTACCAAAGGAAACACAGCAGATTGACCGCTTCATTCAGAGCTTTGCAGACAGATACCACGAGTGCAACCCAGGTATCTTTGCAAGTACAGGTGCGACCCTGTGGCTCCCGAATTTTGGTGAACACACTAACTCTCCATGTCTCATCTAGACCAGGCATACTTTATTGCGTTCTCGATCCTGATCCTCCATACCGATGTCTTCAACAAGAACAACAAGCGAAAGATGCAGAGGCCAGATTACGTCAAAAACACCCGCGGGGAAGGTATCTCCGAAGATATTCTGGAGTGTTTCTACGAGAACATCTCTTACACACCCTTCATTCACATTGAAGACACCAATCCCAACGGGCGCCACCTCGCCAAGCCTCGACGCGCGCTATTCAAAACGGCTAGTTCCGACCACCTGGGGCGTGCCACTAAAGAACCGGTGGATCCCTACACGCTGATAATGGATGGAAAGCTCGACTCGCTCCGACCAAGCCTCAAGGATGTGATGAACCTGGACGACCCGTATCGTTGTGATGGAACGGAAGGACCGCCTGACATTGCAGGCCTCCATCGTGCCTTCTCTAAAGCAGCCGTATTGCAGATCGTCTCCCTGCGTTCGCGGCCCGATGCCTTTATGCCCTCCAGCATGGAAAACCCGATAGATTCCAACCCAGGCCTGGTGGACATCAAAATAGCCAAGGTCGGATTGCTCTGGCGCAAGGACCCAAAGAAAAAGAAGGCTCGGTCGCCATGGCAAGAATGGGGTGCCCTACTCACGTTCTCGAAGCTCTATTTCTTCAGGGATGTTAACTGGGTAAAATCCCTCATCCACCAGCATGAATCACACCTCAAAGAAGGCCGCCGTCGAGCTGTCATTTTCAAACCGCCCCTGACCGACTTCAAGCCGGACGGCATCATGCCGACCGATGATGCCGTGGCTTTGATCGACTCCAGTTATAAGAAGCACAAGCATGCGTTTGTCTTTGTCCGCCACAACGCCTTGGAAGAGGTCTTTCTCGCCAACAGTGAATCGGACATGAATGACTGGCTGGCAAAACTGAATTATGCCGCCGCCTTTCGAACCACTGGCGTCCGAAGCAAGGGCATGATGGCCACTGACTATGAGGCGCAGCGGAATCGGATGAGCCGCAGGGGCTCTAGTGTTTCCTTAACGGACAAGGAACCCCCTTCACCGAATCCCGAGGCGGACATGGGTGAAGACCTGATTGTCGCGCGGGATCATTTGATGCGCCAAAAGATCCGAGAGGCTAACGAAAAGCTTTTTGTCAGCCAACGGCAGCTTGATGATCTGCTGAGGAACGCTAGACATCTGCAGGTCCTGACCCCCGTGCATTCTAGGGCACGAGAAAATGTCATCATGGCTGCGGGACGCATGGCTGCCAAGCTCAAATGGGTGAGGCAGGATATCTGGCGTACCAGATGCTACCGGGAGGTGCTTGTTCGCGACCTGGGTGAAGGGGAAGGAGAAGCGCAACCTCTGCCCGAGCAAAAGCGTTTGAAGCTGCAGATTCCTACGGATCCCGACATGCCCGAACAGGGAACCCCCGATGAAACGGCAGCCGAGAAAGTAGCATCTCCAATCAAAGAGACTGTGCCTCCTTCGCCGCACCCTGACTCCATGAAGCCACCATCTGCCGCCCAACCACCAGCACCGCAACCCGCTGCAGAAGACATGCGGAGACCGAGCGTTCCAGCGTCTTTCACATCGGCGGAAATTGCCTCTCGCGCTGGTAGGCGGCTCTCGGTGGACGATCTCAAGGCACGTACGAAATCTAGCTCTCCTGAGCCCCTGAATCGGTTGACTCGTGAGGCCTCGGTGCTCAGTGCCGCCAGTAAGATGGATGTTGCCAGTTTAGCTTCCCGTGCCTCCAAGGTCACGGCCCCTGGCAGCTTCGACGATGGCGAGGAGCGAATCCTTCGCGAGGCTGGCTTACTGGAGGTGAATACCTCGCCCCAAACTAAGAGACAATCTCTTGTCATCAAGGACGCCGACGTTGATCAGAAGCCGAACGACTCGCAAGAGACGTCTCAGCTGGACCGTTCCAGTCGGATTCGTCGTAGTCTCCACCGGACTCTCCGCGATGCGCCTGGCGCGCACCATGGCCATTACCCCCGCAGCAAGAAGTCACGCGAGTCAGCTGCTGGCATGACTGCACTCGAGGATGGTCAAGCAGCGCTTGACGGTGAAGGGCTATCTCGGAAATCTGCCAGCTTCACTGTCCACGGCAAAAAGGCCTCGATTGTCACTTTTGGCAGCGAATGGCAGAACATGCCGCCTGAAGAACGTCTCAAGCTTCGGAAACCGACCCCATCGGAAGAGCCCAGAGCCTCCGATACAGTCCTCGCCAGCAGTGCCAATTCCACTACCTCGGAGTCTTTGCATCCCGGTCACCCGCAGTCCTTGCGCAGTATGAGCCCCGGAACCAGGGATAGCGTCAATTACATCGAAGAATCTGAAGAGATGGAGGAACTTCCCCCAAGATTCTACAGTGACGACGCCCTCGATTCGAGCTCCAAAGTCACTGATAACTCCTTCGCCACAGCGAACCAGGACCCATCCTCCGTGCCGGTGACTGACGATAGCAATGCCGTCGACGAGACCACGCCTAAGAAACTCTCTGCCAGCCCGCCCGAACAGGTTGTGAATGCATAGAAAGGACAAAAGAACCGAAAAGAAAACCAAAATCATCATCTCACCCTCGTCAAGACGTCTCTGTTTCCCTAGCCCTCCTCTTATCTTACGACTGACTTCTTTACTTTATACCCCCTCATCTTCTTTCATTCCATTTCATTTCATTGCATCTTGTCTTTCTCTACCTACTCGTATTACTATTACCTCTTATAAGTTATAAGTTGCTACGTTACGTGTCTTTCCCAGTCAAATCGAATAGAATCTGCGCGCGGATCCCCCACTACATGGGGTCCTCGCTCTCATGACCTTGATACCATTTCCAGTTTCTCTTCTCTTCTCCTTTCTCGTTGGATCTCCCGGGCGGGCCGTTCTCTGGGTATGCATTGTGTTTGAATAGGGGTTGGGCGGTAAATCTCGTCCTCTATCTCTTCGTTTCTGTTTCTGTTGGGTCGCGATACCGGTGCATGAGATCTCTCTGGCGATTATGTTCGGCGTGATATGGTATGGGAATTATGAGATTGCTATCAATCTACGAGCTAGCTACAAGAAATCCTAGCTGAAGCATATACTATTACTGTATACAAGCGTACGATCCGATCCCTCCAACATGATACGATGAAACCCTCTGCACACGAGCCCTGAAAAGCAGATAGGCAAGAATGGCCCATCCCTGACACCTTTTCCCGGCCCAGCCCACCTCCATAACCCTAGTCCCTTCAGGGGTGATTCTGTATTCACTCCATGTGCACCCCAATTAAGGTTGTTATCACGTGAGATTCATTTCCCCGGTACCTTTCCCTGCCTCTGTGTGAAACCCCCGCCGCGTCTCGAGGCTCCATGCACATCCAGTATGGGAATTACATAGACAAAGATGATGGGGGCTTTTTGTGATAGAAGATGACGGAATGTACTTGCCTATGCATGCACAGTCGGGTGAATGTCCCTCTCTGCCTCTTTCTTTTTGCAACCATGGCTGTCTGTATTATGTTTGTGATCTTGTTTTGCTTATAAACTTGCCCACAGTCCACCTGGTTTCTTTTCTCTTTTCTCTTTCCTCTCGCTTTATTTCTTTATTTCTTTGCTTCTTTGCGTCTTTCGTTTGCTTTGAATTTGGGGCGTGCAGGATCTGTGCTGGATACGTTCGTTTGATACAGACGCGAGTGATCAGCTCTGATCGGGTGTGTTTGTTTGGTTGGTTTCTTTCGGTCCTTCGGACGGTCGGACGTTCGTTCCTTGATGGTGGGTTATCTTTCATGACCTTTCTTCTTACCGTTTCTTGCTGGTGGCGCGGTGTTTAGGTTAGTGGCTTGGTGCTTGCTTCTGACTTTGCCTTTGCTTTTTCCCCGTCGCCTTGGGACCTTGTATTGCGGTGCTTGGCCCGGGATTCAAGCGAGGTTCCGGGGAAAGTCCCGATCCCGGATCACTTGACATCATGATAAAGGGCAAGTTGCTTGTGTGTGCTATCTTGGGGTACGCCATGAGTGTTTGGCTTCTTTGTGTGCTGTGCTATTCCTATCTGGTTAGTAGGACGTGTCTGGGATTGGTGAAAGGTAACTTTCTTTTCTTTTTATTTGTCTGCTACGTGTGTGCAGTCTGGATGCCACATCAAGTTACAAGCTGATCAGAAGGTTGTTGCTCGTAGGTCTCGGAAGGTTCCTGGGACTTGATGGGTTCGGTAGTGCCCTCGAGCTGCTGCTTCTGGTCTGCGATAGCGTGTCACCCATTTGGTTTCTCACAATATATCGATCGATTGAAGCGCATGTCCATGACGCCTTGAAAGGCTGGGAAGATCCACCGTTCTTGGAGAAACGAACAGGTGAGTCCGTTGTTTATTAAGAAATGGGGGTTTTTTTGGGGGGTGGATATCAGCACCATACTCATGGAGGGAAAGAGAAGATCGCTGACTACTCTTAGCATCGAGATTGTTTTTTCGGCCTCCAATCCTCACTCTGCCATGTTCACCACCGGCATCATCTGAGTCATGTGCCGCGGTTGACGGCGAGGATAAACGGCTCGAGGAACATGCTGCAAGCGATCACGATCCTGGACTGACCAGTGATGAAGCCAGAACAACTGAGCTGACAGGGGGTGAGATGCCTGACGATGAATTCCGGTCAGAGACAAACTCCTGTGATGGCAATGGTTTTGCGAAAGATACCGACGTCTCCAGACCCGAGGAACAGGCCGGACCAGAAGAGATAGAAGGTAGCCGAGAAAGCGAAGACCTTTATAACGAGATTGAAAGCCAGACAGATACCGAGGATGGCGGTGTCCTCCTCCCTGGGAGACTGCTGGCTTTTGCGGAAGGCAAGGGCGACAATAGTGAGAATCATGGTTGCAATGACTATGCCGGAGGAACCAATGAAACCGGAGGGCTTGACATCACTTCAACACAGTGTAGTCTGGGAGTGAACAATTGCCCCGTCAAGAATGATATCGGAGATGAGACCCTGATAGGGAATAAAGAAGGCCCGGGTTCAGCCAAATCCAGCAGTGAATTTGATCTGCCTGGGCGAGAGAACCCTCCGACTCCTCCAAGTATACCTAGCCCACGAACGACCCGTTTCGCACACGTGGCTACCGAAATAAACACGATGGATCCCGAAGCGACTAAGAACGCGTTGGAGTTGGAACGTCTAACGGGTGGCTGGTGGGACGAGACCCTAGCGGTAATGGCCGCCGGCTCCGAAGAGGCAGAAGCCTTCACCAAGGCAGCAAGGGCAGCATCTCAGGAGATGGAGGCTCTCTTGAAGGACACGACCAAGGTCACCCTGGATCTCGAACACGCCAAACAAGCCTGGATCAGTGCCACCTCGAAGGTCCCGAATCTAGAGCAAATCACGGCTTGTTTGTGGGACGAGACCCTCGCAGCAATCCGAGCCGGCTCTGAAGAAGCGAAAGCGGCACTCAGGAAGGCAGCCGGTACAGGCAACCAAGTCGAAGTCCATGTGTCCAAGGACACGGCCAAGCCCAAGCCGAAGAAGAGACGGCCCAAGACGACGACGGAGCCCCATAAAGAGCCCGATGAACACCATCCCAACTGCATTGATCCCGAAAAGGACTTCTATGACGTGTGCTGGGACATCATCAAGGAGATGGGCCTCACCGGGGTGTACATGAAGGACAAGATGGTGGTGAGTTTACGACCCGGACTTTGACCCAAGGCGAGCGTGTACTTACGTGCTCATCGCGCCAGCGAGAACAATCACATAAGAAGCATCCCAGGAGATGGCAGAGAAAGAAGAAGGGCGATGAGGGGGAGAAAGAGGCTGACTACCACGTCTGCTGCGACTGCCACAGGCCCATCAAATGAGGTTCTAGCGCAGGGATGGCATTCCCCAAGTTTATGCTCCACTTGGATCTGATGACTTCATGATTATGACTGATGAGTGGTTTTATTTGTTAAATCTGATGGCAGCACAAGATTCTGGAATGTTCAGTCTCTTTGTGACTGCCAGCTGCAAGGTCATTGAGGAGAGATGAGAGGGAGATGAAGATGGAGATGAAGCGGCCCTCCACCTTCGCGCGACGGCATGACATAATCCGCCCAGCCTCCGTCTCCAACTCCATCTCCTCTCACTCTCTCCGCGGCTTCAACTTCTTTCTTTTCTTCTGCCATAGCATGTTTTGCTTCGTGTCTCTCCAATTGGCATATCTACTCATCAATGTAATTAATTAGCCACCTACATTGGCGTCACCACGATCTCCTCTCTCTCCGCCTCCCTCCCCAGCCCGCACTCCGCACTCGACCTCCGCCCTCCGACCCCCACTCCGCAATATCTTCCTCGCAGATGCTTTCTCCATCCATGATTACCACTACCACCCCCCATTAATCAAACCTCCTCACAGCACATCTCCACCATGGCCCATTCCAAACGCAACACCTCTCTCCCCCACTTCACCTCCTACGAGCGCGACCTCCTCCGATCCAACTGGGGCACCAAACGCGGCGTCATCGGCCGCGACTCCTTCCTCCCCTTCGGCTCCTGTCGCCTCTGTCTGCACCCGGCGCGCGCCCCCGTCGTCGCCTGCGCAACCAACGGTGACCTCTTCTGTCGCGAATGCGCCATCAGCGATCTCCTCGCCCAGCGCCAGGAAATCAAAAGACTGGAAAAGGAGCGCGATGAAGCCAAGAAGCGTCTTGCGGAGGAAGAAGAGCGGGCATTAGAAGAAGCGCGAACGCGGGAGCTCCACGACTTTGAGCTCGTGAGCATGGGGCTAGAAGCAGCAAAGAAGAACGGCACACAGAATGATGAACTATCCAGGAAACGGAAAGCTGAGACGACGGAAGCGTTGGCTGCGTTCAAGGCCAGAGAGGTAGAGGTTGATGGGAAGAGAAAGAAGGTGTTTGAGTTGGATGAGAAGGAGATGGCGAAGATGGCGCGCGAGGAACAAGAACGCTTGAAGGATGAGTTGAAGAGGGAAAAGGTGGTGTTTTCTTCGTTGGTACAATGGCATAGAAGGATTCTCTTGCTGACGGTGGTGCGGGTGCTACAGGAGTCGAATAAATCTGCCCTCCCGTCGTTTTGGGTCCCCTCGCTCACACCTACTACCGATCCTAATGAAATCGCCGCCAACAAGACCGTCAAGCTGACTCCCGTCTGTCCCGCATCTACCGACTCTAACCGTCATAACTACTCGCTCAAGTCCCTGGTCGAGGTGCATTTCACCGAAGAGAAAGGCTCGGACGGGTCAATGGCCCGGGTCTGTCCCAGCTGCAAGAAGACTTTGACGAACGGGCTTAAAGCTATGCGTATGTGCCTACTGTCCACCCAAATCTAATTTTCTGAAGCAGATTCTGACCCAATGACCCTACCCAGTAACGAAACCTTGCGGCCATGTCATCTGCCAACCATGCGTCAACAAGTTCATGACCCCCCACGACGCGCCGGACCCCCATGCCACCAAAGAAGAACAGGAACAAACCGCCGCCCTCCATGGCCGGATTCTATGCTACGTTTGCGAGACGGATGTCACACCGTCCAGCGACAACAAGGACTCGGGGTCAGGGAAGAAGAAAAAGAAGGATAAGGAGGGCATTCGGCCTGGGTTGGTAACGGTCAGTTCGGAGGGGACCGGGTTCGCGGGCCGCGGAGGGAATGTTGCGACTAAGACGGGGGTGGCGTTTCAATGTTGATAGAGCGTATTTGGTTGGATTCTGGCGTGGAGTTGGTGTATGTGATGAGGCGTGACGTGTTGTGTATAATCTCTACTGCAATAGTTTCATATAGTTGGTGGGCTGTCGGGACAGCACCAAGACAAAGTTCTTAGATCATTGGTGACAAAAGCCCATCCGTTTGCTCATATGAAGCTAGATAAAAATGCCATGTTAAGCTATACAGTGCTATAGTCGATATAGTATCCAATGCCGATGAGGGAATAATGATAGGTCTAGAGTACAATATAATACTAATAATAATAATAGGGCTTTACCCGTCCCGGGGAAACACCCTCACTGTTCTCCATCTCTCACTCTACACTATACCAAGACTAAGACCGCTTGTTGGCATTGTTGAACTCGCGCACAACAACATCGCACTTGACTTCTTGGCACAGACGCTTACGACGGCCAGCATCCAGCTTACCCGCGAACTCCAATCCACTGGCCCTCTCGACCGCCTCCAACGGCACCTCAAACTCCGCCAATCGCTTGTCATTCGAAATGCGAGCATTGGGCAGCACGAACGCGCCCAGCGCGACCTTGCCAGCCGTGGACGGGCTCTCCTCCGCATAGATAACCTTGTAGAAGTGGGTCGGGACCGCGACGTTAGGCGGGTTACCGATGACCTCGTACGAGACGCGCCACTTGCCGTCCTGTTCACGGTGAGGCAGGTAGAGAGGACCGGTGACCACCCGAACAGAGGGATACTTCTTGGCCAAGTCGCGGCAGAATTCCTCAAAGTGCGCCCAGTAGTCGCGGTTGAAGCCCTCTCCGACCTGGGGACACATGTTGGTCAAGGCGAAAGTGGCGTTCATGGCGTCCTGCGACCATTTTGCGTCGGCGGCAGGGACCTGGTGGCCGCGGTCGTAGCCAGAGCGGAAGTAGTCTGACAGTTTGGCGCGGAAGAGGGGAGGGATGGTGGTGTCTTCGTAGAAGGTGCTGCTCTTGCGGTCGGCGTTCTTCTGGGCGAGGGATTGAGGGGTGATGTGTTCGGCGACCCAGGAAGGGTTGCGCATGCGACGGTCGTAGGCGCCAGCCAGAGGCGCCGAAAGGAGTGTGTCGGCGACAGGGCCGGGGAAGCCATATTGGTAGATGCCTGCTGGGTCGACGGGGGCGAGGGTGGTGGGTTTAGGAGCGAGAGAGGGAGCAGCGGGCTGGGAGGCGGGAGCCTTGACTGCGGAGCTGGCTGGAGTGAGAGGAGATGGGAGCTGTTGCTGCTGCTGCTGTTGTTGTTGTGGCTGAGGTCTGGGAGACGAGTAGAAGAGAGCCGTCAGGCCGGCGCCGGTGGCCGCACTGGCGGCAGCAATGGCCGCGATAGTGGCCTTGGACATGGTGGGCGGAGAGGAAGAGAGGAGAGAGTACGAGGAGATGGAGAGAGAAGCGGGGAGAAGACAAGGAAGTCGTCGAGGATGAGGTCGGAGGAGAGGCGAGACGCAAGAAAGGGCGGAGGAGAAATCTGGGATGCCGAAGAGGGTAAAATTGAAGCTCAAGCGGAAAGCCAATCAGCGGGCGGCAATCAGATGATCGGAAAGTATATCGCGATCAAAACGGAAATGCCCCAGCATCGCCTCTCTTCCAATACTTGTTCCCCTTTTCAGCAGAGATAATGACCAGCTTCCACCTCCTCTATGACATCCGAGACGTCCGTGGCTACTTTATATGCCAGACTCAGGTTGGGCTGGTCGGATGACCGTCGCGGGCAGATGACTGTCTAGTAGTATCATGCAGCAGCCATGCTCGACAAAACACAGGGAATCCCTCCAATCACAGTGGAAGTGCCTTTGTCAATATGCTTTCAGCATCATGGCCCCAGGAGACGGAAACGTCCGACAGTAAAAGTCCATCGAACATATTTATCGCTCTGCTCATCTATCTTTATGTTATGGTGATCTCTCAGCTACCTTAGACCGCTCTGCCCTCACCTCCCAAATGGCGTTACAACAAACTGACAGGGTCACACAGGCAACCGAGCTATCTAGGTCTGCGTTTGGATTAACCCCTCACGAGCTTCCACTGGCCACAATCCGCTTGTTAGAGGACCGTGAAACCCTAATCTTAAGGCTAGATCAAGTCAAGGCGGAGCTGAACCGATTGAATCTACAGGCCTTAATTGATGCTGAACTTCCCCTTCCTGGGCCCCATGAGCCTGGTTACCAGTGGTGGCAGCAACTGGCAGGTCATGTTAAAGATTGGTTGTCTGCCCATATGTCGCAGGCGATCCATCATAGCCCCCGCTGGGCTACGTGTATACTTCGGTCACCGGTCGACTACCTGAGCACCGTGTGCGACATCGTTAATCACCCTGATGCCCGACTGTCAGGGGAGGCGTGGAAGAAAGCTCTGGATTTCACCCAATACAGACATAGCTCCCTCAATGAATACGTTGCCGGGTTGAAAAAGGCAGTTGCGGCCTCTGAACTGGCGGGGATGCCCATCACGCCGTACCAGGCCACTTGCATATTATTTTCCGGTCTCCAGGGCTGGGGAGCAGAGGGAAAGGCGTACTCGGTTAGGCGTTTCTCTGAACTACCGCTCAATATCGCCAGGGAAATGACCTTGCAGGATTTCTTTGCTATTTGTGACGAGGCTCTCAATCTTGCTTATTGGCGTTCGACTGCTGGCGGAACTTTTGGGCCTGATGCTCAGCGTTCG
The DNA here is from genome assembly GCA_001990825.1 of Aspergillus carbonarius ITEM 5010. NCBI lineage: Eukaryota > Fungi > Ascomycota > Eurotiomycetes > Eurotiales > Aspergillaceae > Aspergillus > Aspergillus carbonarius. The sequence continues at coordinate 529,916 of KV907507.1, read as the reverse complement.
ACTGCTAACTGATATCTTCAGGTAGATGAGCTTTGCAGATGACCTCGATTCAGTCCCGTATAACTTTGGTCAAACAATGCAGAAGATAGGTTGCTTAGATTGTTCCTCCACTTTTAACTCCTCGGTGTAGCTTCTTTGTAAGAAGCCGTTGCCGTAGACCACGTATAAGACCCTGCTGTAGATAGCAATATACCAGTCTGCATACGCTTAGGTGGATTTAGCACGTATTATCTTCACTAATCTTCTTAATCCATATGGTGGCGATGCAGGCTACAGTAAATATGCACCTCTGGCTTGAGTGTCACTGTACAGGATAATAAGACATTAAATCCATATACGCTCTAGTGTGCATCGAGGTATTAACTCCATTTGTTTAGTCGCGTACACATTACAATGCATACGCAGCAGTACTAGGAAGCTGACAACGCATCATGCCATTCTTGGATCAAGCCTCAATGGGAAACACAACTGCAAAACCCATTTCTGTCCACATTCACCTTCTTCGTTGCCTGTACACCTGACTATCATCTCATCTTAGACCGTCCGGCCGTCACATAACCCAGCCTAACCCCGCCCTCGCGAGTCAACGCGCGTCAAACCTTAACACCCTCGAAGACAACCAAGCCCTGCCGCCCCCGCTCAAATGCAGTGGTTGTGTCGCAAACAAACGTGGCAATCGGTATAGGTCAGGCAGATGGCGGAATTGAAGCATCTAGGATGAGAACAACGTAGGGGACGATTAGCGCCCTGATCATCATTGACGTCTCGTTTGGTTTCACCTTGGTCCCCGGTAGCGCCGGCCAGCTTCATCTCTGCTTGTTTGGCCTCGACCTCAGCGACGGCCTGGTCCAATTCGGGACACAGAGAGTCCGCAGCGACAGCAACCACGGTTCCGTCCTCGTCTTTCAGCATGTAGCCACCATCCTGGTCATACAGGACAGTCTGGGGGTTTTCCCTGGCTGCTTGGTTGAGCTGCTCCCGCGTCTCGACCACCTTCGCACCCTCGGGGATGGGCGCGGTGTAGCGAGTGAGAGACATGGCGGAGCTTGTAGAGACGAGGATCAGAACCAGGAGACTACCAAAGGATGTGGTGGGAAACATGATTGATGTTGCTGCTTGCGTACCTGTTTTGGAACAAAGAGATTGGGGGAGAAGAGGATGCAGACGGAGAGAATCCTCAAGTCGGTTGGGGGGATTGTTGGCCCTTTTGAATGCAGGATGGCAAGACCGCGTTTCGTACCAAGGGAGACTCGTGAGCTATCGAGTCTGATGGCTGTGTAGCCCGAGATGGAGCAGAATGCGGCGCTGGTCCGTCGAGTCGACGCTTTTCTACTGCTGGTTGGCCTCCATCATGTGACGGGGTTGTACGTCACTTCTCACCGGGGGCCAGACTCGAGGCGTCCTCAGATTACTTCGCTGGCATGGCGGGGCCAGGCTGTGCTACGGGCGTGGTTGCACCCCTCGGGGTATATTCCACGTTGTATATCACCTTGGTCCATCAGGAATTCTTTCATCGCTCCTGACAAGCTGGCTTGTTGCCAGTGATTGCCCGGTCTCTTCAGTGAAGGACGGATGCAGTTGCATCTGTATCACCTCTATAGCCTCCGAGCGGTAGCAAAGGGTCGCAGCTTATCTGATCCGAGTGGGCAGTGGGATATCAACACGGTGAATTCCGGACTCGAAGCCACTACGTCAGTCCATGTCTAGCCGGCGTGTTGGACCACTATCACAACATCGTATAGATATATTCCCCCAAGGACTCACCTTGAGGCGTTGGAGGATGAATCACAAGGCAGTGTGCGACTGGAATAACCTTTGCTTCGACCGTCTCCGTCATTCATCATCATCCGAACAAGTCGTCGGGGTCTAATTCGACATCTGAGGTTTGACAAGCGCCAACAAAGAAGTATAAACAGACTCTCGGCTTAGCCGATATAACTTCCCAGGCATTGGCCACTGGCGGGATTACTAGACTCTGTAGGTATGTCCATGTCTGCTTGAACCAGAGTGCTACTGGTGACTGATTATCCACTAACGCATCACTAAAGTATTAGACTCACTCCGGCCGACCATTCATCGTGTCCTCCCCAAGCCCAATCGTCGCACCGATCCACCCAGCAACCCCGCCGTCCTCTTCGCTCAAAACCCGTGTTTTCCCTTCACAAAGGTGAATTGGACTGAGGGAGAGTCCACAAGTGCTATTGCATGGGCTGGTGCCTACTCCGGGGATGTTGTCGCCTGGCTACAACTTTTGACAGAGCGCATGCCAGGCCCACATATTTGGCAACGAATGGAGCTATACTTCATCCTCTGGGTCAGTATCTTGCATATCCACCGTACACAAGACGCAGAAATCTACATCTGAGGCGGATATTCACTTGACCAGAAAATGCCTCGCGGTATCCCACATGCATGAGCATGAAAAATGAAGCCCGAGGTAACGTAATATACCATCAAAAAGAGATTCACTTGATTGGCCAAATCGTACCCTCTCTTCCTTACCGAGAACAGGCAAGGAATAGCCTACTATAGGCCTTCGTCTCTGGTCTAGGTTCAGGGGGCGAACTGCGCCGCCAACCATGCTGTGTCTCGCGTGCATGAGCTCCAGATCCATGGCAGGCTCAAATCCAACTACGCGCTATCCACTACGGACTCCGATCCATTCATATCGATTGCCTCGAAGTAGCGCTGATGCTTGTTCGGATATCGTATGTTTCGACTGTCATCTGACTCGTCCGGTGGAGTGGTCTGCAGCATAAGGTCGATGAGAATTTAGTCCGAGGACCTTGGGGCCTGGTGGCAGGGAGACCGGGACAAAGGGGCGATGGAGAGAGGCATGATGCGTTGTACAAGGGGGCCGGAAGTAGGACAGGAAAGCAGCAGCGTTTGGTTGTCATTCCATTAGACATGCTACTTTCAACCCCGCCCGGCCCGGGTTGCCTGTCGAGACCTAGGAGAAGTGCATCTCCGCCAATGTACAAAATCTCCCCACGACGCGAGGAAAGGAGAGGGCATGCCGACGCATGGCCAGGCTGGAGGAGGGCCGCAGGGGCGCCAGGGCCAAGGGTGGCCCGCAAGGTCCTCACAGGCGCCGGGGTTATCTAATCGGCGCCGCGTGACATGATATCATGAAAGTTCCCCCCCCAAACTCTCTTTCCCTGCGAAAGTCTTTCTTTCACCCGCCGGTCTGATTCTTCTGGCCTCGCTCGCTGGCATCTCCTCCTTATCTCCATCATGGCCGCCAGCAATGACCTCCGGGGCTGGGTCATGAGCGCGGTGTCGGGCGTGGGTAAGTCTACTTTCTGCATCCTCGTTTTCGCTAGCTTATATAGTCCAGCCTGTGTTCTGGGGTCGTCTGTTATTTGTGCCGATCTCATCTTGTGGCGGTTTTCTCGCCGCAAGAGCTTTCAGATCGTCCACAACAATACCTTCTTGTCTGCCTCGCTGAGCCTGAGTGCAGGCGTTATGGTATCTCTACCAGCCGATTCCAATGCCTCGGGCACCTGCTAACCGCGCCAGCTCTTCACCTCTTTATATAGCATGCTCCCCACCTCCCACAGATACCTGATACGGGCCGGGCTGTCCCCGTCGCTGGCTGCATACGTCCTGATCGGGCTGTTTCTGGCTGGCGTGGTTGTCATCCGTCTGGCGTCGGCACTTTTACATCGGTACATCCCATCTCATGTCGTCGACTGTGTCCATACCCATGAGCCACACGCCGACTCCGATCATGAGCACGGTGGCAAGTCAGACGAGCATCTGCACGTACACGACTCCAACCATATGAGCGAGCGGACTCCTCTTTTGACTCGGTCGTACAAGTCTTCCCCGGCCACTGTCACTCTCCCTACTTCGGAAGACCCCTCCGCATTGTTGCGTGAGGAATCGTTGCGCATCCGCCTGACACGCCGCCTGAGCCGTCTGGTTGTTGGAGTTAAACCCCATTGCGATGAGAATGGTCCCTGTTTTGGCTTTTCGCAGGCATGTGGGCACGAGTGCACCAAGACGCTGGAGGGCTCGGAAATCTCTGTCGCGGACGATGGCACCGTGCGCCCGCCCCTTCCGCACCCCCACAGCATATCCGGGCAAATCGATTCGGCACGACCGGAGGACTTGGAGGCAGGCCTGCCGTCCTCACAGTGCCTCCCCCATGAGGCGAGTTCTTCTTCGTCCCGGACCGGACTCCTTGACGATCACGATGCGGTGTCGGAGGACGGAACCAAGCCGGGCAATCCCCAACACCATCACCATGTACCACAGAACGCCTTTCTGTCGATTGGCCTGCAGACGTCGATAGCAATCGCCCTGCATAAGTTGCCGGAGGGATTCATCACCTATGCCACCAACCATGCGAGCCCGACTCTGGGTCTGACGGTTTTCCTGGCCCTCTTCATCCACAACATCAGCGAGGGGTTTGCCATGGCCTTGCCTTTGTATCTCGCCCTTCATTCGCGCGGGTGGGCCATGTTCTGGTCGAGCTTGCTAGGCGGCATCAGCCAACCGGCAGGCGCAGCCCTGGCAGCCCTATGGATCTGGGGGGCTCGTCGTGCTAATGGCGATGAGGCCACCGGGCCATCATGGGGCGTGTATGGTGGCATGTTTGCTGCGACGGCGGGAGTCATGGTCTCTGTTGCTCTGCAACTATTCAGCGAGGGTCTCACGTTGACTCACCACCAGGGGATGTGCACGGGGTTCGCTATTGGGGGGATGGTCCTGATGGGGCTCAGTTTTGCCCTGACCGCATAATCCGACGGCGTTATGGTTCTTAACATCAACAGATGCAGTGCATTATATTAGACAACAAGAGTCAGAGTAGCATTTCCGGCGTTAGGTCTTACGATTGTGAACGAGTAACGACATCAGTTATACAGTACATTGTATTCTTATCAGATTAGTGCAATAAGACTGCCTTCTTTGTTATCAGGCTTAGATAGCGTAGTCGGTACTACCTCGAGTTTCTTCTACAACTTGCTCATGGATCAAAGGAGGGGAAAAAAAAACCAAAAAAAAACCGCTGGACAACGCTCAGTCCTCGCACGTCAGTAAATACGGGCCAAGTGAGTCCAAATATTGCCAATCATTCAGGATATCATACAACTGTACAGTAACTATACCAACACCAACGATGCATCGACAAAGATCCAACTACGCCTTCTTCGCAGCAGCCTCGCGTTCCCTCTTTCTGGCCAAGTATCTCTCCTTCGCACTTGACACCTCTCCTTCTGTCTTGCGACTGCGACTGCGCTCTGCAATCTCCTTCTGCCGCGCCGCCTCGGCCTCCTCCTCCTGTCGCGCCCGCTCCTCCAGCTGCGACGCAATCATCTCCGTCTGGCGCGCGCGCTGGCCACCCCGCTCCGCCTGCCGCTGGGCCCCGAACCTTGCCTGCACCGACGCCCGTGCAGCCGCCGCCGCCGCCGCCGTATCCTTCGGCGCAGCTTTCGGCTTCGGCGCGACATTCAACCCCGCCGACAACAACTGCCTCTTATCCACCACTTGACCCTCATCGTTCACCGCAATCTGCGCCCCCTTGGCATTCATCTCCGCCGCCACCTGCGCCTCCGACTTCTTCTTCTCGTCCTCCTCCGCAGCCCCCTCCTCCACCCCATCCTTCACCCGTTTTGCCGCCTCCTCCGCAGCCTTAACCACCGCCTCATGCCTCTCCTCCCCACGCGACAACATATCCCGATAGAACCCCACCATCCCCGACCCGCCGTTCTTCCTCCGCCTCTCCTCCTCCTCTTTCTCCCGCGCCTCCTCCTCCGCCTGCACCCGCCGCAGTTCCTCCTGTTGCGCCTTATACGCCGCCGTCACGAACTTCTCCTTATCCGCGAACTCATCGCCTTCCGCTTCACGCTCCTTCGCCAACAACCGATCCCGCGCCCGCATCTGATCCCGTTTCCGCACCTCCGCGCTCCGCAACAACTGCGTCATATATTTTGGCACTTCGCTCCCGGTCGCCTTCTCCTCCGCTGCCTTCTTCGCATCCGGCTTGGCATGTAGACTATCGTATACCGCATCGTAGGAATATATCGATGGATCGAGGGTTTCGGCCTCTGCGGCGTGTTTACGGCTGCTATGGAGGGCGGCCAGATTCGTGTATTCTTGCTTCTTTTCTGATGTGGAGGTGTTTAAGCCGTACACGGTTGTTGTATCTTTACTTTCCTCTTTACCCTCCTCCCCCTCGTCGTCGTCTGCGAATATGGATTTCTTGCTCAATGGCTTGAAGTTCGGTGGTTTCGATGCCCCTGCTGCTGCACCGGGGGCGAGCAGTTTGCGTTTCGGGGGTCGTGGTCCTCCTTCTCCATCGTCCTGGTGGCTTTTCCGTGAGGGAGGGAAGGTGGTGGATTCCTCTAGTCCGCCTATGGTGGAGATCTCCATTTCGTTACTAACCTGATTGGCATTGGTGGCGTTGGAGGGCGACTCAGTATCAGACTCGGAATCATCGAAGATGGTTTTCTTGCGTTTTTGGCCGCCGCCGCCGCCGCCGCCGAGGGGGTTGAGGCCGGGTTTGGGCTTAGATTTGTTAGGGAGGTTGAGGCCGTAGGAAAGTGGGGGGGGCATTGCTCTTCGTTTTGTGTAGGACTATACGAGTAGACACGATTGATTGATTTCAAATTGCGAGAAGAATGAACAGCAAAGATAGAGATGAAGATGAAGATGAAGATGAAGATGAAGAAGATGAGAAAGACACAGGAAAGTATGATGCGCCCATCACGTGCCAGACCCAGCTCTATCTTATCACCACGTGACGGACTCGCCCCGTGTACCTGTCGACGGAGTCTCTACAGAGTACAGTCAGTCTAGTGCCAATCCCGCCCGCAATCACCTCCTCCGATCTCCCTCCCCAATTACTATCTACCTACTTTCCTCCGAGCCAACCAACATCCCCACCAACCCCATAAGCGCAACACCCAGGAATCGAAAAAAAATGTCCTACTACTTCACCATTCTCTCCCCGACAGACGTCCCCCTCTTCAACATCGCCTTCGGAACCTCCAAATCCGGCGGCGATGGCATCGCCCGGTTCCGATTCCCAGATACAGCGCAATATATGAATCAATTCATCATCCATTCAAGTTTGGATGTTGTGGAAGAGGCGCAGTGGATGAATGGGAATATGTACTGCTCCCCTTTCTTCCTTCTATTTCCTGTTATATCTGGGCTCTGTGTGCAATGGTTGAGAATGATGTGATGCGATTGGTAACGGTGTTGCTCAATGCTAATGTGTATGGCCTGGTGGCGTGATGACAGGTACCTAAAACACATCGACACCTACCCGCCCGCAAGCGCATACATATCTGCCTTCTTAACGCCCTCAGGAGCCCGATTCCTTCTTCTTCATCAACCCCCGCAATTACCCTCCAACAGTACCGGGGCGGGAAGCTCAGTGTCGGGGTCGCTGTTGTTGGGATCAGCGGGAGGGTCGTCGCGGGCGTCGGCCAGTTCGGTGGCGGCGAATCCAACGTCGCCGCAGACGGAGGAAGCGGTGCGGCAGTTCATGACGGAGGTGTATGAGAATTATGTCAAGACGGTGATGAGTCCGTTCTATCGGCAGGGGATGGAGATTAAAAGTTCGGTGTTTAGGGGGAGGGTTACAGCCGCAGGGAGGAAGTGGTTATAATGTCTTCTGTTTTTCTTTTTTTTTTTTTTTTTTTTTTTCCTTGTCTTCGTTTCTTTTTTATGGGATTTGGTTCTTAAGGGCTAATTGAGGCGTTGGTCGGTTAAGTATGATACCAGAGCATGATGCATAATCCATAAGTCGTATTCATATGTCGTCATTATCCTGTCCCAATCGACTCCTCTATCCGGCTCATTCGCAATCGCTAATGCGCAAGCCAATTTCACCAAGTCACCGCCGTGAGGGAAATAAATAAAAAAAATCATCAATCGGGCAATCACACTCCCATCTGTGGAGCCAGCTTCTTCACCGTCACCGCTTTGAAGTTCTCGACCGCGTGGATCACGTCCTCCAGCTTGGCCGCCGCTCCGAAGATCCCGCCCTCCATCTTGACGGACTCGATGGTACTCATATGGAGGGATGGCTCACTGGCCGCCGTGCCGTCCTCCAGCACCACGCAATCGAACCCCCGGTCGTTGGCCTCGCGCATTGTGGTTGCAACGCACACATCTGTCGTCACCCCCGTCAGCACCAGGTTCTTGATGCCCCGGTTGCGGAGGATGAGTTCGAATTCCGTATGGGCAAACGCCCCCCGGCCTGGCTTATCGATCACTGGCTCGCCATGGATGGGGTACAGCTCGTCGACGGTGTCATGACCCACCTCGCCACGTATTAGCAGGCGACCCAGGGGCCCCGGAGACCCAATCCCCATGCCTGCAGCATTGTTCCGTGACCGGTATGCCTCTCTGCTCGACAGAGTCGACAGATCGGGCCGGTGGCCTAGACGGCGTCAGTATTGTGCAGAGAAAGACCAGCGTCGCTCTCATACCTTCACGGGTGTGGTAGATGGGAAACCCGGCTGAGCGGAATGCGCTGAGCAAGTGCTGCAATTTCGGAATTAGTGCCTGATTAGCCGATATGTCGTAGCCCTGAATATCCATGTATCCACCCGGCACGCAGACTGTGTTGGCATCCCATTAGTAAAACTCGGCCACGGACCCACACGACACCTTGGGATGATACGCACAGTCCTTCTGCATGTCTATAATTACTAACGCCGTCGTATAGGGGGTCAGCGTCGCATCGTGCGGCCAATCGTAGGGCACCGCTGCGATCTGGCCCTTCCGGACCTTATGATGAGGGACCTGCCGAGGCTTCTCGACAATCGGGCCGTGGTTGTGCGTGGCGTTCAGGACAGTCAGCGTCCAAATACCAGGAGTTCCAGCTGCAACTAGCATAAACGGACAATCCATCAACCGGGACGTTCGCCGCCGCTTCCTAGTCTCTTCCGTGAGACCGTTTCGCGGGCGATAGTGGCCACCGCGATCGCACCGTAGCCAAACCTTGGCCGTCCGCCCCGGTTTCTTCTCCGTCGGGGTGCTGGACGACTTGACTACAACGTTGTACCCATGAGCCTTCCCGTGCGCCTGCACTGCAGCGAGGAGCGTCGCTCTTGGAGATCACCACAATGTGAGCCATCAGATCCACTATGGAGCCACAGCGGACCGGTCCGCTACCCGACAGGTGGCAAGGAGGGGAGGAAAGGGAACGGGCCAAACTCACTTATCAGGATAGGTGCCCTCCGGAGGGGGAAGCAATTGCATGGACATGTCCGGAATGTCCTGAAGATCACTGGGGGCATCCAGGTTCAGATCGGTGGGGTCCGCCATGGCGACAGGTGGTGGGGGGGAGAGGGTCTGGTAGGGCGCATCAGCGTCATCGGGAAGGGATTCATGACTCTCATTGGGAAAGAAACACCCGAGTCAGGAAAATCAAGGACAGGAGATCGTGGAGAGCAGAGGGAAAGGGGAGAAGGGAGGGAGGGGTGGAGGGGGGTTCCCAGAGAGTGCGTGGAAGCACCTCCCCAGTGGAGGAAGGGAAGCCGGGATAAATTCGTGCGTGGATATAGCGTCAGGCCTCCAGCTGGGGTATGGCTGGAGCCCGGGGTGTGGCGGGATCTCCAGCAGCAGACCGGAGCACGGGGCACCAAGGAAAGGGAGACGTACCGGAGGGGGGCGTGTTGCACGCGGGAATCCGTAACCCGACGGCAGGTGTTCTGGAGGAGATCGGAGCAAGAGTTGAGAATCAGCACCAGAGCACTGGCTCCGGGAGGACAAACGGCATGGCGGGAGGAAGTGAGAGGGACGGGCGAGGGATGGTGAGTGTCTGAGAGCCTCGCGTGTGGTTCTATCCGCCCACGTGACCCCTGGCCCGTGCCCCCATCCCGCCCGGCTGTAGGCTTAACAGTTCACCACAACAACTTCTTGCCGACTACGTTCATCTCCCATGCATCCTATTCTTACTTCTGCTATCATTAGCCGCTCGTCAACCCTCGCTGGCGCGTGTTTCTCGCTACTTTCATTCACATCAACGCAAAAAATGAAGAAACAAACAGAACGAAAGGAATGAACAAGCATTAGAAAAACAACTCCTTCGCGTTCCCCCGCTCACCGTCAATATCCACTATGACGCAGAGAGTATCATCATCTCGGACCAGGAAGGAGATTCACGGCAACGCCGCCTGGCACCATCACCACAGCAGTCAATAGCTCAAGCTCCATGGTGTCTCTGGTAGGGATGCCAGCGTTCTCTACCTAGGCGATGACCCGGTTCCTGGTCCTCACGAGGTGTTTCAGGGGTCAATCGAAACAACCAGTAATCGTCATCAACAGGATAGGCGCATAAGGAGAGCGGGTTGGACTGCATTGTGGGCACCTGAGATTGTCGCATCGGCTCCGGTGCGCCTGGAGATGAGGGCATGTGTTTAGCCTGGATCTCCTTCCTGGATGCCTGAGGCTGAGCAGTCCGTCCAAAGTCGGGATCGACTTGCTCTTGGGCATACTCCCCCAAGCCATGGAAGTTAGCCAAGTCCGTTGCGAAATCTTCCAGCAACATGGATCTTCCAGCTTCTGTCTCATAGTGCTCGGGCTGCGCCTTGTTGGCTTCAGTCTTGTTGGGCTCAGGCTTGTTAGGCCTGATCTTTTCAGGCTGTGTCACCGTAGGCTGAGCCACTGCTGGCTGGGTTTCTGCTGGCTGAGCGTTGAGGAACTCCACTCCTGTCAGACCGGCTGCTTGTAGGGCAGCTCTTAGGCCGCCTGCCGCCAAAACGTGTCTAGAACATCCAATGTTAGCCGGTACTTGACGCTACCGATACCCAGCTTACTTCGTGTCCTCAACACTCCAGTCCTTCCTCTTCGTCTCCTGGAACTTCTCCCTGTGAGAACAGTAAGTTCCGTGATGGTAAAAGATGCAATTGGAACAGGCGGCACGATGGATGGATTTTCCCCGGTACACGGGGGCAATCACACAACGGGCGAACGGGCCGAGTCTCTGGCAACGCGTGCAAGGTGGGACTTCGACCCCGCGACGATACAGTACCGATGCCGATGTCGCTTCCCTCGACTTGATTTTCCGCACCATACTCACGCCCTTCTTTGTGAGCCATTCGATAAGACGCACGACTTCTAGTACCCTGGCTACATCTTGGTCGGCAGCGCTAAGATGTGGGCTGACAAACGATTGATTCTGAGCGGCCTCCTGCTCCTGGTTTCCTGTTCCTTGATGAGCAGGCTGTTAATGGAACATGGGGGCATCAAACCTGTTCGAGGGTTTTGGTCTGCAAATGTCTGCAACACTGCAGCTTCGATTCTGTTGCGGACTTCTTCTCGATTAATCGGCGCCATCTTCTAAGCTGTCACTAGACTGGATTCAATAAAGCTCAGCACTGAAGATGGTGAAACAGGGGCGATACTCGGCCACAGACCGATTCAAAGAAGTTCGGCACTGAAAGTGATGGCGGCAGGTATGCAGCCACAAGTCAGGATTAGAGAAGCTCAGCACGGAGCACGGAGATGGGATATGGTCACAAGACAGGGTTCAGAGAAGCTTGGTATTGAAAGGTGGTTGACAACCAGACGCATAGACAGCACTAGGGGTGGTGCAAATGAGCTTGTTGCGCAACACCTACTCAGCTTTGAGGTTTTAACCAAGCAGCGTTAGCATAAGATCTAACATCCACAGTCACAGCTACCTCGTGGGTCATAACAGGAACAGTGAATATTGCACGTTGAGTCCAACCACGGTTGTCCCGGCGAATACTAGACAGCAGATTTCCCATAACGGCTGAGCCGCCAGTTGCGACCTTTCCTGTGCACCCTGCTCTTATCAATGCTAGTCTATAAAACAATAGACAAAGTCAGTTCACATTTTACCACGACCTTGTACCAGTGCATCGTGTCTACTCTTATCGGATGGGAGGCGAATCAGTCACGTAGCCGGTTTTCACTGTCAGGAGACGGTTCTACGAGTGCTGAAATTTGAAATGGAACTTGAGATGGAATGTTGATAATACCTTGAAGTACTCTCCACTCAAGAAAGTACAAGACACAATGTGATTTACCTTGTCTCTTGGTTCTCCAATTCCGTAGCTCCTATACTGAGTCAAAGCCAACCAAATAGAAGCATCTACCGCCTGCCAGCAAATCAATAACTTGTATTTCAAACCCTACCTGGTTCAAATTCCCACAACCCATCTCTACCAGCGCCAATCCTGGATATGGAAAAAGACCTCTCCTGTATATCCCTAATTATGTGCACCCTGCATGTCCCTAGGCTACTAGACCAACATTTGTGCAGCAGTGCTACTCCATATATCCACTAGAACAATGGAACCTACCTATGAAAGTACGACATCTTCCCCACGACTTTAGAACGCGTTCTTCTTTCGTCTGCCTTGTATTCGCTTCTTCATCATCGCTTGATTTCTCTCTCTTTCCTGTATTTGATATTTTATACCTCGGCTTTCTGCTAAAACCGACTTGTGTTATCCTCGGATGTCATGCAAGTGTTATTCGTGGACAGTTTCTTCGTTCAGAACTCTGCAACGCTCATCAAACTTTATTCCTGACAATAGGTAATGCAGACTATGTTCCGAGGCCTGTTCCAGCTGGTCTTGGTACTCTGGAAATGGATTGAAGGGACATGTTGCACGCCATTGTATGGGAAGGTTCTCAGTGAGTGCTCGCTATCTTGAGAGGAGATAGAACCTTTGAGATTCTTTGAGATTACATGCTAATCTGCCCGGTCATGCTCCGCTCGATTACTTATCTATGCATATTCTCCGAGTCAGAGCCTCATAGTCCATATAGACTTGTGCCATGTTCACTCCCCACCTCTACTCATTTCCTCACAAGGTCACAGCCCACCGGGCCATCCCCCTCGAGTCAACCGAGTGGCGATCCCGCCATCCGCTCAGTCATATACAGTCCCAATCATTTAGGGCGGGAGGAAGGAATACTCGTGGAATATAGCAGAAATAGGCTTGTGGAGCTGCCATACGCGTGTCTGGGGTGCTACAGTCGTCTAAAGTCGGCTTGTTATGGACTCGGTTCGGCTCTGTTGGGGTGCTGGGAAATGTGGGACATGATGCCTTGCGCAAGGGAAGCGGCTGAATCGTGGTAGCAGGCCGAGTTTTCAGTTCATTGTATGTCAAAGAGGGGACACGATAAGTATTAGGCGGCTTGAAGAAGGTAGAACCGTGGTCGTGGTTTTGTTATGACGTATATCGGGAGCTGTTCTGCTTAATGCTAGGGCACTAAGATTGAGATCGGAAGACACAGTATACGAGCACGAGCCAGACATCCTTAAAGCATCATCATCGGCAGTTTCCAAGATCCTTCTGGGGAAACTTCTTGGTGAAACTGCAGTGCAATTTCCGAGAAGCTGCATCCCCTTCGCCACCCAGGATTCGATCCGAGACATTCTTGACCAAATCGGTGAGCTCACCATGAGTCCTGGCCAGTTCTCTAGACCAGCCCATCCTATCATACAGCGGAGTAGTGCATCACGATCAATCTCTTGTAAAGGCTTATGTGCCCATCGCCGGTCATGTTGAGTCAAATTTCAGAGCATATCCTCGATACACACGGTCGGCGGATGTTTTATAACACTCTCGAAGTACGATAAGGGCAGTCTTACATCCTTCGCCATATTGTCCTGCTTGACTTGTCGCGCGTATGGCTCGCAGACAGTCGAGAGGACTCTATGGTCATCCAGTTCATTCAACTTATGCAAGTCGCGGTGGAAGAGTCGAGCATCGTTCGGGGCAAATACTCAAACGTGCCAGCTATAAAAATATGATATTCTCCGTGATATAGCCCTTATTGCCCTCTGTATTAGCATAACTCCGTCCAGGAGCTTGAAATGCGTGCTAGCGTTTCGCACCATGCCCCCCCTGCTCGAGCGGGGATTGTACTGATGCAGACGCGACGATCATTAGCATCAGAGAGAACAAAGCGCAGCTTCATGCCCTTCTTGGAGAATACCAGGGATCGGAGACCGAGAGTCGCTCAACGCAAGGGGTGGCACTTGATGGCAACGTTGATATAGAGTTCGTGACCACCTAGGTAGGTACTCCGTAGTGCTCTCTTGATCGGACAGTCTTGCGACATCGAACGCGGCTAGCGCAAACAGGCGACGTACAAGAAACTTATGCTCTGCCAGATTCCATCGTCGCTAGGGACAGCAGCTCCCGTACGTCGCCGTTGACGATTGATCTATGGCTTGGAGCTCTAACCAGCGGCGGTCGGCTAACACAGTCGAGATGTCTACCTTTTCGTTCGTCATTGAAATAGGCTAAACCTGGCCTGAAGTTGAAGATGACGCTTGAGGACCAGAATTGGAACTCCCGTATTCCCACACTGTTCCCCGGGCTTGCAGCGTCGCCCTGGCGGGCCTCCGTCCTATTTGACATGGCGGCGCTTGCAGGTTACACAACCACGATGCGACTGTTGATGGGAGCGGGGGGGGATCCATGATGCAGATCCAAGGTCAAAATAGAGGGCTTGTCAGTTTTGATTTGTAGAGAGGTGAGATTACGCTCGAACATGATCACGAGCCAGATCCTATCAGAACGGAGAATGGCTTGGGGCGACTGATGGCCATCTGATTGGTGTTTAGGCTTCTCCTGCAGCTGATCAGCAGCAGGCCAATCGTGGCGCTAAACTGGGGAGATAGTACTTGCTGGCTGAGGTGGTCATCTGAATGGACACGCACTACTACTACTAGTAGTAGTTGATGGGTTCGTGAAGTTTGGATGAATCCACCAGACAGATGCTCAAAAATGGGGAAATATATACGGAATACTAGTAGTACTGTTTCATGGAGAGTTGATAGGCAGTGATGGAGGGGAACCCCCACAAGAAGAGAGGAATACTAGTAGGTAGTAGTATCGACACACCGGTACTTTGTCCGACGTGAGGAGTCAACGAAGACGACACGATGTCCGGTCCAAGCGTCGATGCAGGAACAGCTGGAGTGGGTGCCGTGTTGCCCAGGCAGGCCGTGTTGATGTTTGGTTTGATTGTTCCCGGCTGATGCCACAACCTCAGGCCGCAACCGGCAAGGGCGTAAGTTACCCGTCACGACCGGTAAAAGCGCTTGTTGACCCCGTGCCGCTGCTGCCATTGGCTGATTGGATCTTGCGCCCGTCCCGTCCGCTCTGGATAGCATCACCATCCATCTACCCAACTGCCCTCCCCTCAAAACATCTCCCTCCCCCCCCTCCCTCCCTCTCTCCCCTACCCGTTCCCTCTGTGAGGGAGTCCTCTAAGGTAAGTCAATCTACGGAGACCATTTTGGTCTCACTTCTGGCTAGCGAGCTGGGTTTTCACCGTCGCTTCGTCGCTTCTCCAGCCCTCCGTTCACGACCTCTCGTCGTCGCAATCGTTCCCGGCTGCCTGCGACACCGCCTCGGCCCCTCCGCCATCACCACCAGTTCACGCACGGTTGTTGTGGCTGCCCGCGTGTACATGCCCTCGATCCTGGCCTCCCCTTCTCGTACCCCGACCACTTCATAAACCTCCCGTTGGGTGTTCCCCCCCTTCTCCCGGGGTCTTTCTGACGTGGTCCCCTGGAGCGTGCGTTCCGAACGCCGGTTTCGTCTACTGGTGCGGGAATCATGCCGTCCGCCGACGATTCTTCGTCCGCCCGCCCCAACGGGACCAGTTCGCGGTCTGACCAGCTTGCCTACTACAAAGCGCAATATGAACAGCTGGAAGCCGAATTGGCAGAATTCCAGGCTTCCAGCCGCGAACTCGAGGCGGAGCTGGAAAAGGACATCGAGGCGTCAGAGAAGCGGGAACGGGTCTTGAAGGAGAAACTGGAAAACCTGAGATACGAGGTCGATGAATGGAAGGTGAGCCTTACGAGTTCCTGGTCCCTCGGGCTCCCTCGTGGGAGGCTTGGAGATCTTCAAGATTAACGGACCCCCTTGCAGTCCAAGTTTAAGCAGTCCAAGTCCGAGGCCAACACGGCTCAGAATGCGCTGCAAAAGGAGATCACGACGTTGCGAGACACCAGCAGAACTCTGCAGTTGAAACTACGTGATACTGAAGTGGCGAATGATGATTATGAACGCCAGGCCCGCCACACCACTTCGTCCCTGGAGGATATGGAGCAGAAATACAACATGGCCATCGAGCGCAGCGTCCTGCTGGAGGAGGAGGTCAAAGCCGGCGAGAAAGAGCGAGAAGCTCTCCGGATCCAGAACCAGCGTCTTCGGGATGAGTTATCGGAGCAGAAGTTGGACAACGAGATTCTTCAGGAGAAGCTTCGCCACGAACAATACGGCGGTCGACGCAAGAAGCCGACGCCTCTGTACCGCACTCAGTCGTCAACACAGTCGTCAGCGCCACAGGCTCCTGAGATCTTTGATCGCTCCCCCGGCACGTCCACGGTGTCCTCCCCCTTATTTGTCACCACCCCGATGAAGTCCTCCCTGATGGCGGTCACTGTGCCTCCCCCGTCGCCGCCGATGTCTGAGACGTCGAGCAGCCTGATGACCAACATGATGACGAACATGCGCAAGTCCGTCCATACAAGTTCTGGGTTCCCACACAAGAAAGCCGCGGGTTCCGAGTCCATGATGGGTTCCCGGTCGATGTATGACTCGAGGCCGTCGAAGTCTTCCCGGTCTCGTGTCACGGCCAATGCGCACAGTAGCACCCGATCGGTGTCCACGGTCGCGTCCCGCACGACCTTGCCCACGAGCCTGCCCATGACCTTGCCCTCGTTCAGCAATTCTCCCACGTTCAACAATGATACCCCGCAAACCAAACTGCCCAAGTCGGGCTCGTTGTACCAGATCCGGGGCCTCATCGGCAAGATGCAGAAGCTGGAAGAAAGGGTCCAGTCGGCGAAATCCAAGCTACCTCCACCCTCCGACTCGCCTTCCCGGACTTCTTCGCGCTCCGGATCGATCTCTGTGAACGGCGGGAGCCCTGTCCCTTCTACCATCACCATGCGCCGAAACTCGCGCAAGCGGTTGAGTGGCAGTAGCTTTAGTTCGTCGGTCCGAGATAATGATGGCACCTCGTCGTCAGTCTCCAACAACCGACCGTCATTTGGCACTCGCAATGGAGGCGACAGCCGGCCCAGTAGCCGCACCAGTTACTCCAGCTCCTTCAGCCAAAGCACGCACCCCAGCATTGCGCCCTCGACGCGCCCGGAGAGTCGCCAGAGCCGGACCAAGACGCCCTTGGGACATTATTCGACGAACCCCACGACGGAAAGTCGGCGGCCGCGGTCCTCGCTGAGCAACCCTTCTGGGCAGAACGGTGCCGTGAACGGCATGTCCAACATCGATGAAGATGAGGACCAGGACCTGGCGTTTCGTATGTCGGTTCGAGCCAAGATCAGCGAGGCTCGCGAGACCCGCTTCCCCTCGTTCTCGACGCCTACTACCGGGCTGAAGAAACGCACTCCCAGCGGCATCTCAGCCATCCCGGCGCCACGAACCCTGCGGACCAGCACTGGCGGCACCAAGGCCACCCCCGACGCCAAGTCCAACCATGGTGACCTGGGCGAGACCTTTTAACCTTCTTCCTTCTACGCTCTTCTTCTCTTCTTTCCAATACCCCTCTTTCTTCCCCGAATGACAATCTCAAGGGGCTTTACGATGTTCACGGCCGGTACGCAGGTGTTGATTCGCTTCTTTTATTCCCCTTTACCTTTTTCATCCCCTCTTTTGCATCCATTTCTTTCCCCCTATTGATTTGCTCCATTCGACATTGTTCCATTTACATCGACTACCCCTGGCAAGTTATTTATTGAAGAATCCCGCTGAGGGGGTCAGTTCATTTGGCGGACTTGTTTAGACAGGTTCATAGACATCTGCTTTTGCAATATTCCCCGGTGGTTGCTCCCTGCGAGGGATGGGCCACCGGGCCTGTACAGTCAGTGGCGGCGGAGTTGGAATTGTGACCGGTTGACTGGCGCATGGAATGTTTCGAGCTGGGAGGCTCTCCTCCACGGCGTCCAAGCTGTGACTCAGCACCCATTTCTTTGATGTATGCTGTCTCTGTGTATTCAGTGAGCTGCCTAGGCGTTAGGTAATACCCAGTGACTTGATGGATTGTTCCGCGTAGGCCTACAGTAGAATCCTCGGGGGACGACAGTGTTGGTATTGATCTGGACGGGAAGGGTGCTACTAGGGAACGTGTCACGGATATATGGTCGAGGGGCACAACCTGGCCCATCATCACCTGGACATAGTCTCCTACAGATTACTATTCTCCATTAAGATCTACGACTCGCTTTCCGTCCTCGCCAGAATACTAATTAGTTTAAATCTAATACTAGTACTAAACCCACCAGCCTCCAGCCCAGAATACTAGTCGGAGTACTACTACTAGTATATATAACCGGCAACCACCCATACTACATAGTCTAGTAACCGCCCCCTCCTCTCCCTCGGAACATTCGGGCTTTCTATAACTAATCCCCCCTCTTCTTATTCGGCGCATTTACCCCCTCCCCCGAATCCCAGCGATCATTCCGGGCCGAACCCGCGCGAGTTGCATCTAAAATCTGACCGGCGGTGGCATAGCACGCAGATCGATTAGGGTTTTGCTCGGGGGTCGGGGCCCGGGGCGTTTGACCACTGAACTCCGAACCACCGACTCGCGTGGTTGCGCCGCATTCCTGCAGGATTCGTATCGGGGTATATGCAGGTCAGCGACATGGAGGAATGAATGAATGGATGAATGGATGCATGGATGGATCACTGGGTGGTTTCAGAGTGGGTTTGGGGCGGTTTTGTATTTGCGCTTGGGTCCAGTGGTCGAAGGTTGGGTACGGGGGTGGGAATTGGGAAAGTGGTAAAGATGATGGGTGAGTGGGTGGGGTGGTTTCTTTTTTTTTTTTTTTTTAATATTATTTTCTTTTTTTTTGCAGATCTGAGGAGGATAGAGGAAGTTTTCGTGGTGGTTTAGTGTAGGTAGGTAGGTACAATAGGTTGGTGTTGGGGTGGTTGAAGTTGGCGGTGCGGTGTAAGGAGAAGGTAGTAGTAATGAACTGGCTGGTAGTGAGGTATACATGATTTGGTTTAATGTAATTGACAACGGGATGTGAGCAAATATATATGTCATGGGTGATTGTCTCTGCTAATTTTTTTTTATGTTGTGTTGCTCATCTTGACATCAAGTCGTGAGTCACTGGTAGGCATGATATACGTAGTTTGTAGGCAGATTAGATCTTCAACTATACAGCACAAAACTACGAGATTATACATTGGGTCAGTGAACAACACTGAGAGTTAACACTTTGTTCACTGCGTCAGAGACATCCATCATATAATCTCCTGTATCAAGTATAGCATCTCACCTCAACAGGACAATGGATGCCACCAAGAACGCTACCTCGGGGCATTCCTCTCAACCTGGAATCAAGACCAGATTCCTCATCCTGTCCGATACCCATGGGATGGACCTCCCAACGACATACACCGGCCAACCCAACATCGACGTAGCAATACACTGTGGCGACCTGACGGCAGAATCCAAACTACACGAATACCACTCCGCCATCCAACTGCTGCAGAAGATCCGCGCCCCTCTCAAACTAGTCATTGCCGGGAACCACGACATCAGCCTGGACGAGCCCTGCTTCCGGCAGAAGGTAGCGGATGCAAGATCGCTGAACATTGACCCATGCGCGATCCGAGCAGAATTGGGCAAGCCAGAGCCCTATTCGACGAAACAGCCGGCATCAGCTTCCTGGACGAGGGAACCCACCGATTTGCCCTAGCGAACGGGGCCTCTCTAACCGTCTACGCCAGTCCCTGCACGCCCTCCCTTGGCGATTGGGCCTACCAATACGCCCCGTCCTAGGGCCATGACTTCGCCATCCCGAACTCATCAGTGGACATGGTCCTCACCCATGGCCCGCCCAGAGGCATCCTGGACATTGCGTCCTCGGGTTCCCGGGCCGGCTGTCATCGTCTGTTCGAGGCCGTTGCTCGGTCTCGCCCTCGTCTGCATTGCTTTGGCCACATCCATGAGGCCTGGGGCGCTAAGTTGGTGACCTGGCGAAAGACAGTCAGTGATACACCCAACCATTTTGCGGATATTGATCACGAGAAGTCGTCGGTGAGTGCGACGCTGGCTACGATGGCTCGGGCACAGGCGGATCTAGGTGTGCATGATGCCGGGCCCTTTGGCTGTCACACGAGTCATTGCGCCGGTGATCCGAACCCACTTCGACGTGGCTTGCAGACGCTCTTTGTTAATGCGGCGGTGGAAGGCTTGGGGGAGGTTCCGATCCAGTTGCCTTGGTTGGTTGATATTAAGCTGGATCCGGTGTGAGCCTCGAAGTGATGTGGATATTCTACAGCGGTATGTGATAATGTAGTACATACGAGTGGGCCTGAGGTTGAGATGGTGTGGATGGATGGGAATGGGTTATCCTGGTTGGGGCCTTAACCCCTAAGATCCAATCTCGTGGGGTAGACCGCTACTGAGTACTGAGTACTGACAGACGAACGACTGGGACTATATGATGGGTTGTGTCGAGAGACACGAGGTTGAAGTTCGTAGGATTCCGCACGAGCGTCTTGTCCAAACACGGTTAGCGGTAGGCAGATTGATGAGAGCGGACGTCCCGTGATTTCCCACGGTCCCAACGGGATGACAACTCCGCTGGCCCTGATTGGGTCCGGGCGGTGGGCCGTCAACACAGGCCCAAAGAGGTTAGTCGTAGGGATGGCCGAGCAGTGGAGGAGTGGACACCTCAGGAGTCTAGGACAGGCCGGTCGGGCACCGCGGTGGACCTTCAGCAACAGGAACCGGGATATGCTTCACGGTCTGGAAGGATGCAAAGTCTGGTACGGAGGAGGAGAGAGAACGAATTGGGACGGATGGAGGGCCGATACCACTGCCATACCTACCAATTACCAGGATCCCATGCATTCGGATGAGCGGGGCTGTGAAGAAACCATCCTCATGGTTATCTACATCCATGTCTCATCCCCAGGGTAGTCCAGATTAAATTAAATCTATACTTCCTTATCACCCGGTCATCGAGGGATATCTGCCACTCATGGAAGATCGGACCGGACTGGCGGAGGTCTTGAAACTTAATAGATTACCGGCTCCCATATAAGCTTGTATTATGCCGCCCTGATCTGTTTCGCTTTCCGAGCCCCGGAGTATCTTTTCAGCCCGGACGATACGCCCCGACCCTGCCATAACGCACCTTTTGCCCTTCACGGTAGGGACGGCCATTGACAGCTCATGACGGCCCGACTAGGCGGATCACGCAGCGAACTAGATAGTACCTAGGAGATGCTAGGGAGGATCACTCGGGGTTCACGGCCACGGTGAAGATCGTCCTGGGTTTTCTGTTGGCTCTTGTTGGCAGTCGGCGAATTCCCCAACTAGCGAGCTGGGTTCAACTACTACCTACTCCGTGGGTACGGAGTTACTATCTATCATCATCTTGGAAGGCGCCTGTGCACGTTACTCCGTACCTTGCTTGGGTCCGTCTACCGACGCTCTACACTGTCTACCTACATTGTCCATCCTCGGTACTTGCGTCTAGGCTGACATGGCTCTGCAGCGAGACCGCCAATGACTGCGTGTCCGTTTCATCCCTTTACCAAGTATCCAGAGCGAGAACCCGCATGGAAGGGGGTTGATAGTCCCTCATCCAGCGGCTGGAACCATGGGCCAAGTCGGAGGGTGATTGGCCTGGAGCGGATTGTTGACCCGACAAATGCTGGGGACCGGCCAGCCAAAAGTGGTGGGAAGCCCGACGTCATGGGCCCAACAAGCCGTACCGCTAGTTGGGGTTGCTGGTGCCCTCTCGGCAGTAGTAGCTGCGATCCCCTCGCGCTGGCTAGTTGACTGGGCGCGGACCATCCGGGCCCCATTATTATTCTTTTCTATAGTCTTACGGCTACCGGAGCAGAAATGTAGTTCCCGCTCGTTTTGGGGAGGGGATGAATTTTTTTTAAAAATTATTATTTCCATTTTTTAACTTTTTTTTTTTTTTTTTTTGGAGAGGAAAGGTGAACCATCCTCCGCGTATTTTTCCGTTCTGTACATTTACCGGTTCGAGACATTATACGCCTTCGTCCATTAAAGTAGACCAGCTCCAATTTTCTCCTCATCCGCCCTTTAATTCTCTCCTCTTCCCTTCCCTTCTTCTCGCTCGACCTCTTTTCTCTTCCCTTTCCCCTTCCCCCATTCTCTCTTCCAGTGCCATTGTTTGCCTGCCTGGCTGCTCCCAAGGTTGTCCCAGTAAGTCCCCGGCCGTTCCCCGCCTCCCACGCAATGCCATAAATTCCCTGGCGCTGGATGTTGCCGTCCGCTTCAATCCAATTCCAATCCTAGACCTGCTGCTTGCTGCCCGCCTTGCTTGAGCTGACTCTTGTCTCCCTCACTCTTACTCAGCCTGAGGAATCGAATCCTTCGTGTCTCATCTACCCTCCCCCTCATTCTCCCACGATCGCCATTCCTACTTAGATCTTGGAGGGCTTAATCCTGTCTCATCCGTCTCCATTCCACCCCTCTTCCTCCGACACCTTACGGACAACCATTGCGCCCTCTCCCTCCCATTCTTCCTCCTCGCCGCTTCTTCTACTCCTAGTCTCATTCGTCTCGAATAATCCGGCTTCATCTTTCGCATGGGAATCCTATAATACATAATATCCAATCCTGCATCATGAGCGCCCCCAACGGAACCACCAGCTCGCGAGCTGCGAACCTCGCTTCACATTTCATCGGCGGTAACCATCTCGATGCCGCACCACCCAGTAGCGTCAAGGACTTTGTGGCCAGCCACGAGGGTCACTCCGTCATCAGTTCGGTGAGTTTGGCGGGGATCAAATGAGTTGGCCGGGCCACGCGCAGGAGCACGGATCTAACGGGCTGTTAGGTTCTGATCGCCAACAACGGTATTGCGGCCGTTAAGGAGATCCGCTCCGTCCGAAAATGGGCTTACGAAACCTTTGGCAACGAGCGTGCCATTCAATTCACAGTGATGGCCACGCCAGAAGATCTGCAGGCCAATGCAGACTATATCCGTATGGCGGATCAATATGTTGAGGTACGTGGTCATGCTGTGCAACCAGTGACCCTCGAACCGTGTCCGCTGACCGAAATTGTAGGTCCCGGGAGGCACGAATAACAACAACTACGCCAACGTGGATCTGATTGTCGATGTCGCCGAACGTATGGACGTTCATGCCGTGTGGGCCGGTTGGGGTCACGCCTCTGAAAACCCCCGGTTACCCGAATCCCTGGCCGCGTCTCCCAAGAAGATTATCTTCATTGGTCCCCCCGCCTCTGCGATGCGCTCGCTCGGTGACAAGATTTCCTCGACGATTGTCGCTCAGCATGCCGGTGTCCCTTGTATCCCCTGGTCTGGAACGGGTGTGGATGCTGTGAAGGTCGACGACAATGGCATCGTCACCGTCGAGGACGAGGTCTACAACCAGGGTTGCACCTTCTCGCCCCAGGAGGGTCTGGAGAAGGCCAAGGAGATTGGCTTCCCTGTCATGATCAAGGCCTCCGAGGGTGGTGGTGGCAAGGGTATCCGTAAGGTTGACCGGGAGGAGGACTTCGTCACCCTGTACAATGCCGCTGCCAACGAAATCCCTGGTTCCCCGATCTTCATCATGAAGCTCGCCGGCAACGCCCGTCACTTGGAAGTCCAGCTGTTGGCGGATCAGTATGGCAACAACATCTCCCTCTTCGGTCGTGATTGTTCCGTTCAGCGTCGTCACCAGAAGATCATTGAGGAGGCTCCCGTCACGATTGCCAAGCCGGTGACCTTCCAAGCCATGGAGCGCGCCGCCGTGAGCCTGGGTCGCCTGGTCGGCTACGTGTCTGCAGGTACCGTGGAGTACCTGTACTCTCACGCCGACGACAAGTTCTACTTCCTGGAATTGAACCCCCGTCTTCAGGTCGAGCACCCGACCACGGAGATGGTTTCTGGAGTCAACCTGCCTGCCGCTCAGCTGCAGATTGCCATGGGTATTCCCCTTCACCGCATCCGCGACATCCGTCTGCTGTACGGTGTGGATCCCAACACCTCCTCGGAAATCGACTTCGACTTCTCCAGCGAGGAGAGCTTCCAGACCCAGCGCCGCCCTCAACCCAAGGGTCACACCACTGCGTGCCGTATCACTTCCGAGGACCCCGGCGAGGGTTTCAAGCCTTCCAGCGGTACCATGCACGAACTGAACTTCCGCAGTTCCTCCAACGTTTGGGGTTACTTCTCTGTCGGTACGTCCGGTGGTATCCACAGCTTCTCCGACAGTCAGTTCGGTCACATCTTCGCTTATGGTGAGAACCGTTCGGCCTCCCGGAAGCACATGGTCATTGCTTTGAAGGAACTGAGCATTCGTGGTGATTTCCGGACGACTGTTGAGTACTTGATCAAGCTCTTGGAGACCCCGGCGTTCGAAGACAACACGATTACCACCGGATGGCTGGACCAGCTGATCTCCAACAAGCTCACCGCTGAGCGTCCTGACACGATCGTGGCGGTCCTGTGTGGAGCAGTTACCAAGGCCCACCAGGCCAGCGAGGCCGGCGTGGAAGAATACCGCAAGGGATTGGAGAAGGGTCAGGTACCCTCCAAGGATGTCTTGAAGACGGTCTTCCCCGTGGATTTCATCTACGAAGGCCAGCGGTACAAGTTCACTGCCACCCGCGCCAGCCTCGACAGCTACCATCTCTTCATCAACGGCTCCAAGTGCTCCGTTGGTGTGCGTGCCCTGGCTGATGGTGGTCTGCTGGTTCTCCTGAACGGCCGCAGTCACAACGTCTACTGGAAGGAGGAGCCTGCTGCCACTCGCCTCAGTGTGGATGGCAAGACCTGCCTGCTCGAGCAGGAGAATGACCCGACTCAGCTGCGTACGCCCTCTCCTGGTAAGCTGGTGAAGTTCACCGTTGAGAACGGCGAGCACGTCAAGGCGGGCCAGCCCTTCGCGGAAGTCGAGGTGATGAAGATGTACATGCCCCTGATCGCCCAGGAAGACGGTATTGTTCAGCTCATCAAGCAGCCCGGTGCTACCCTGGAAGCCGGTGACATCCTCGGTATCCTTGCTTTGGATGACCCATCTCGTGTGAAGCACGCCCAGCCGTTCACCGGTCAGCTTCCGGAGCTCGGCCCCCCTCAGGTCGTGGGTAACAAGCCTCCCCAGAGATTCTTTCTCCTGCACAGCATCCTGGAGAACATCCTGAAGGGATACGACAACCAGGTCATCATGAATGCCACCCTCAAGGAGCTGGTCGATGTCCTGCGTGACCCCGATCTCCCCTATGGCGAGTGGAACGCCCAGTCTTCCGCTCTGCACTCTCGCATGCCCCAGAAGCTCGACAGTCAGCTCCAGAACGTCGTCGACCGTGCCCGGGCTCGCAAGGCTGAGTTCCCCGCCAAGCAGCTGCAGAAGACCGTCCAGCGTTTCATCGAAGAGAATGTCAACCCCGCCGATGCCGAGATTCTCAAGACCACCCTTCTTCCTCTGACCGAAGTCATCAACAAGTACCTCGATGGTCTGAAGGTCCACGAGTTCAATGTCTTCATTGGTCTCCTGGAACAGTACTACGAGGTGGAGAAGCTCTTTGGCGGCCGCGACGAAGACGCCATCCTGAAGCTCCGTGAGGAGAACAAGGATGACATTGGCAGTGTCGTTCAGACCGTGCTTTCCCACAGCCGCATCGGCGCGAAGAATAACCTCATTCTCGCCATCCTGGCCATGTACCGCCCCAACCAGCCTGCCGTCGGCAACGTCGCCAAGTACTTCAAGCCCATCCTGAAGAAGCTGACGGAGTTCGAGTCTCGCGCTGCCGCTAAGGTCACCCTCAAGGCCCGTGAGCTTCTCATTCAGTGCGCTCTCCCGTCCTTGGAGGAGCGCCTGTCTCAGATGGAACTCATCCTGCGTTCGTCAGTTGTGGAGTCCCGCTACGGCGAGACGGGCTGGGACCACCGTGAGCCCGATTTCTCGGTCTTGAAGGAGGTGGTGGACTCCAAGTACACGGTCTTCGATGTGCTGCCGCGTTTCTTCGTTCACCAGGACGTCTGGGTTACGCTCGCTGCTCTCGAGGTCTACGTGCGCCGCGCCTACCGTGCCTACACCCTGAAGGGTATTCAGTACACCCAGGCTGGAGAGATCCCTCTCCTGTCTTGGGACTTCACCCTCGACAAGCTCGGACAGCCTG
Source organism: Aspergillus carbonarius ITEM 5010 (assembly GCA_001990825.1). Taxonomy (NCBI): domain Eukaryota; kingdom Fungi; phylum Ascomycota; class Eurotiomycetes; order Eurotiales; family Aspergillaceae; genus Aspergillus; species Aspergillus carbonarius. Next base: position 503,792 of record KV907507.1, on the reverse strand, counting down.
AGTTCGGTCCCATCACCACCACTGACCCGTCGACCCCCAGCACGCCTACCGCCGAGTCAAACCCCTTCAAGCGGATCAACTCCATCAGTGACATGTCTTACTTTGTTGGCGACGGCACCGAGCAGATGAGAAAGGGTGTCATCATTCCTGTGCAGTACCTGGAGGATGCCGAGGAGTACCTGCCTAGAGCCTTGGAGGCGTTCCCTAGGGCCGGCTCCAAGAAGAAGCCCAGCGACAACGGCCTCCTTGCTAACCTGGAGGGCAAGCGTCGCCCTGCTCCCCGGGTTGAGAACGAGAGCGAGCTGACTGGTGTCCTCAACATCGCCATCCGTGACGTGGAGGATCTCGATGATAACCAAATTGTCACCCAGATCAACGGCATGCTTGCTGACATCAAGGAAGAACTGCTTGCTCGTCGCATCCGCAGGGTCACCTTCATCTGTGGCAAGAACGGTATCTACCCCGGCTACTTCACTTTCAGGGGGCCCAACTACGATGAGGATGAGAGTATCCGTCACAACGAGCCTGCCCTTGCCTTCCAGCTGGAACTCGGACGTCTGTCCAAGTTCAAGATCAAGCCCGTCTTCACGGAGAACAGAAACATCCACGTCTACTCGGCTATTGGAAAGGGTCCCGAGAACGACAAGGCTGTGGACAAGCGTTACTTCGTCCGTGCGGTCGTGCGTCCGGGTCGCCTCCGCGATGATATCCCCACCGCTGAGTACCTGATCTCGGAGGCTGATCGTCTCATGAACGACATTCTGGACGCTCTGGAGATCATCGGCAACAACAACTCCGATTTGAACCACATCTTCATCAACTTCTCGCCCGTGTTCAACCTGCAGCCCAAGGATGTCGAGGAGGCCTTGAATGGTTTCCTGGAGCGCTTCGGTCGCCGTCTTTGGAGACTGCGTGTCACTGGTGCCGAGATTCGTATCCTGTGCACCGACCCCGTCACCGGCCTTCCTTACCCTCTGCGTGTGATCATTACCAACACCTACGGATTCATCATCCAGGTGGAGCTGTACATTGAGAAGAAGACGGAGAAGGGCGAGTGGATCTTCCACAGCATCGACGGTGGCAGCAACAAGCTTGGCTCCATGCACTTGCGTCCGGTCTCCACGCCCTACCCTACCAAGGAATGGCTGCAGCCCAAGCGCTACAAGGCCCACTTGATGGGTACCCAGTACGTGTATGATTTCCCCGAGCTGTTCAGACAGGCCTTCCAGAACAGCTGGACCAAGGCGATTGCCAAGATCCCCTCCCTGGGCGAGCAGCGCCCCCCGGTTGGCGAATGCATCGACTACAGCGAGCTTGTGCTGGACGACACCGACAACTTGGTCGAGATATCTCGTGGCCCCGGCACCAACACCCACGGTATGGTGGGTTGGATCGTCACTGCTCGCACCCCTGAATACCCTCGTGGCAGACGGTTCATTATTGTTGCCAACGACATCACGTTCCAGATCGGTTCTTTCGGACCTGCGGAAGACAAGTTCTTCCACAAGTGCACTGAGCTGGCCAGGAAGCTGGGCATTCCTCGCATCTATCTTTCTGCCAACTCTGGTGCTCGTATCGGTATGGCCGATGAGCTGATCCCTTACTTCTCCGTCGCCTGGAACGATGCCGAGAAGCCTGAGGCCGGCTTCAAGTACCTGTACTTCACTCCCGAGGTCAAGCAGAAGCTCGATGCCAGCAAGAAGAAGGAGGTCATCACCGAGCTGATCCATGACGAGGGTGAGGAACGCCACAAGATCACCACCGTCATCGGTGCCAAGGATGGCTTGGGTGTCGAGTGTCTGAAGGGCTCTGGTCTTATTGCCGGTGCTACCTCCAAGGCTTACGAAGACATCTTCACCATCACCCTGGTTACTTGCCGCTCCGTCGGTATCGGTGCCTACCTTGTCCGTCTCGGACAGAGAGCCATCCAGGTCGAGGGCCAGCCCATCATTCTCACTGGTGCCCCGGCTATCAACAAGCTGCTGGGCAGAGAGGTGTACACCTCCAACCTGCAGCTTGGTGGCACCCAGATCATGTACCGAAACGGTGTGTCCCACATGACTGCCACTGACGACTTCGAAGGTGTGCAGAAGATCGTGGAATGGATGTCCTTTGTCCCTGACCGGAAGGGAGCCCCCATCCCCATCCGCCCCTGGTCGGACACCTGGGACCGCGATGTGGCCTACTACCCGCCCAACAAGCAGCCCTACGATCCCCGCTGGCTCATTGCCGGTAAGGAAGACGAGGATGGCTTCTTGCCTGGATTGTTCGACACGGGCTCGTTCGAAGAGGCTCTCGGTGGATGGGCTCGCACCGTGGTTGTCGGTCGTGCTAGACTAGGCGGCATCCCCATGGGTGTGATTGCTGTTGAGACACGCTCGGTCGAGAACGTCACCCCTGCCGACCCTGCTAACCCCGACTCCATGGAGATGGTCAGCACCGAGGCTGGTGGTGTGTGGTACCCCAACTCTGCCTTCAAGACCGCCCAGGCCCTCCGTGACTTCAACAACGGTGAGCAGCTGCCTGTGATGATCCTGGCCAACTGGAGAGGTTTCTCTGGTGGTCAGCGTGACATGTACAACGAGGTTCTCAAGTACGGTTCCTACATCGTGGATGCTCTCGTCAAGTACGAGCAGCCCATCTTCATCTACATCCCGCCTTACGGTGAACTCCGTGGTGGATCCTGGGTCGTCGTCGATCCCACTATCAATCCCGACCAGATGGAGATGTACGCCGATGAGGAGGCCCGCGGTGGTGTCCTCGAGCCCGAGGGTATCGTCAACATCAAGTACCGTCGTGACAAGCAGCTGGACACCATGGCTCGTCTGGACGCCACCTATGGCGAGCTCCGCCGCTCTCTCGAGGACACTTCCCTCTCCAAGGACCAGCTGTCTGACATCAAGGCCAAGATGGCTGCCCGCGAGGAGCAGCTTCTGCCCGTCTACCTGCAGATTGCCCTGCAGTTTGCTGATCTTCATGACCGCGCTGGCCGCATGCAGGCCAAGAACACCATCCGCCAGCCGCTCACCTGGAAGAACGCCCGTCGCTTCTTCTACTGGCGTCTGCGCCGCCGTCTCAGCGAGGAGCTCATCGTCAAGCGCATGGTTACTGCGGCTCCTAACCCTGCTGCTCGCGACGGCACGGTTGCTATTCCTGCTGCTTCTTCCAGCGCCCCTACCTCCACCGAGTCCCCGCGTGCTGTGCACCTCCGCACTCTGCACGGCTGGACCGGATTCCTCGACGAGGAACTGGAGCACGATGACCGCCGTGTCGCCACCTGGTACGAGGAGAACAAGAAGGCCATCCAGACCAAGGTGGACTCCCTCAAGGTTGAGAGCGTGGCCACGGAAGTCGCCCAGTTGCTCGTCAACAACCGCGATGGAGCCCTGAAGGGTGTGCAGCAGGTTCTCAGCGTCCTCCCTGTGGAAGAGAAGGAGGCCGTTCTCAAGTTCCTGTCTTCTAACTAGACGGTGCTATTTCCCCTTCTATCCATTTTTGTCCTTTTCCTTCTCACAAAGACCCTTTTATATAACCTTTGGCATTTTCATTGGACCCGGAAGCTATTATTATCCTTCTGCGATTTTTGGTTCTGTTAACTCCTTCCTGTGGTAGGGTCAATGGGTACACGGATTAGTTGGCTTGGCTGGTTTTGTTGATTGAGTCATGCGATGCGATGCATATAACGTCGGTTATGTTACGTTTGGGATTTGTTGTTGTCCTCATTGAGCATGGTTTGTGTTGCCGTTACTGTATCTTGATATCTTTCTTTTCTAAATGCAAATTATTCCAAGAACTTATCGTATTACTTCTGGTCTTCATTACCATCTGACAAGCACATGGTTCAATTATATAAGCGGGATAAGAGATTATAGAGGACGAAGGTAATGAGTAGTACCCAATGAGATAGATGGTTCGTATATAGCAGTAGGGCTAGTTAAGGACATAGAGCCACATAGTTGATTCCAAAATTCCTCAGCGGCAGGAAACGCAAATTGTGCATATAAGTAAGATAATGATAACTAGTCAACACCCATCGCGGCCTTGGGAATCAGAGCAAAACACCGAAACAACAGATACAAAAGGGGGTATTATGTCTTATCCACTCGTTCCAAGAAAACAAGAAAAGAAAAGAAAAAGGGTCATCATAGGAAACATGTCCAAAAGGAGGGAGTGGGTATATGGGGATATATGGTTATTAAGGAATGTCGGGGGAAAGATAGTGACATGTGCGGAAAGAAAGAGAGCCACATGCAATCTGTCCACGCAGGTGGATCAAGCAAGTTGTCTTTCCAGGCTTCGCGGATGTGTTAGGATAGGCGGCATGCCCCGGTACGGGGTCGACACCTCCCGTAGACCACGACTGGTGTTGACTGAGCCCATGTTCGGGTCATCGAGACGGAGGTGGTTGATGTCTACGGGAAGTTGGCCGCGGAGCGGGCGAGGGGTGTGATATGATGGGGTTTGGTAGTGGGGGTCCATCATTGATGGGGCGGGACGAGGGTGCATGGAGTAGGCGCGAGAGGAAGATTCGTCAGGACTGCCGGGGAGACCGATGTAGTTGGCATTCAGGGAGCGAGCGATATCTTCGAGGAGGATTTCCATGGGGGCAATGTAGGCGGTGCGGGTCTTGTCGGACCAGGCGAGGACGTGGCCGCACACACGGCCACTTGACTTCTCGAAGACCCATGCTCCCGAGTCGCCGGGCACTATAATACAAGCACAACGTTAGCGAGGAAGGTTCTTCACTTGAAGGTATACCCATAGCAGACCAGTCAGACTCACTTACCCCCAAAGTTCCCGTCAACACAGAAGCTGGTCGAGAAGGTTTGTCGACCATGCAGCTTGACTAATGTCATGGCCCTGGATATCTGGCCGGTCTGCAGGCCACTGGTTCGACCACAGCAATGGACCTGAAGGCCACCCAGGTCTTCCAACCGGCAGATATTGGTAAGATAGATCGTCTCTGGCTGCGGCATGCGCGCCTGCTCACCGCGTCTTTGCCTATAGGGATTCCGGCTCGTTAAAGACGTCCTGTCGTAGACAATGTTGCGCCCATCGATGCGCTCGTCGTTGATCTTGATCAGTGCCCAGTCAATCTCGTGTCTTATCCCCTTTCGTGTCCAGCGCCGAACGCCAGAAGATGCGTGAACGTATCCAAAGGAGTGAGACGCAAGATGCTCGTCGTCCCGATCTTCAGGGCATGGAAAAAAGTTCTCATCGACGTCATCGATAGCTGGCTGTGTTACGTACAGCAAGGGATCGTCTCCGGGGTCAATCCCCGGGGTGTCGCCTATTGATGCTGCGTCATCGTCCTCGTAAGCTTCGTCGGCATTGGGACCGTCTTCATCGGAGGAGTAACCATCTGAAAGATAGGAGTCCTCGAAAGTGCCGTCTAGACTTGGCGATAGAGAGACATCGTCCCCATCTTCGTCTTCTGAAACCTCAAATTCGAGGTCTGACGCAGGGTCCGACGGGCCCTCGCCAGACCAGGAGTATATGAACTCTGGGTTCTGAGGTGCTGGTGTACCCTGGGGCCAGTTCGCAGCAGATCGTAAAGGGCCACCCGTATCTTGGTCATCTGCATCTTCCTGGTCACTCGGTGACTCCAGCATATGATGCACGGTCATGCCATACGGCATACCATCAACTAGAATAGCTCCGCCATAAGACACAGGAGGTAGATGCTCTTCATTCATGAAGGCGCCTATCGATGCACCGCAGAGAGGCCGTTCCTGATAGCATGGATTCGGATTGTGCTGGACGAACGCCGGGGCTCCTGCATTGTCTGTTCCTGTCATCGCCGGCCTGCGGCGTTTCTTTCGTGGAACTTTAGATCTCTGTACATCTCCACGAAGGACAAGAAGATCCCAGTCCTCACTGTCAAGAGGAAAGTATTTCTTTAGGGCCGCCCGCACCTTCTTTGCACTCGCACAGGTGACACAGACTGTTGTCCGGGCGTTGTCAACGGTGTCGCCGGTCATCATTAGTGTAACACTGCACGATTCGGAGGAGTCCTTCAGGATCTTCTGTAGGAGCTTTCTCAACCGCGGTAGCATTTGGAAGTTCCACTTATTAAGATGGTCGTTGGGTATCTCCAGGCCCGACAATTTTTTGCAAGTTCGCTTTCGCACTCTGCGCTCCTCCACGCCAATTTTATCCCGCAGCATTTTCATCTCGGGGGTGGGCAGCGTTGCAAATGGTTCTTGGAATGGCACGATGGGCTCCATGACAGGCTTGTACTCGCGAGGGGCTTCTTTCATGGGCGCGAGTTCCAGCCCAGGAACGAGAGCAAGGGGAAGACAGTCATCCAGCTCCTCAGCGCCCGGGGCAGAGAACATGTCTATCCTGCAGCAAGACCAAATGATCTTGCACATCGTGTACAGGAAATTCATCGAAAACGAAAAGATACTGTCGGGCGCTGAGAGGTCTAGGACGGGGTAGTGAAACGCCTGGGGGACACGAAGGTTGAGGTCGTCGAACGGCTGCGTCGAGAGATGGAAGTTTGGCGCATCCAAGCACAGCTGCACCACATGGAGATACGCGCTGCCGCACTTGGGGCCCAGCTTTTGCAGGTAAACATTCTCGATCCTTTGCTTGAACATCGAATTGTTGTACTTCATCTTCCATATACGGCTGATGGGATTCCAAAGCCCAATCTCAAGTAGCACTAGGCCAAGTGAGTAGAGGTCATACGCCCAGGCAGCATCGTCGTCCATCGATCGTTTATCATCCGGATGGCGGTACATGCTGGAAGACAGAGGCTCGGGCGACGGTCCATTTCCCGAGAACTGAGCAAACGATGTCAAGTATGGGCGGCGCAGATTCTCTGTTAGGCCAACTTCATCGCTATTCGAGTTCGTTAATCCGGGAAAGATCAGGACGTTGCTGCTGTTTATATTCCCATGCACAAGGTTTTGGCTTCTCAGCTGCAGAACCGCCATTAAAAGATCATACGCCAAGCGGAAGCGAGTCTCTAGATTAGGAATATGATAGTCGTCCCCGGCCTGGAAGAGCGAGACGAGAGGTTTCGGTTTCAACCCATTCAGAAGCTCTGACGGGTTACGCAGGAACGGGAAGTAATCCACAGGCATTTGATAGACGAAGGCATATCGGGAATTGGGCATGTCGATATAATAGCCCAAGAATTTCAACAGCCCCAGATGAGAGACGCGCGCATTTTGGACGAGCTGCTCGAGCGTCTGCTGCACGTGGTCCAGTCGTTTCTTTTCGGGAGTGGTGGCAGCTCCCGATGCTTCCAGCACCATGGGAGTGTAGTCGACTAGAATGGTTGCCACCGAATCTTTGGAGCCGTGGAGGAAGGGCGACGCCGAGGTCCTCATGCGACCAATGGCCCGAGAGTTGATGGAAGCAGCTACCTGCTCATACGGAGGCGGGTTGTTGTCATGAGATGAGCCGGACAGCTGTAGTGCAGAGCGATCAATGGCATAATTGTCGACGGTTAAGGAGATCTTGCCATATGGCATCTTCTCGGACCTGGCCTGGCTGAATGGCGCCGCATTGCGTGTGGGAGACGGCGCCAGCGTACTGTCGAACGATGCGCCATGGTAGGCCTTGGAGTCCAGGATGGAATAATCGGTGGTTGCGCCGGGCCGGGATCGGCCCTTGGTGGCAGACTGCCCACCGGCAGTCATGCTTGCACTCATATTGCGTCGAGAGCGGGACAGGTCGTACAGAGTGTCGATGCAGGCCTCCAGATCGGCCAACAGGGTCTTGGAGCGACTGATCTCCTCGCTGGTCCAGTGAGACTTAACTGGAAGGGTGCTGAGGCCGCCCTTGGGAGAGTCTGCACTAGCGCCCTTCGGAGGCAGATCGGAGCCGCCGTGCTGGATACGTTCCGCCTCGTTGAGGAGCACTTGGATCGAGGACATGACACTCGCCACAACATCGCTGTAGCCGGCTTGCGTTATCGATTCATCGATGTCATTGGGCTGGGCGGCACTGGCGTCGCTCCAGTCGAGGCCCCAGGCTAACAGGCGGTCTCTTTGCGTCTTGAAACTTCGATGCAGCGTTACCAATTCGGGATCATCGACGGCAATGGAAGCCGTAGTGACACTCTCACAGGAGGTCTTCGTGTCGGTGTACATTTTGGTGAGACGCCGTTGGAGGTAGGCACTCCCATGATGGCGGAGGACGGACATCTTGGCGCGCAGAGTCCGGAGGAATCAAGTGGCGTGGGCGGCGGAGAAGGGGGAGGGGTCGATCAAGCTTCAGAACATGGTAGGATACACTAGGGTCCTAGCAGGGACGAGACATGGTCTGGGGGTGGAAGAGGCGGGGGGCGTGTCTAGCGCAATATGGAAGAGAGATGGATAGTAAAGTCGTAGCGAGAGGAGGCCGTCGGGCAGATGAGAGTGAGAAACACTAAGAATAAGAATAAGAATAGGTGCAGGTGGGAATCCTGTTGCCTAACCAATAGGGAGTGGCGAGTGCCCGCAAAGCCTCACCCGCGCCAAGCCACAGTTCGCAAGCATCTGGGCTGGCGCTAGCCCCTTCGGGCTTGGCGTCTTCCCCGGCAGGCAGCCGCCATTTAACCGATCCACCCCGGCGGGTCCTGATTGGCCCGCGCGCTCATGGCGGGCACGTGCACGAGGGGTATTGTGCAGGATGACTAATCACAGGGCGGGTGCGCCCGCTAATTTCCTGCAGAGACGTCAGGACTAGCTAGTACTTGTGGAATGGTCGGGTTCTTACTAAGTCGTAGGCAGGCATCAATGGATGTTCTACCAATGACCACCGAAAGGCCGTGCCTAACTCCGATCGACAGGACCCTCCGCTCCTGATGGGTCGGGATATCCATCAATCATCATCTACACGGGACCCACTTCTACAACTACTACGAAGTACTAGATCGTAGATACACAGTAGGGTTATACCTCATCTCAACCCTTCTTCTAAATGCCTCCATCCATACGGAGTTGGACCCCCAGGCAGCCATCATACAGCCAGGAGCATGGCCACGTCGGGTGATCTAATTGGCGAAGGAAAAAAACGATAACTACCCTTAAGCACCTCCCAGGGTCTATTGAAAACTGGCACCTGATTTACATCGAATCAAATAAAAAAAAAAACAAGCAGCACCTCCTTCCTTCATCAGGCAACTGCAGTCCATCAACCAGTGATGACCCGCCGAGGTACACCGACATCTCGTGCCCGTTTCTCACGGAAGTTATGTAGACGTTCCCCAATCAAGTAGACATCATCACGGATATTGACTCGCCAGATTTCTACCTGACGCCGTACCAAATAGACGAGCCACCCTATCAGGCTTATCACCAAGGTTGCTGGATATGCATAGCGGTACACCTTGAACTGAACATCAGGAGTCGAGTAGAAAACTGTGGCGTTCACGGTGAACCCGAGGGATAGTGGCAGCACTACCGCAAGTGTGGCAAGCAGGGTCACCGGTAACAGGACAGCCCGGGTGGTAATTTTCGCATTAGGCTTCAGCCAACCGTCCCGGAAAATAGCATTCAGTGCTGCCGCTGGCCGGGATGCTGAATTCCACAAAACAAACTTGACGGCCATTTGGACATAAAGCACACCAAGCGTCCAGTCCTGGATGAAATGGATGACATGCGCCTGTGGTCCTCCAACGTACGTGTGTACGGGAACCAAGATATACAGTTCCATGATGAGGGCAAACAGAGACGGCAGAAGGACAGAGAAGGAGGCGAGAACGTAGAGAAGCCGAGCAACATCGAGAACAGCGGCAATGGCCCCAACACAGGCCTCCCGAGGGGACTGCAGGTAAGGACGCAGCCGATCTTGCGCCGCGGCGACGAACGGACGACAATAGTACAAAATATAGGCAGCAGTGCCAACGATGGACATGCCGGTGGAGAAGGCATATACGTCGTTTAGCGGCCGGTGAGGGAAGGTTGACAACATAACCTTCCGGCCAATAATGAGAGGAATAACTGTGATGCCTACACCGGTAGCAGCAGCAAACACCCAGATTAACAAGATGAAGGCTGCAATGCGGGTCCTGAAGCGTGGAGGGACATAGACCTTAGTGAACATGTCATTGGCCCGACCATGGAGGCCCTGGTCGAGATCCGGAGCCCCATCAACCCGCTGGTTGGACTCAGTCACCTCGAGGAACACTTGACTGCCCTTAGGAATGCGGACCTGGTCTGAAGCGGGAGCCCGGACGAATCGCCCATCACGGGTAAAGTAGACGTTGGACTGCTTCTCGCTTGCGTCATTTTGCTGCTGTCCATCGACCACTGGGTGGTCTGGGTCCCCTTTAGCGGCTGACAGAACGTCCCACCAGGTCCGACGGACATGGTATCCCTCTTCATCAGGCTGCCTGTCGCCGAAGAAAAAGTTGGTCAGGCGAAGGAACCGAGCGCACTTGTGGAACCACCAATCATAGAGATTGTGTAGACCGTCCGATGGCTTGATGGACTGGAGTGCAAGCGGCATGACAAAGTTGTAGAATAATAGATCCACGGGAAATTCCAATACAGGGATAGTAGCGGACCAATGGACGGGAAGCACATTATCGAAGGCGTAGTATAATCCCCATACAACGCCCCCAAGGCAAACGATGACTAGAGCACCATACACAAGGGCACTGAATGCAATCTTCCGCAGCTGAGTGGTGATGTTACGCTCCAAGACATCGCGGACCGGATGGAATGTTGGATCGTCTGGGTCCCGAATGAAGTCTGGCGATGAAAGTTAGCAAAGGCTTGGGGAAGGGAACGCGCGGGTTTGACATACAGAGAACTCCGCTCCTCATTATCTTCCTGCACATGGACACAAAAAGGGCAAAGTGGAACATGTAACACGTGCCAATGAACCAATGCACAAAAAGAGATGTCAGAGGAGACGACGAGGTGAACTCGAGACGCGAGGCAACCGTGGCATTCTCGAAAAGGGGCAACAGCGCGATATCGAGTAACGAGCCGCAATACAGCGGGAACACTATCATCTCAATCCCGATGATGAGAATTACCTTCATGACTCCGCCTGCTTGGTGAAGGACGTCGGCAATGATGCCTTCAACCCTCTGTCCACGCTCGCCACCAGAAAGTAGGGTGGTGAAACGCAAGTACAGAAGCCCGAGTGCCGAAGCGAGGAGGTACCCCATCAGAATGGCAATGATACGATCCTTCGTATCCCACACCGCTAGATCATAAGTGATGGTGATGCCCGCCGAAGCCGGACCGCTCATGTTGGTGTTAAACCAGTTCGTGCTGTTAGATGAGTAAAGTATCTGATGACCGAGATCGTAAATCTGATCGCGCGCCTGCACTAGCACTTTAGTGATATCGCCGATTCCACCCTCGAGGGAAAATGTGCCCGCGATTCCTTGTGACATAACTCGACGAGGAAAGTCATGTAGGATGAATCTGCCCACTGTACAGGTTGATTGAGTCAAGGCCGCAATGCGCGCCTGATGGATCTTAAGAGCTTGATGGGATAGAACCGAGAACATGGGGACGTCAGATTCATGGAAGACGAAGAAGGCTTGCAGAACATTCCGTAATCGGTGACCGCTGGCATCAATAAGGGACAACGAGGCACTGGTTACGGATTTGGTTTGCGGGATCCAGTCTCCCAAAGGAACAAAGGCACCGAAAGGACTCAGCACCACTTTGCAAATGAGACTGATCCAGTACATGACATAGCCCAAGCTACCAATGAGGGTGTCCAGCGCAACGTCTGCGAAGACAGATATAGCAGTCATGGGAACACCAAAGATCAATTGTACCGGATTTGCTAGCAGCACAAGTGCAATTTTCCCCCAGAGATAGGGAAGCCAGATCCCAATAGCCACGGTGAACGAAATCAGGAGTGCGCTGAATACCCCATTCTGCAAGAGACCAAAGATTGGACCCTGCATGCCAATAAGCTCGAGAATGCCCTCGAGATCATCTCCATCCTCTACGGCATCGACATCGTTCGGATCAACACCGAAATCCGGGGCGATTGCTTGATTGTTCTGTCCGTCGTCGTTGGCAAGGCGTCTGTTGTTCTGTATGGGGACGAACGGCGCTTCCAAAGCTGGATCTTCGACCAAATGCTCGTCATCATCCGGTGTACGATCTTGTCCTTGATCGGTCGGGTTGATGTCAGCCCAAAACCAATCAAACAGTCTGGCGATCAGATTCTTCGGGGGGGGAGGAGCTTGATCATGCCGCACTGTTGGCGTGGTATTTTGTGAAGGCTCTTCGGTATTTGATGTGGTCACATTGGAGAGAGCAGAATCACCGTGGGTTTGATCCGACTGAACACCATCGTCGACAGAAGTTGGCGAGTCAGATACCCTTTGAGAATCTCCCATAGCACGTAATATGGAGTCAAAACTATCATGGGCAGATTCGCGCTGTTGCCGATCAAATTCCACATCAGCTCCGAATGGATGGGGCACAGTCGCAATATCCCAGGGCTGACGAACTGCCGCGGATGATGAGGGTTCCAAAAATGCCGATCGAGTTGGGCCCGGTACACTCTCCATCCCCGCAAGGTCGTCAAGGGAGTCGGAACTAGCGGCCTCTTGGAGGGGCGACTCACGCCTCCAAGAAGCGTGCAAGTTATCATTTCGTTGAAGCTTTGTCATTGCCGTGACGATCCAGCCTAGTTCATCCTGGCGGCCTTCCTCTCGCACCAGTCTCAAGACCTGTTCAGGATCACCATTACCACGCGCCCAAAGGTCCCTAAATGTCTCTACACCAGGCCAAACCTGACTGCCGTGAGAAGTCGACTGCTCCAGCGACAGGGGGTTCATTTCATCTTCACTCTCACTATTGCGTCGGAAAAAGTGCGATGTACTAGGTCCTTGAGTATCCGAGCCGCTGGAGCTGGCCGAGCTACCATCACGGAACGATGACTCTAGGCGGAATGGATCGGAATCAGCCGAGGAGCCAAGCTGCACTTCGCCCGCACGACCGGTGATATCTTCAACATGTTCATGGGTACCTTCATCGCGAGGTACATTCGCTGGCTGGGGCGCACGTGGTTCTGGCTGGACATCCTCAGGCTGCTGGATTGGACGGTTGTTAGCAATCAATTGGACTGCTGCTTCCCGCTCGCCCTCGGCGATGTTGGCCATCGGCTGCTGTTGGACAACCCATTCCCGGATGAGGAAGATCAAGATGAAAGAAATGACCACCAAGAGGGTTATTAACTGTCCTTCCAACGTGTCAATGAGGATGTTGTTTATTGTGGGTGACGGTGTTAACGAATTGAGAAACTCCACGTCGGAAAGCCATGATGGGCGTCGGGGCTTGTATGTTGCCGTCACGTTTGAAGGCCTGGCGGCCATGGCGCTGGTACCTGACATCGCGGGAAAGAACAAGGCAGAAAAGGCCTTTTTAATGACCGTAAGAAGTAGCGGCTCGCCGGACGAGAAACTGAACATGGATGAAACTGGTGACTGCACTGCGGATACATTAGATGCTCCTGCTAGTGCAGTGGCAGCCGCTCCCACGTTCACAGAAGCATTTCCATTTGCTACAGCCTGGGCTAGATTGTTAGAAGCCTGTTGCTGGGGGCCGTCCGCTCCAGACCAACGGCCATCCGCAAGCCAGAAGAGCGCTCTCCAGATGGCTCTCATGGACCACGGTAACCACCCAAGCCAGACGAATGCGACGAGAACGAACCGCAGCCATGTGACGATAGTACGAAAGCTATGAATTAAAAGCTGCCGGAGGAAAAGCGGAACTGGAAGACTTTGAGGCATATTTGGATCGTATAACTTTGTAAAGCGGAAAGGTGTTTTGCAGAGTTCGCAATGCTTCTTTTGGGAATGGGACAGCCACTCCACCAAGCATGCTTGGTGGACAAACTTAATACTTCCGCTACATTTGCACGGATAGAAGAGTTGCTCCTCCTCGGTGCCCTCTCCGCGACATATGCGACAAGTATCCGGTTCTTCGAACTCCCTCTCCTTCCCTTTGTGATTCGTTTGGTAGGCCGGGTCATTCATCAGGTCCGGAAAGGATGTTGAGCTGGCATAATCGCGGAACTCCATGTTGTACAACTGAAGTCGTATCGACGAGCTTATCGTCTTCAATGATGGCAATCAGGTATCATGTTCGGAGGCGTCTAGAGTCGCGAACAGGTGCGTGAACCAACGAACTAAAGTTGACGGAACGTGGTAGGAATCCGTTGAGTCGGTACAATCTCCCAACACGTCGTTGGGATAACGCTGCTAGGAGAAGGATACACGTCAGTGTCCAACCATAAGCCAACTACTGCAAGAAGCGTATGTGGCAAGTTGTTCAGCAGGCCGGTGAGAGGGCGAAAAGAACAAGCCGAAGCTGTGGTTGATCCCCCCCAAGAGGCGCTGAGTCAGCCCACTGCCCTCCGCGGTCGGGTCACGTGAAAATACAATACGGTTATCAATAGGGGTGGTGGGGGAGCCAGTCAGTGGCGGCGAGATTGTCGATCACGGCGTCACGTCTTGTAATGCTGTAAGACGGCCAAACGGATGAGGTGCCACCGAGGGACCGATGACCTCACTGCTCAGGGTGCCTTGAATCCAACATGCATCCTGTGGTTGATCGACAAAGACCGAGTACAGGCAACAGTTATCATCTAAGACCGATTGTTCAAGAAAGAAGAAGATAACGGGAGTTGGCGTCATCTCTACCCGCTTCTCTCCGAATCGAATATATTCTCGCTTCTTTCCTCCTGGCAGGGTACGGATTGCCCGCCACTGCCAACTGCACCCACCATCCATTAACCCCTCTAAAAGTCGGCCACGCCAAGACGGGGCCGGGACTTTGTCGTCGCGTGCGTTTCGAGGATTCAGCTTGTGATCCCGGAAAAACGTTGCTGGGGTTTTCCATTTCCAAAGTATCTAGCTGGGCGTTTTGGTTTTTCCGGCTGTCGGAATGTGCAGGAGATGATCTAGACCTCTTATCTTCGACTTATTTATCTACCATCTTGGTCGAATTGGACACGCGACGCAAGTGACAGTTTTCTGCCCGCCGGACTTAAAGCGAGCGGTACGCCCCGTTCACGACGGGGGAGGATTGATGATGGCCTTCCCGGATAATAGCGGTGTCCCGGAGGGAAGTGAACGGGCGATTGGATCCAAAAGTAATGAATTCAAGTCGAGCAGGCGAGGCACACTTCGGTGGACGGTTGGGTTGATAGTGCGGTAAGTCTTCCTCAAAAGTCTAGGCCGAGATCTCCGGTCCAGAGCGCTTCGGTTTTTGGAGTGGCCTAACCTGGCGACCAAACCAACAGTCTATGCATCTGGTATGCACTTATCACGCCGTTCCTGCGCTGCCCCTCTCAACTGTCCGACTTGACGGACTCCTCACCGCGAGTTTGCAAACCGTACCTGGTTGCTCGCTCTTACATCGAACCTCATGTGATTCCGTATTACAATGCGTATGGCGCGCCGTACGTCGAGGCAGCGCGCCCGTACGTCCTGATTCTCAACGAGAAGGTCTATACGCCCTCTTCGCGCGTTTTCAAGCATGGATATGAGAGATATGGGGCGCCTGCTTTGGATAAAGCGCATCTCTACGGTCAACAACAGTGGGAGACGAATGTTGTCCCGCACCTGCAATCCGCTACAGACAGGGCAAACAGCCTGTATCAGTCTCAAATACAACCTCATGTCGAACGCGTCGAGGCGGCCTTCTCGCCATCCGTCCAAAGAGTCAACGGCGCAGTGAAGTCTGCGTACGGAGACTACCTTCTTCCTTTTGGCGCGAAGTACAGGCCATTTATTGGCAAGACTTACACATCGGGGCAAGATATGCTTACAACCACTGTTTTACCTTACGCGCAAAATTCCTGGTCTACGGCCATCTATTTTATCCATAGCTCACTGTGGCCCAGAGTCACTGGGCTTTACTGGGAGAACGTGGAACCCCAGCTGATCAAGATCGGTGAGAGACTGGCGAGTTACCGCGAGGAGAAGAGGCTGCGACAGGTTGTGGAGGAAATTGAGACGTAAGCATTAGCACCGTGACAAATGCGCCTCATCTGTTGACCTTTCATCTACAGTGTCTCGGAGCAACCATCTCCTTCCCCCTCACCAAAGGCCACTGAGGCAAAGGATTTGACATCATCTTCTACAACAGAAGAACTTATGATGCAGCAGACACTGTCGCCTACAGAACAGGCTGCGAAAACACGCGATAGCATTGAGTCGGATCTGCGTACTTGGCAACAGAAGTTTGCTGTTGCTGCAGACAAGGGACTTGAGGACCTTGAAGAGCGATTGCAAGAGATTGTTGATGTATTCATGGCAAGTGGAACAAGAGCGCATGGAGAAAGTTTGACGACCGCATTGGAGGCTGTTGTAGACAATGAGATGATCGCTCTCAAGCACCATATCAACAATCTGGCCGAGTCTCTGCCAACCGAAGATGCGCCTCAGGACGAGCAAGCCGCGAAGGACGAGCTTTTGGGAAACATCAAAGAAGCCGCCGTGTCCATTCGAGACCGAGCCCACGCCCTTCGAGAGTGGCGCGGTTCATTTGAACGGGAGTTAACCTACCGTGTTTCCCGCGCAGTCAACTCCACTCTCGATGTCTTAGATAGTGTCCGTGACCTCGGACTTCAGGAGGTAGGCATGCGTTGGGCTTGGATGGATGGTATCACGTACAAAGATTGGGCAAGGTACCATGCCTTGAAAGCACAGTTCGAGGACTGGAAAGATGAGTTCCTCGATTTCGGTCTGCAACATGCAAAGCTTGAGGAAGCGAGAGCCGCAGCGGATGAAGTCCTGTCGCATGGGATGAAGATTGCTGAGGCCGCCGCCAAGGAGCTTGCCAGACTAAGGAACGTTGGTGATTGGAAGATCGCTGCCAGAGAAGTGAGCGATAACTTCGACACCAGATCTGATCTTCCGCCTCCGCGGCCTAAGCCTATCCCCGCCCCCGAGGAAACCGTGGATGAGGGCGCAGCAACAGATGGGATACCAGACACTGCGCTTCCAGAAAACGAGTCTACACTTGTCTTTAACGCCACTTCCCAAATTGACAACAGCGAGGATGATGGTGACGATGAAACTATGGCAGGAGATGAGGAACATGCTTCGCCCCAGCCCAACGGCGAGACGTCCTCAGGTTACACCTCGACAACCCTCCCGGACGAGAGTGAGAACGGGATGGCGGCGGCACAAAATGTCGATGACACCAGTGAATTGAAGAAGACGCCATGGGGAGTAGCTGCAGCAGATGTTCCTGATCAGAACATGCCCGATACTACTCATCGGACCTCTGTTCATGTGCCTTCAAAAAGCGGAAAGCCCGGGGTTTCCGGCCACGACGTGTCTTCCGAGCAAGAGGCTGTCGCGAATCTCATCTCGGGGCTTCTTGTCGGTAAAGACGCCGCCTACGCCGAAGACATTATGAACAAGCTGCACTCAATCTACGGAACAGCCCGCCCGACTCCCGAACCTTCTGTAGCATCTGACAGCGTCCCTGAGGACGATAGTGTTGATGCAGATGCTTTGAAGGCATCCATCCCAGTTCCCGAAGACCAATCTTTGCGTTCTCAGCACGAAACTGATGATGCCGATGATGCCGATGATGCATCAGGTACTGCAGGCCTTGTATCTAGTGTTGCTGACTATGACGAGCAGCCACCAAATCCCGAGATCGAGGTCGAAGTCAACTTTGCCGTGGACAGTGCTGAGTCGCACTCAGAAACTCTAGCTTCTACTACCAGCAGCCTTGTTTTCGAGGCCGCTGAAACCATTCTACCGGAACCAGCTGTACCCGTCGACGACAACGCCGAGGAGGAGCTGTAATGGCAAACCGAAGGAAATAAGCAGGTCAGCTGTTGCTTGGCAATTCCTATTATGATTGATATCCAAATTTCTTGTTATTCGCTTGATTGCTATCTCAGATCGATCATGACCTTGATTATTCCCCACATAGTTCCTACGATTGTATGTCACGACATAGCATTTTGATTTGATTACACTTTTGCCCCCTGTCCTGGTGATTGTTCCACCGTTTCCGTTTCCTACCTTGCTCTGTACTATTCGCCCTGTTTCGGAACCGCTGGCCGAGATTAACCGTTTTGGGTCCCTGGCGCCGACCTTCTTCGTATTAGAGGCGTTGATTTCGTGTCCGATCTACACCCTGGAAATCTTTTCCTCTCGACGTTGGAGGCGGTTTCTTACATCCCGCTCTGCGCGGCCCCTGTACATATGTGCCCTCCGACACCCCTTCAACACGTAACCCACTCAAAGTCACGAATCGAGCTCAGCGGTACTGAGCACGCTGTCCACCCCTCTTCTCCATCTTCTTCTGCCTCTTGCTCTCTGCCGCCACTTGCTCCTGGCCACCGCCACCTCCCATTCCCGCCAGACCATTCTTCATCCCCGTAAAGGTGGAGTATGCCAACCATACGGAATACACGGGCACCACGGTCCACAGCCACCATGCGCGGTCTCCAAACACGCAGACGGCACCGATACAGCCCCACGTCCAGTACAGGACGTCCCACATGTACTCCGTCAGCCCCGCGGCTCCAAGATCCTCCCCGGGCGAGCGTAGGGAGCCATCGGGCGTGGTGTAACTTGGACGACCTAGGCGGTCGAGGTAGAATTCAATGAGGAGAGTGGGACAAGCCAGAACCAAGTAGGGAGTCAGGGAGCGCGGCCGGTTGAAGAGCCAGTGCAGAACGAGGAACAGCGCATGGAGAGCGGCACTGATGATGTGGGTGCGGAGGAGGAGGGAGGCATTACGCGCTGCGAGGGTTTTGGCCGCTTTCTGGTCAAGAGGATGAGAACTCGCGATTGGAAGGTGTCTACACATGGAGTGTAGGGGGCTGGAATAGACTAACCTGGGCCATGGTGATCGATGATCTTAGGGGGGGGGGGGGATTAGGTATGTCGGATGATGCAGGTTGGTCGCGTGGTAATGCAGACAGGGTATGTGGAGGGTACCGCGGGGGGAAGGGAGATGATAGCGAGCGATCCGCGCTCTGATAGTATTGGCGATTAGCGATAAGCACCGAGCATTAGGGGGGGGGGGAAGTGAAGGCGAGAAAGAGGGACCAGAAGGTAGGTACTAGTAGATAGATAAGTGGTAAAGTGGTTGGTGCCGCAGAGGGAATGGCGTTGCCCACCACAACGGGCCAAGCGCGGGCGCCTCCACCAGCCACTCGTCGGCCACTCGTCGGCCATGAACCCGCGGCTCCAAAACATCGCATGGCCAGACCAAAAGGCGTCGTGACGACACTGTCGGACTTCACCGCATCAGCCCTCCTGGCCATCTAGGCCTTCCGTCGCGTCTCTGTCTTTCGCCGCGTCTGCTGTCCGTCCATCGCGCCATGCGATTTGACTCCCTTTGACCCTTTTCCTGCGCCTCACCGGCGTCACGAGTCGTCCGGACGTCATCCACGAGTCCTCTGCCACGACTTCGCATTCACCCCTCAACTCGTCTGGAGTCAGGACTGTAGCGGAGATAAAGGAAAGACCGCTCGGAACAAAGCGGCGGGGATTGGTCCTGCACTATACTGTGCCTCTCATTGTTTTGGCTGCTGTTGGCTATCGACTTACAGTCTTTTTTTTTTTACCCTATCTATACAGTCAAAGAAACACCACGTCGTTGTTGCCTTAATCCGGCTTTCGTGGCGCCCCCAGATTTCTTAGTGTTACTAAATACGACGTGACGACTTATTCCATACCCCCCGATGCGCCTTCGGTGTTGAAAGACCTCTTCAGCTATCGCTCACCTGTTCCTCTAATCCGTCCCTTTGCCGCCGTCAACATCAACACCGCCTCCTATCTTCATCGCCTCCCCGATATCCTCATCCACCCTCCTCCTTGAATGACTATCGCACCTCACCATGTCGCCATCCACCGCACATATATCCAGCCAACTAAGGCAACTGGTATATTACCACCTTGATAACAACCTCGTCCGTAATGCGCTTTTTCTTGCCGGCCGTCTGCACGCATACGAACCCCGGGCGTCGGAATCTTCATATTTACTCGCCTTATGCCACCTCCAGAACGGTCAAGTGAAAGCGGCCTACGACTATAGCAAGAACTTTGGATCGAGAGGCACCCATCTTGGCTGCGCATATGTCTTCGCTCAGGCGTGCTTGGACCTGGGGAAATACCTCGACGGCATCAAGGCGCTGGATCGAAGCAAAGGGCTTTGGGCCTCCAAGAATCATTGGGGTAAGCACTGTTAAATTTCAGTAATGTTGTTGCGCTTGCTGCAGATGACCTGCGACCGTGACTGCTCGGTTGGGTTGCAACTGACATGTTTTTTTTTTTGTTCGCAAATGTGTAGGCAAACACAGTGAAACACGCAGGCAACATCTTCCCGATGCGGCAGCAGTGCTATGTCTGCAGGGTAAACTATGGCATGCGCATAATCAGCTCAACACGGCTGTAGAATGCTATGTCGAGGCGCTCAAGTTGAACCCGTTCATGTGGGATGCCTTCCTGGGCCTGTGTGAAACTGGTGAGTATCAGGGTCGGGTAGGAAGAGGACCGTCGCTAACTGTCTGAAGGGGTCAATATTCGCGTCCCTAATATCTTTAAAATGACACCGGAACTCCACGCTTTAGTATCGTCCGCTTCACAGGAGGACTTGGATTTATTCTCGGACAAGCCAGTGCCTACTGGTGGGCCGTTGCAAACGCAAGCGAAATTGAACTCTAGTATTGACCCCTTTACTACGGTGACGTCTAGGAGTGAGGCAGTCAGCACCCATGGAAGCTCTGCTTTGTGGGAGAAACTCAATGGAAGCACTGTCAGCGTGGCATCTACAGGAGCATCAGCAGCGCCTGCGGTTCGGGAAGGCACCGAAACACCTGGGGGGCAGAGCAGTGAGTCGGACGACGTTCGTGGTGCGCATCGGACCGATGCATCTTGGGAGCCACCTTTGGCTCCTGCACGGAAAAACAGGACCATACAGACGATCAACACCGATCACACGATGGACTCCCCCCCCAAGATGAAGCCCACGGGTATTCGGCCTAGAACCAGGACCAAGGCTGAGATCGACGAGCAGTCTGCAACCCACGCGGAGCGAGAAGTCACTCATGGATCCCGGGTGGGCGATCGCAAGCGGACGGTCTCGGGATCGGTGGCTCATCCGGCGTCGCAACCCACCGAACCAGGGGCGCCACAACGGCGGAGCGTCCGGCTTTTCAATCAGATAAAGCCTACCACCAGCAAACTTTCCAGCACGACGCTCGGGGCGAAAGATGGCAGAGAGGTGAAGAAAGTCAGGTCTACTGGTGCGAAGGGTCGGACCACCACCACTACCAGTGTGGGCCGTGTCGTGAGCGGCAATCGAAAACACCTCAATGACGCGCATGATGGCGAAAGCAAGGAGCACCGGCCAGCGACACTGGTGCCGAGCGGAACGCACCACACTTCTTCCAGGGGAGCTTCGCTTGACCGGTCTAAAGCCGTTGAAGCGTTGATTTGGCTGTTAGAGCTATTTTCCAAACTGGCGTCAGGATACTTTGCGCTGTCTCGGTACCGTTGCGCTGAAGCCACGCAGATCTTCGCGGCCTTGTCTCAGGGCCAGCGGGAGACCCCTTGGGTCCTTTCACAGATTGGGCGAGCATATTACGAGCAAGCGATGTATTCGGAGGCCGAGAAGTATTTTGTCCGGGTGAAGACGATGGCTCCATCGCGGTTGGAGGATATGGAAATCTACTCGACCGTGCTCTGGCATCTCAAGAATGATGTCGAGCTAGCCTATCTGGCGCACGAACTGATGGAGATTGACCGTCTATCCCCTCAAGCGTGGTGCGCCGTGGGCAATTCCTTCTCTCACCAGCGTGATCATGACCAAGCCCTCAAGTGTTTCAAGCGAGCAACGCAACTCGACCCTCACTTCGCCTATGGGTTCACATTGCAAGGACACGAATTTGTGGCCAACGAAGAATACGACAAGGCACTCGATGCTTACCGGCATGGCATCAGCGCTGATAGTCGGCATTATAATGCCTGGTATGGATTGGGTACCGTATACGACAAGATGGGCAAGCTCGAGTTTGCCGAGCAACATTTCCGCAATGCCGCCAACATCAACCCGACAAACGCGGTGCTCATCTGCTGCATTGGCCTTGTCCAGGAGAAGATGAGTAATCCCCGAGCCGCTCTAGCCCAGTATGGGCGTGCTTGTCAACTCGCCCCGCATTCGGTGCTCGCTCGGTTCCGCAAGGCGCGGGTGCTGATGAAGCTTTCGGAGCTCAAGTTGGCTCTAACGGAGCTAAAGGTGTTGAAGGACATGGCACCGGACGAGGCCAATGTGCACTATCTCCTGGGTAAACTCTACAAGATGTTACATGAGAAGGCCAACGCCATCAAACACTTTACGACTGCGTTGAACTTGGATCCCAAGGTAAGTCTGATCCTGGAGGGCCCCAGCTGGAAAGGCATGGCTAACTGGATCTGCAGGCGGCCCAATACATCAAGGACGCCATGGAGTCGCTGGATGACGATGAAGAAGACGACGAAGATATGGCCTGATTGATTCCTCCGTATTGTTACTATTCTTCTCCGTTCACCTGTGGACCGTGGTCTGCTTCCTCTGTACCCTGTTCAGTATTGGCGAGGGGCGGCGTTTTTTCTTTTTTTTTTCCTGGATTGAATTTGTGCAAGCATCAGCATTATGAGGGCGTTAGCCGGTGGGTTGGTTAGAGAGGACATTTGCGAGTCGAGGCTCCTGGGTTGGATTCTGTATCTTAGCGACGGAGGGCTGGGAACGAACGAGCGACGACGAGGCCGGACGACAGGACCTGAACATACTCTCTTGGATGTCGGTCGTCCGAGCCGGCTGCATAATCGAGGCTATTGTTAGCAGAATGACCGCACTGCCATTGTAACCCTTGCCAATGGATATACGTATCCTTATCATCCTGATTAATTCTTCAAAGACGGGATCGACCGACCGACCACCCACCAGTTGGCCGAGCCCAAGGCGGTGAGCGGGGCCGAAACGACGTCGGCCAGGCGGCCTTCAGATCCTCGACCCTTGGGATTCCTCCGCATCGTTGGAAGATCTTCTTCCTCTCTGTGCCCACCCACCCCCCCCCCTTAATTGTCTCGGTGCGTCTTCTGGTCTCCATCCTCATCTTTCCTCCTCTTCCCATTCTTCCTCCTTCTTCCTCTTCCTCTCCCCTTCCCCCTCCCCCCGCCAACGGGTCATGCTCCATCTCCGCAACCCTCGCCTGATTTCATCATCCCCAACCGCTTTTCTTTCCCCAGACATTC
>KV907507.1:461030-479656 GCA_001990825.1 Aspergillus carbonarius ITEM 5010 | reverse complement strand
CCCCCCCCCCTCCCCCTCCAATCCGTACGGATGCCCCTCGCCCGCCTGACTAGCTATAAAGTCTCCATCTAACCCATTCTTCACGCAGATCAGCTGGTGCACCTCCCCGAGCACCATCTTCTCCACCATGTCCGTCTTCTCCTACATCGCATCGGGCATCAGCTCCTTCGTCGTTGTTACGCTCTCGCTCTTCGCCCTCGGCCAGAAAGTCCCCCGCGCCGCCTTTGTCGCCCGCTGTCTTGCCGCCTATGGCTCGCTCCTCCTCTGCGCCACCTACGGCGTGATAGCCTCCATTGTGCTCCGTCTCGCCGGCTACGGCCGCATTTCCCAATGGGCCACCGCGCGCAGCTTCAAATGGGTTATGCGCTACACCACCGGCGTGCGCTTCAACGTGATCGAGGGCTCCGAACACCTGACCACCCGGCCCGCCGTGTTCATCGGGAACCATCAGTCCGAACTCGACGTCCTCATGCTTGGCACCATCTTCCCTCCCTACTGCAGCGTCACGGCTAAGAAATCCCTCCGCCACATCCCCTTCCTCGGCTGGTTCATGGCCCTCTCCCGCACCGTCTTCATTGACCGCGCCAACCGCGAAACTGCCGTCAAGGCGTTCGACAGCGCCGCCGAGGAAATGCGCAATCACCGTCAGAGCGTCTTCATCTTTGCCGAGGGTACCAGGAGTTACTCCGATAGCCCGGAGTTGCTGCCGTTCAAGAAGGGCGCGTTTCATCTCGCCGTGAAGGCCGGCGTGCCGATTGTCCCTGTCGTCACGGAGAACTACTCGCATGTTCTGTCCCCCCGGAACCTCAGATTCGAGGCTGGCACCATCAAGATCAAGGGTATCTCCCCTCTTCCCGTTCCCCGTCATCTTTCAAGAACTTATCTCATACTAACCGCATCTAGTCCTCCCCCCAATCAGCACGGAGGGTCTCACCCCCGCCGACGTGGACGCCCTAACCAAGTCCACCCGCGAGTCCATGCTCCAAGCCCTCCTCGAATTATCCGAGACGGATGAGACCAAGACCGTCGCCGCCAACGGCAAATCCACTTCCGTGGAGCTGTAAGCGAAGAAGAAATGAGGATCCTGTCTCGTCATCATTGTTATGCCCATTCCATATCTCTACGATTTTGCACGTCGACACGAAGTAACGACTTGACACGCGGGTGATGGGGTATATATAGTATCAGTAGTATGCCTGTCATCTGTCGTCGAGGAGGGATTGTGTCTCGTAATCTGATACTGTGTCTTTCCCTTTGCTCTCCTGGGTACCGGGAGTAGAAGATACCAGGTCGGAGACAAAGAAAGACATCAGGATCGGGGCGAGAACACCCGTCTAGAAGTGAAAGTATGATTGCTAGGTTGGTTACCTGGTGGAGGAGGAACGAGGCGTAGACGAGCAAGACTTCGTCGAGCGAGAAGAAGATAAGATGTCCTCGGAAGACTCCGTTGTCCCGACTCTCGATGGACTAGACTGGACCAGGTCATTCTGTTCCTAGAGTGTACATAGAAGCATTATTCCTATTACTCCTAGTAGTAGTACTTTCCTAGACACATGGCTTGCTTTGGTTCTATGATGCATTGGGAAATGAACTTTGATATATGTGGGGAATACGATAGTATGACTGAATATATCATATGTCCTTACTCGCTGTTGCGCTACACAATATACTGTGCAAGCTCAAGGGCGTGACCTCGCCATAACCATGTGTTTTCCACCTCCAATTATATGGATACTAGATAGGTGGAAATGTTAGACCAAGCATCGACATTCCCCCACCGCACAAGGTCTCACATCCTCCTCGACGTCAATCCTCACCAGCCCTTCCCACGCATCGTTTCCATCTTCACCCTCGCGCCGCGACCCAATCTCCCCGCCCCTCGCCGCCGTAGCAACCAAAAAATCTCCCTCAAACGCCACCACCTCCACCCGTACATCCTGCACCTCCTTCCCATACAAGGATGTCTTGACACCTCTATACGCTCCCTCGCCCGCATCCGGCGCAATGACATTCGTGAACTCCAGCTCGCGCAACCACGGCGCCAACAACGCCTCCCCCGTCATCTTGATATAGGCTTCTTTCAGGGCCCAATATGTGAAGAAGACGCGGTAGCTGTATTCGACGCCCTCGGGAGAGGTGAGCGGGTATTTCCCGCTCGGATGGGTGAGGGACTTGATGAGGGAGAGTTCGCGCGCGGAGAATACTTCCGTGAAGATGGTGGCGTATTCGAGAAAAGAGGAGCGGGTGCGTGGCTCCGGGCCGCGTTTGCCGTGGCGTTCGTTGACGCAGGTGATGTCGATGCCCACTTGCGGGATGGTGGGGTGGGGGTTGGTGGTGGGGTTTGGGGGCGCAGTGGTGGCTGCTGTGGTGGTAGATGGGGAGGGGGGTGTTGGGATGGTGGTGCCAGCTAGGGCGACGAGGGAGTTCTGATGGCTGACATTGAACTCGATGGTCGGGATGGGCGTGGAGACGAGTGAGAGGAGGGTCGGGGAGGGGATGAAGCACGGCCGTTTGTGCGGGGCAGGCGTCCGGCTGATGCTGATCTGGTTCCAAGGGATGTGGCACGTGCGGTGGATAAAGAAGTATTTGAGGAGATTGGAGGCCAGTGACATGTGCTTGTCTTTGAGATGGTAGAATTTCTGGATGGCTTCTTGCTCGGTGGGCTGGAGGGTCGAGAGGAGGGGGAGCGTGGTGGTGTGCGCGGTGAGGGGGCGCGTGTCCATGTACCAGCGCACCAGGGTGGGAGGGTTGTTGTTGCTGTTGTTGCCTGGCGAGGAGGCCATGGTGAAGTTCAGTTCGGTGGTTTGTTCACTTGAGCGTGGGATATTGAGCGTGGGATATGCGGTCTAGCTGTCTAGGATGTAGATCGGACGTAAGCAGTGAGATGATATAGAAGGGGTGTGCCCCGTAAGTAGCCCCACAAGGGTCAGAAAGCCATGCTTATGCCCGGAGGTTGCCAGCAATTGGTCAAGGAGGCCACAACCGGCCGAACATCAATCGGTCTGAGGACTCGAGGGAGAATGAAAGCAAGCAAGCATGAAGCCGGAGGTTGTTCGGCGGCCAACTGAGGGATTGCCGCATTGGGACAATCGGGCCGCGGGGCAGCACGTGGTGATAAGCCCGGCCCGGCGTTGATCCGCTGACATAAGGCGGCGTTTATACTGGCATTATTTAAGTATTAGATGGCGCGGGCCTCTCGAGCCACTGACTCAGTGGCCATCCCTACACCTGCAATGGGCAGCACCACCGTCGGCGTTCTCGCCTTGCAAGGCGCTTTTTACGAGCATATCCAATTACTGAAGAAGGCGGCTGCCACTCTGTCCGCAGATCACGTCGACTCCTCGTCGCCATGGGAGTTCCTCGAAGTGCGCACCCCGCAGGAACTGGAGAGATGCGATGCCCTCGTGCTGCCCGGAGGCGAAAGTACCACCATCTCCCTCGTTGCGGCTAGGTCGAACCTCCTGGAGCCTTTGAGAGACTTTGTCAAGTATGTCTGCTGTCGCCTGTCCGGTGTGTTTGCATCGCTTGTGCAGTCTTACTGACATTCGCCTCCAGGGTCCACCGCAAGCCGACTTGGGGCACTTGCGCCGGGCTGATCCTCCTCGCCGAGTCGGCCAACCGGACGAAGAAAGGTGGTCAGGAGTTGATCGGCGGGCTGGACGTGCGCGTCAACCGGAACCACTTTGGCCGGCAGACGGAGAGTTTCGAAGCGCCCCTTGACTTGCCGTTCCTGGGCGCGGAGCAGCCCTCCTTCCCCGCCGTCTTTATCCGGGCCCCCATTGTGGAGAAAATCCTCCCCCACCAAGAGGGCGAGCAAGTCGACGAGGCCCAGAGAGCCGAGACGGTCATCGCGCCTTCGCGCCAGGCTGAAGACGAGGCTGCACGGCAGGCAATGGCGGATAGTGTGGAGGTTCTCGCCACTCTACCCGGAAGAGCGGCGAAATTGGCCAGCCAGGGGACACACATTGATGCGGATAAGGAAACTGGCGATATCATCGCGGTCCGCCAGGGAAACGTCTTCGGAACGAGCTTCCACCCCGAGCTGACCGACGACGCCCGCATCCACTCGTGGTGGCTGCGCCAGGTGGAGGAGTCTGTCCGGAGAAGACGCGCCAAGCAACACACATGAGTGGCAGCGCGGTGGTCATAGAGCCTTCATGTGCAAGTGTGGGTATCGGATGTAAATTTTTTCTTTGTTGGGATGCCTTCTAGCAGGTGATAGAAATAGATTGTACATAAACGCCGCTTTTGCGCCAACCGGAATGATTCCCCTCGGTCTACCTACCTTTGCCGTAATCCTCTTCCTCCCGACGTCGTTGGTCGTCGGCGTATGCACGACCATAACCACCCCGACCGGGGTCGTACTCCTCTCTATACTCATCACGGACCTGGCCGCCCGATTTACCACGCCTGCCCGGGTCAGCAGCCGCCTGCACTTGAAGGGGGAGCTCCGATCACATACCCGTATTGCCGTCCCTCCTCAAAACCAGGATCCAGATCCGTCCGGATAATTCGCTCGTCCAGCTTGGTACCTCCGATGTATTTCAGGCAGTCCAGAGCATCCTGGTGGGTGTAGTACTCGACGAAGCAAAATCCGCAAGGGGTTTTATTATACCGGTCGAGACCCATGACAAGCCGCTTGATCTCGCCGCACCTGCACCATCATCCATTAGTCCTTGCATCACTCGGGTTCATGTCGGGTTGCTGACTTGGCAAAAAGCTCGTGAATCTGCTCCTCTGTGGTGTAGAAAGAACTGCGACGGTTAGCAGCGGCACCGACAGGACTGTCAGGATGCAGAATCAAGCCGAGGACGTACAGGTTGCCGACATATAGGGTGGTAGCGTTTTTCAGATTATCAACAGGCTCCTCTGCCTTGTCGGCGTCATCCTGGCTGTACTTGCGTTTCTTGTTCTGGTGTATGGATCGTCAATAACCTCCAAGCTCCGGGTAGGCTTTGGGGACGGAGAAGCTCTACCTTTCCCACATAGTAGGCACTAGGCCGGTCCAGTCGGTCAACGGTGTGGCGCAGAAGGGTGGTCATGATGCCGGTCAGTGGGCCACAGCACTAGGAAACCGCAAGAGGGCAAGCGACGGCGTGCCAGGAGGAAAGGCAATGGAGCGGGAATGAATGGAATAAATGGGAGCGGGAGCCGCGCTGAGAAGATCGGGAGCTGACTTCTTGGCGCGCGCCCAGCAAACCGACGGACTAGTAGTTACTACTTCCTTTCTCCGCCAAAATTTCCCCGACCCTCACCGTGGTTTGCTGCCTCTTCCCTTCCTCTTCACGGTCGATTTCCGGCGCAAGATGATATTTTAAGCTGCATCAAACCTGCCACCATCCCAACCACCTTAAACATGCCGAAAGTCATCAGCTACACTCCTCCCTGGCTCTCGCGCCCTTCGCCCGGTGCTTCCATCTTCGCCAGCTCCGGCGCAAAGGCCCCCGAATATCCCAAGAGCCCCAAGGAAAGCGCCTACGCAGGACCTACGCGCATTCAGGCTAAGCGCGGCAATGAGTTGTTCACCGTGGTCGACAACCAGATCCGCTGGTCCATCCTCACGAGATTGAAAGACGACTGGCAACAAACCACAAGATCGAATGGTGCCACGGAGAAGCAGCAGTCTGAGGAGCGCACCGTGCATTACAGGGTATGACGGACCGTGTAACGCAACAAAGCTTAATGGGGGGCTATAACTGATGACGTCCAGGTTTTAGTGGTGCCGGTTTTTGAGAAGATCCATCAATTGATTCCCTCGCCAAATGGCGCATTCTTAGCCATCATTGCTGATCGCACCGTCTTTATCGCCGTGCTCCCCGACCCGTCTCACCTATCTGGAACAGATAGCTCTTCCATCCGGGTGAAATCGTACCAACTAGGTCCGACGACGCACGTTATTCCCGAATCGCCAGTGGTGTCAGGGCTATGGCATCCTTTGGGCGTCCACAGCAACCTCGGGAGTTGTTTTGTGACGGTCACCGCCGACGCCGCGGTTCGGGTGTGGGAGCTGGATCGCAACAACCACTGGTCGTTTGACCGTCCGACATTGGCCGTGGACCTGAGGAAGCTGGTGGACGGGACCTCGTCCGACCAGGATTTTGCGCCTTCGGGATTCGGGAAGAACAAGGGCTTCTCGGCTGATTTCATCGACATGGAGGTTGCATCCGCTTCTTTCGGGGGCAGTGGAAATGAAAAGGAGGACGCGTGGGCACCCATGACTCTGTGGGTTGCAATGCGACCCGGCGACCTCTACGCTTTGTGTCCGCTGTTGCCTTCCAAGTGGCGCGCGCCGTCGACGACCGTTCCCTCGCTAACTGCGGCTATCGTCCCAAAGCTGGCTGCTCTGGAAGACGAATCGGCGGACTCTGTGGATGAATTAACTGCCTACCGGCAACAGTACGACTGGTTAGCTGAGATCGACAACCAGGAGCCTTTGCACACGGAATTTGATTCGGAGACGGGCTCTGGCTTGGAGGTCCTCACTCGTCCAGCCAACCCCAGCGCCATCCCGAGATTGCAGGGTCCGTTCCGGTTCGATACCGGCGATGAGATCGATGACTTGGACCTCTGCGATATCCTTGTCATGAGTGCCAAGGTCGACCTCGACGCCCTCATGATGGGTGAGGAGGAGCTTGCCCTAGAAGAGAGCGGTGACGACCGGCTGTCCGCTACCGTCATCTGTCTCTCGACCGGAAGTGGCAGGATCCATATCTGTCTCGAGCTCGATGGCGTTGAAGGACAGTGGCTTCCCAAGGCCAAGAAGGACGTGTTTAGCGCCCCTGTCTCCGAACCATCGGATTTGCTTCTCGTGGAGTCCTTGGACACAATGAGGGAGGAGCGCGCATCGACCAGCAACTGGCCCACGTTTACGAAGGACGCCTACTCTCGGTACAGCTTTTTTGTTACAAACACCAATAACGTGACTTTCATCTCTCTGACTTCCTGGGTTCAGAGGCTTGAGGCGGAACTGCAGTCGGAGGATACGGCTGGCACCGCCTTCCGCCTGCAAATCCTCTCGGAGGGCGCTGCATCCTTGAGAGAACGAATTCTTGAGGTGGAAAGCAACGCCGGCACCAAGGATCTGACCGGCCATCTGCCGGCTGCATTGGTGTACTATGATTATGACCTCGGTTATTTACTGTTGACCTCCTACTCATCCACACCTCATGCCGCCATCTTGGATGCCCCCGAGGTGCCTCTTCCCTCGATTGCTGATCTGCGACTGTTCGATCCGGAGGACCAGGCGCCTGGCTCGCCCATCTTGCCCCCTCGTCGACCTCCGTACCAGGTTCCAGCCATTTTCTATGCGGAGCCTCCTTTGGAGTTCTTCGTCGAAAAGCACGTCCCACACCGCCAACGTCAGGCTCTGAAAGAACAGGTGCGGCTGTCTCCAGCGACCTTGGACCTGGTTGCCGCTGCGCACCGGATCTTGTCTGCCCACACCAACGCTCTCGAGCGAGCGGCATCGGACCTCTTCCGTCGTTGCGAGCGGCTGCAGGGCGAGATGCGGGATCAGCTGAAACAGCTGGCCGATGTGGCGGACCGCGTCAAGGGGGTTTCCAGTGAGATCGCAGAGGACGGTACGCGGATTGAGGGTTCGCGGAGCGGGGAGGCGCTGGACAAGAGGCTACAGACTGCCAAGGATAAGCACACCCAGCTGGTGCAGCGGTATGAGGCGTTGCGGAGCAAACTCCTGAAGTCCGGTGGACGGCCGCTGAGCGACAAGGAGAAGTCGTGGGTTATCGAAGTGGAGACAGTGTCGACATCGGTTGGGGATTCCAGGCAGGAGGACCAGCAGGAAGGCGTCTTGACGCAACGACTAGAAGCTGTAAGTTGTGCCTCACCTTGTGCAACCCACGAGACTAACCCCGCAACAGGTCAAGGAGATTGCAGGCGATCTACTCACGGAGGTGAAGACTATTGCGGCCAAGTCGCCCATCAGCGCGGACCCGGGGAGCCCGGCGTCACCGGGGGCGCATCCCCGGGTTCCGCAGCGACTGCAGCGGGCGAAGATTGCGGACGCCATGCAGATGGTCGAGCGCGAGTCTGCCATTATCGAGAATATCACGTCGCGTCTGGAACGACTGAACGCGGCGTTATGAGCCGTGGGTGGACTGGATTGATTTGTCGTGCAGTAATAAATAGGGTTCAGACTTGATGCTGTTGAAATCCCCCCCCCCCCCTCCTCTCTCCATCTCATCCGTAGAGCTTCCAGCCTGGAACCGACCACACACCCAGCCCCGGATCTCACTGGCCCTTCTTCGCCTTTTCCTTCTCCCCATCATGATCCATCACCCTCCTAGTATTCTTGGGCCCTCTAACCTTTCTCTTCCTCATCCTATCCCCCACCTTCCCCTTCCCTACCCCCGACCCAGACCGGCCACCACCCCCATTCCCAGCACCAATCCCACTCCAAAGAGAAACTGGATCACAAACCCTTGACAAATCACACCTCGTAGTCCTCTTCTCCTTCTCCTCCTCCTCCTCTTCATCCCCACCTTCACCTCCGTCACATTCCCTAGCACTTCCCAGCCCCAAATCCACCTCAAACTCAAAATCAACATCAACATCAAAATAACTCCCCTCCAACCACCCAATCAACCCCATTATTCTCTCTCGCTTTTCCTCCATCTCGAGACACATCCCACACACGCCGTTGTTGTCCTTCGTGTTGAGGAATACCATCTCCCGACGGGTGCATTTTCCTCGAGCGCGAAGACGGCATGCCGAGAAGTATTTTGTGGTCAGGCAGCCGCAGCAGGAGTGGGTGGTTGTTAAGGTTAGGCACATTTTTGATTTGTGCTTGTTTTTTTGGGGGGTTGGTGTGGTGTTGGGGGGATCTAGATGGGTGGGTTAGTGGTGATGGTGGTTGAAGGGTTGGGTGAATGGGGGTGAGGAAGAGAATGGGGTAATGTATGTATGATGTGTTTCTGTGTAGTTTTATTAGATGGGGCAGAGGGAGATGAGGGGCGAGAGGCAGGGAGGTAGGATGGTGGAGGATATAGGTGGGTGGAAGTATGGGAGAATGATAGGTCTGTGATGAGTATTTGAATGTAGGACAGAAACACAGTAGTAAGCAGATGAGACAATCCCGGTTCCGTTGAACGAGGAAGTGATTGCTGAACTATGGCCTGGTTTTCTTTGAGAGAAATGATTTGGTTTAGTAACTCACCTCTGCTTCGTTGTGATGGAGATAAATAGTATTAGTTCTTTGTTGTAACGTAGGGTTCAGTGTTCACGTGAGCTGTGAGCTGTGAGCAGAGAGGAGCGAGAGGATATGAGAAAAACCACACTGGATCACGCAGGATGGATAAAGCGTGGAAGCGGAGGGATCAGGTATGATGGAAAGACCAGCTGTGGGATGAGAGGAGGTTCTCGTGGCTTTTGGAGGAGGATGGCAGCTTCCTTCCTCATACAGTACGGTATTCAGAACCAGAGTCAATACGTAGGACAGCCGAGGTGAAGGTTCTCATTCACTGACAAGGAAAATAATGGCATTCTAGATCTTTGTTTCATCACCTAACGTAACTTGAAGTCGACAAAAGGACAATTCCGACCTGGTATGATCTCCGACCCTCCCTCATCCTTCACGATCGCATCTAGTAGAGATCCTGCTCAGTTGGCAGAAGCTTCTTGGACAAACATTTGGGCGACTCGATCCCCATCCTCGACTCTCTCCCTGATCAAGTCGCTGAGTTCTTTGACCGTGTCCTGCCGCGTCGGCATATGCAGGCGCTTGCCCCCGTCGATCCACTTTTGCATTTCTCGAAGGAAGCCCGACCTCCACCAGGCTAGAGAGGCTGTGAGCGCCTCGCCGACAACCTCGCCATGTAGCATGGATTCCACTTGCTGGGTATCAGCGCGGTATGCTGCATATTCCTCCATCTCTTCCTCCTCCAGAGCCAGCAGTTCACGATATACGAACAAGTCGTAATCAGCTCCGAACGGGCCCAGGTGGATCCGATTTTGGGGGATCTTCTTGGGTGGGATCCATTCCTGGATCGCTCGCACTGATTCCCTGTGCTGGTTGTATGTCTCACCAGCTGCTGAGCACAAGTAATTGAAGCGCTCAGCGTATTTCTGGGTAAACTGCGGCCTGTAACGGTCGCGAGCTGCCAGAACCCCAATCACCTTGTTCAGGCACTGCGCTATTCTATATCGAACTCCAGTGGGCATGATGGGTTCGAGTTCCGGGGGGACGTTGAGGACTTTCTCATCTATGCTGTACTCCGCAAGGGCAGCTCGGTATTCTGTAGCCAAGCACATTGTCGCAAGTATCAGTATTGATCGTTGGTTCTGCAGAGATTCAAACAAACAGAGTCAACGAGGGTGAAGAGGACTGTGTCCAAGGAGTTCGAAAGTGCATCCTGACCCGTATCTTTATAGCCCTGGGTCCTGATGAAATTCCATGGAGGTCACGATATTGACATCATTCAAACTTTGCGCTCAAGCTTGTCCATCGGGACTTCGGCGCAATATTGAGACGAATAAAATGCCGCACATAGTGGAGAATCCCTCAAGCAAAATGGACTCTCCCTCCTTCTTTATCCAGAGCCGATGGGATATCAGTTGGGATGCCGGAGATACGCAACGGTGAATGGGTCGCCCGGAGTGCCCAAGGCATGGTTTGGCAAAGCAATCCATGGCTGTATACTCTTTGTTCTTAATCCGACGGAAGATTCCAGGCAAGGACTAGACGAGATCCTTTTTTGAGGGTTCTCCCGGTATTCATCCAAGGGCAAATCGGTTGCAGCGGAGAGAAGGGAGGGCACTACTCCAATTTAAACTGCACGAAAAGGTCGTCAAGTCCCGAGACCACCCAGTCAAGGTGGCTATTGAAGTAGGGGCGGTTTCTGATGACTTCCAAATCGAGGGCGGACGATGTTGTTCCAGAAAGTTGATATTGTTATTAGGGTTTCGATTGAAGGATCTTGCCGTGTGTAATTCGGAATGAGTAGATAGGCTGGATGATTCCTATTCATGATCCTCTATATTCCATAGGATCAGCAATGAGACCTCCGGAATCAAGAATATCCTGAACTATACTCCCGTCCATATTTGTGACCGAGGCTGCTATCACAAGAGGAAAGCGAGTGAGAATACATTTGATCGAGTATGGAGGGCTCCTAGGCAACGGATGTAAGCTTGGAAACCGAGCGATCCTTCGTCAGATGAAGTATTTGTTTACCCCGCTGGAGGCAGCCGAGGGTATATTCCGTCTACCACCTGGTGAAGCTGAGAGGCGCACATCTTGCTCTAGGTAGCAGGTAAGCAAGTACTATTCCAGTAGGAGAATCCGGCGAGCTATCAGTGGGGCCCATCTGGAACCGGAAACAAGTTAAGTCATGCATGCAAGTTTCCATGGAACTTGGCGTCAAGCCCTAATCCTGAGATAGGGACAACAGATGACCACGATCACATACTCAAGGCATCTTCCTAGAACTCGTATTGCATCTTTGAATCTAGCGTAGTTGCGTGGACTACGGTAAGTAGGCTTCATGCAGCAATAGTCTTCAATTGTTGAAAGCTGGTGCGCATTTCGTTAGGTTGTATCGACGAAGGCTAACGCATTCAGGTCGCAGCCCTCACAGGCCGGGGACACGCTACCTACTGTAATAGAGATTACGCCAATGTGGTAAAGTCCTCATGTATCAGCAAAGGTATGTAGCTGTTTCTTCTAACTAGATACACACGTAACAGATAGGTTGGATTGGAAAATTTACTGGACACTAATAGATCCACCGCGTCAGTATGTACTTATCACCAAGTCAATGGGCGCATACCGTTCGATAAGATGAACACCGGAGGCAGTCTCAACGATGCTGCTGACCTGGCCAGGTTGCAGTGCAAAGGCCGCATCCTCAAACTCCTTCTGCATTTCACCCCGTCCAAAAAAGCCCCTAGACAATGGTTAGCCCCCGTGATACAAGATATCCACAAAGTTGACTGGGTAATATACAAATCTCCTCGTTTCCTAGCACTGCTGCAGTCGGATTCTGACATGGCAATATCTCCCAAGCTGGCTTCACCCGCATTGATGCGCTCCTCGTGGCCCCGGAGAATCTCAATGGCCTCCTCCTTGGACCGAGTGATCTCCGCTTCCCTCCAGCTGCTGGGCCGCCTGCTATCCCGGTGCTTGACGAGGAGGTGGCTGCAGCGGATCTTGCCCTCATTCTGACCATTTCCGTCGGGGCGTCCGGCTGGACCACTGTGGTAGTTTGCCATATAGTGC
Organism: Aspergillus carbonarius ITEM 5010; assembly: GCA_001990825.1. Classification (NCBI taxonomy): domain Eukaryota; kingdom Fungi; phylum Ascomycota; class Eurotiomycetes; order Eurotiales; family Aspergillaceae; genus Aspergillus; species Aspergillus carbonarius. The sequence goes on along the minus strand of KV907507.1, from coordinate 467,424 downwards.
TTGAGCTTCTCGGTGTCGGTCTCTGCCGGCGGCTCCCAACGCGACTCCTTCGTCATGGGGTTGAAGTAATAAGGGAGGTTCTTAGAGTTGGAGTGGCGAACCTCCCATCCTGCTGGAAGACCGGTCTCTGCCTAACGCATTACGGTCAGCACCAATTGCGAGCTTGGTAAACAATAGCTTCTTCGGCGACGGTGGCGCGGTGAGCTTACCATTTTGCTGAGTGGAGATGTCTGTCTATCTAAGATATGTATAGTTGTCTATAGCTCCTTGGGGAGGGGGGATGACTGGGGTCAACGAACGAACGAGGGGGGATCACCAGAGGGGTATATAAAGCTGCAGGAATGGGGAGTGGTTTTGTGCTGCAGCTGCTGCGGGACAAACTGCGGGGGAGAAGAGGCCCGCCCGCAAACCACGCAAAGCCCACAAACAGGACAAACACCCCCGGGCGGTGAGGTCTTAGTGGTGGACTAACCGTCGTTAGCCTCGAACCTCCCAGCCCACCTCGACGCTTCTTCCGACTTCCATCTCAGCCATCGCTCGCTCATCTCCAACCACTTCGAACGTCCTTCTTTTTGCTTGAGCTGCCTTTCAGCGGAACCCGCTCGAACAAATACTGCGCACTCGCTATATACGCTGCACACGAATCCCGTCGCCTTCAGTCCGGGTCCTAATAACACAACATCTGAAAATGTCTGCAAGCCCGTCCCCGTCCGCCGGTGGCGATAGCAAGCCCAGTGATCAGATCCATTTCCGCTTCTGTCGCGAATGGTAGGTTTCCCTCCCTAAGACATCCGACCGAGCTTCTGCTAACGACCGGCAGCTCCAACTTACTCTATCCGAAAGAAGACCGCATCAACAACCGGTTGATGTTCACCTGCCGAACCTGCCACGTCGGCGAGCCCGCGACCTCCTATTGCGTTTATCAAAACAAGCTGAACACCCAAGTTGGAGACACCGCTGGTGTGACTCAGGATGTGGGATCTGATCCTACGGTTTGTCTCCCGGGTTTCTGTGCTCATTGTGGAGAGGAGATCACCTGCTTCGTCTGTGACTCGTCATCCGAGGACTCATTGTCCGAAGAGGCCTATGATGGGTTCTACTCGTCATAAGTCTCTGCTCGGTCTCGTGTCATGGATAAATTGCAACGTGTCCTGAAGTTTCCGTGGCTAATACACATTCTCATTAGCTTCCACGATCCAACAAGCTCTGCCCGAGCTGCGGCGAAGCCGAAGCAGTCTTCTTCCAGTCCCAACAGCGATCCGCCGAAACGGGAATGGTGAGCCTCGTTGCCTGTCTTCGCAGCGTACGTGAGGGTGTTGGCTGACGTTTGATCCCCAGAAACTTTACTACGTCTGCTGCGCGTGCGGCAACGTTTTCGTCTGATTCTCGATTTTATCATATATTTGTCATGTACCTGATACCCAATCTTGGCTCTTTGCAGCAGCATCTTTGTGGAGTTCTGGCGATGTTTGAATAGGAAAGGGGTGTTTGAAAAGAGAAAGAAATTTCTATTGCTACAAACTAGATAGGGAAAAGAACAATTCGCTTCCAAAAGGTATATCCTACACATGCATGGGGGCCAACGACAGAATCTTGGACCACTGTCTTCCTCGTAGTTCCGTAGCCACGACACCTAGATGGGAGTCAGTCAAGCGCGCCACTTCCAACCCGTGCCCGGGTGTGGACTGACCGTTCATTCTCGTTCCGATAGGGTCTCCGGACTTGTTGACCAGGACGCAGGCGTTGTCGTCGAATTTGACAATCGACCCGTCCGGCCTTTGCATCTCCTTCCTCGCGCGGACGACAACGGCGTGGCGGATGTCTCCTCGACGGACCTTGTTCGCGATACCGACGTTGTTGGTGCTGTCGGGACCGAAGTTTCGTTGCTTCTGGACGACGACTACAATACGGTCACCTATTGGCCCCCGACGACCGACATCAGTAAATATTCCGCGTCCATATGGAATAGGCAGGGATGAATTTGCGTACCCACGGTGGCCGGGCGCTTCTTCTTCAGGACATTCACGCACTCGACAACGGCGGCGCCGGAGTTGTCGATGCAGTTGAGCATCGTCTGGTCAAGACCGTCAGCGTGAAAATTCTCCCCCATCAGCAATTTCAACCTTATTGCCAACACACCTTTAACTGAATCATCTTGACCGAATGCCCTGACGGAGGGGAAGCGTAGAGGAGGGGTGGATGTCAAGGAAGTTGATCGGGTCACCCGAAAGAAAAGCAGCCCAGCAGTCGCGGGCCGGCAGGTTTCGCCGACGACCGACCCCGGACGGGGCCCTGCAGGCCTTCTTCACATCGCATGGGCAACGCCGGTGTGTGTGTGTGTGTGTGTCTGTGTGTGTGTGCGTGTGTCTGGTCTTTTCCTTTCATGCGCGCTAACTTTCACTGCCTCTCCTTCGTTTCCTTTGTTCACCATGACAGTCACCTCACTTCGTATTCACGTCGTTCCCTAATTTTGCTACTCATCCCCTCCTTTTCCCCCAAGTTGGCGCCCTTGTCTTAGATCTCCTTTGGCCCCCTCCCCGACCTTCCGCTGCTTCTTCCCCTTGACGCTTGATCGCATCTTTCCACCGAACAATCCCACCATCCGCACTCCACACAACCCTAGAATTTCTTGCATGGGATTCCTTGGGTCTCGGACTTCATCATGCCGGCCTCCAAGGCGAAATCCAGTCCCTCCGTCGAACGCCGTGATCGGCTTACGCTTGCGAAACTGGCCAGCTATGACGATGTCGCAACGGATGCGCTGGTTGACCGCGTATGTTTTCAAGTCTCCATTGGCACTCATTCAGCTGGCCACTGACTCTACTCTGTTCACAGGCGTATTTCTGGACCAACACCCGCAAGAACCGCACCAAGTACAACCCCGCCCGCGGCATCAAGGATGATGAAGTTGCCAGCATCCTCCTCCACGATGTCATTGTTGGCAAGGATGCGGTCAATGCGGAGGCGAAGCTACTGAACATGCCTGGCCTCAAGAAATACTTGGCCAAACTTCCCACCGACCGGGAGAAGGACTGGTTCCGTCGACACCTCCGCAAATACATCCAGATGTATCTCCCCGACTCACCCTTCGAGGTGACTACGACCAATCGCTACATGGTGACCGAACACGAGGCCGCCATCTGCGCCCGCAAATTCATCAAACAAGGCCAGGAGATCAAGTACCTCAGCGGGACGCTGGTGTCCATGACGCGGGAAGAGGAGCAGGATCTAGATCTGAAGAGGAAGGACTTCAGCATTGTCATGTCAAGTCGGAGAAAAACGCCATCTTTCTTTCTTGGTCCCGCTCGGTTCGCCAACCATGACTGCAATGCCAACGGGCGGCTCGTGACGCGCGGCATGGAAGGTATGCAGGTCGTGGCCATCCGAAACATCCATATTGGGGAGGAAATTACGGTCTCTTACGGCGACGATTATTTTGGCATTGACAATTGCGAGTGCCTTTGTCTGACGTGCGAGCGGGCAGTCCGCAATGGGTGGGCGCCCCAGCTGGATTCTGATGAGGAGAGTCCGGCCTCAACGCCAGCCTTGACCGACGAGGCCGCCCTCTCCCCCCAAAAACGCAAACAGGCCCCGGACTCGGACTCGGAAAGCTCTCCGGCATCCACTCCTCGCAAGCGTACCAAGTTCACCCGGCAGAACTCCAAGTTGAGGTCCGAAGTTGTGTTTTCCGACATCACGCCCTCGATTGAGTCGGCCACGGAGCAGCCGGCCGGCGCCGAGTTTTGCCCCCCAGCCTTATCCGTGCCACATGCTACCGTTGCTGAAACCGTCAGTGACCACGTCATCGACAATAAGAGCGAGATTAATGCCGACTCGACTGTCCAGAGTACCACCGCCACAGAACCCGAATCGCCCGGCTCGCTTGAAGCCGACGATTCACACCGCTCGTCGACCTCGACAGCCGCAACATCCGTCTGTGACATTACGGTGCAGATCAAGGTTGAAGAAGCTACCGAGGCGTCTGTCCAAGAATCTACACTGGCTGTGGAGGGACACCTGGAGCTCTCAGGCACCGGTCCGGCAGAAAGAGAACGACGCATCCTGGGTGCTGACAACGATGCCTTGTCGGATTTGTCGGACTCGCTGGAGCTCGACGAGAAACTTGGAACCGTGGTGAAAAAATCCAGAAAGTCCCGGAGCAAGGAAGTGGTCCCCTCGGTCGAGGTCGAGCCACCCCGTGCTCGGGTCCCTGGTGACTACACCAAGACTTCCAGACTGCTTGCCCAGGCTTACGATCGCTGGGTAGATTGCCGGACTTGTACCGTTTGGTTTGTCCAGCAAGACTCCTACCTGACGCGAAGAGAGTGTCCCCGCTGCGAGCGGCACTCCAAGTTGTATGGCTTCCAATGGCCTAAGACCGACAAAGAAGGCCCGATGGATGACGAAGAACGCGTGATGGACCACCGCATGGTGCACCGGTTTCTGTACCCGGAGGAGGAGGCGCTCGTCTCGCGCAAGGACCGTGGTGTCAGTTTTGGAATCACCCCCACGCCCGAGCTGTCCGAACCTCGCGCTGAGACCGAGGAAAGTGATGCCGGCGAGGACCGACGCAACACACGCGCCAGCCGGCGGCGAACTCGGTCTCTTAGGATGACTATGTAATGATGGATATGCTTAATCTTGAGACATTTGGAACCTGGAGTTTGGCGGTCATTTGGAGTTCGGTTTCGGAGTACCAGGCGTTCGAATACGATGAACCGCAGCGGTTCGACAAGTTGGGTGATTTTGACAGGCTTTACTTTGAAAGATCTTGCATCTCGTTTTGTCTTATATGGCTTCAGCCCTTTTTCTTTTTTTTTTTTTTTTTTCCCTCTTTTTTATCCTCTTTTTTTTTGCACATTTCTCGGACATTTGGCTACCCTGTATAGAATATTGGTCGCCTCAGGGCCCTCGGTCTCTTCTGTACTTACGCGACTTGTTCCGCAGCCCCGGGCCTTGGGAATGGATTTGGTCCATGTCTGCTGACAGGCATCTTGAAGAATTCTCTCGTCCTTCGTCCTCCCCCGCAGTTTGTCGGTGCAGCATCTCCGCATCTCCGCCTCTCCGCCGTGCCTGCGTCGTGAAGGAGAAACATATTGCACCAATGACAGCCCCGAAAGCGCCTGGATCCCAGCTCGCTCGACCCCCGTCAGGTGCTTGTGCAGGTATTCAAGCTTCTCCGATATTGAGTCTGAATGAACCTCGGGCTGCATCATACCGACGCGGATTGCACAATCGAAGCCAGAATGCTTTATAAGACCGAGCTTGTCTCTCAGCTGCCCTCCCCCGGCCCGGGTCATCGGGGTAAAATCGACATCTTTCAGCTATGGACTTCTCACGCGTCCTCCTGGCCTTGTGCTTTCTTCTGACTATATCCGCTTCTACCGCCTACGATAACCCTCTCGTCACCCTTGACTATGGATCGTTCCAAGGTGCTTACGATGCGACCTACAACCTCTCCTACTTTCGCAAAATCCCCTTCGCAGCACCTGCAGCCGGCGAGAACCGCTTTCGAGCGCCCCAGCCTCCGCTGAACATCACCAATGGCACCTATGACACCGACCAATCCTTCGACATGTGCCCTCAACGGACTGTCAACGGCTCTGAGGACTGCCTGTACCTAGGCCTCTACTCCCGACCCTGGGACACCACGTCCACCACCACCAACCGACCCGTCCTCGTCGTCTTCTACGGCGGTGGCTTCATCGAAGGCAGCGCTCTCTTCGGCATGCCCCCCAACTCGTATCCCGTCCTGAACGTCAGCACCCTCAACGACTATGTCGTCGTCTACTCCAACTACCGCGTCAACGCCTTCGGCTTCCTGCCCGGCCAAGCCATCAAAGACTCGGCCACCTCCGACCTGAACCCGGGCCTCCTCGACCAGCAATACGCCCTCAAATGGGTCCAATCCCACATCCACAAGTTCGGCGGCAACCCCAACAACGTCACCATTTGGGGTCAATCCGCTGGCGGCGGGTCCGTCGTTGCCCAAGTCCTTGCCAACGGCCGCGGCTCCAACCCCAAACTCTTCTCCAAAGCCCTCGCCAGCTCGCCCTTCTGGCCCAAAACATACGCCTACAATGCCCCGCAAGCTGAAGCGATCTACACCCAGCTTGTCAATCTCACAGGCTGCGCCAACTCATCGGATACGCTCGCCTGTCTGAAAACCGTCGACGTCCAATCCATCCGTGACGCAAGCCTTATCATCGACGACAGCCACACCTACACCACCAGCTCCTACACCTGGGCCCCTGTCATCGATGACGTTTTTCTCATCGAGCCCCTCACGACTGCCATTGACTCCGACGCCCTCGACACAGACCTCATCTGGGGCATGTACAACGCCCACGAGGGCCAGAACTTCATCCCCTCCGGCCTCGACTCCTCCTCCTCC
>KV907507.1:436330-452990 GCA_001990825.1 Aspergillus carbonarius ITEM 5010 | reverse complement strand
TTTTTTTTCTTCCTTTTTTCTTGGTTGACCTTCGTCCCGTGTCTTTTTGTTGCACCCCCCCCTTTACAGATACATAGCGCCTTTCCTTCACGAGTCCATAATTGAGTTCTTGTATCTCTGTGTATCAAAAGATCTCGGTTCGATTTGTTATCTACCCGATTTAGCAATTGTAACTGGGCCCTATTTCAGTCCTTAGAATAGTCGGATGATGTAGTGATCTAATTATGGAGCATCCTCCATACTGTGTGCTTTCTCTACGGTTATGTGATTTCTTACCTGTGAATAGAACTAACCCTCGTCTTCCTGTTTTCTGTATACGCGTATCCATTTTATCACATACGGATGGTCCTTTTTTTTTTTTTTTTTTTTTTTTTGCTGCTACCTTCTAGTAGCAGATCACCTGGCTTGCCACTCAGTATCTAAGTCCGCTTGGATAGTATATATAGTTCCGTCTGCTAATAGTACTAGCACCCTCAACCCCATCAAACCCAGGAAGGACTTGACCTGAAATCAATGATACTAGATAATACTATTATGAAGCAACCGACTAAAGCCAGAAACAAAATATGAGGGAAAAAGCGAAAGACGTAATGCAACACATATTATGCGGAGGAATTATTTTTTTTTTCCTTGGTGCCTTTATAACTATTTGGATGATGAGGTCCAAGGGAAAAGACAAACAGTCAATCGCATTTCATTTTAGTATCATTCTTTTGAGGAAGTACTCTAGCATGGCAATGAATGGCTTATATACATATCCCACACATTGACCACTTCTAACTCGAAGGGATATATATCTATAGATCATAAATTAAATCTAACTAACCACCTTCCTCTCCTCCGTTCGGGGCAGCACTCTCATCATCAGATCCGCCCTCAATTTCTGCCAGCGCCTCGCGCTGCGACTTCCGCTCGGGACCAGACGTAGGGACTGTGGCCAGTTTGGCGGCGGGAATACCGCCCGACGTGACGTAGAGGAATTCCTCTTGCGAGTAGTGGTCGAGATGGCCGAAGAAGGCCGAGAAGCTGGAGAGAAAGGATGATTAGTTAGTTGAGTTACTGATGATTGGGATGGGGGAGGGGAGGATGGTACGCACGCATTGGATTCCTCTTCTTCGCGGAAGATTCGGTCGTAGATCTCGCGCTGCTTGAACTCGTTGATCGTGTCGGCGTGCTTGTCGAAGTTGATGGGTTCCTTGCCGGTTTCAAGGGTCTTGCGGTTGTAAGAGTTAAAAACGGGTCGTTCGAGAAGCAGGCCCAGACCCGGGGCCTTGGGGATGGCGATCTTGTTGGCGCCGTAGGTTTCGACAATGCGTTGGGGATCGCAGCCGCAGCGCACAACCATAGCGGCCATGGCGACCATCTTGCGGATCTGGTGCATCATGAAGCTTTGGCCGTGGACTTTGAGACTGAGCCATTCGGTGCCGTTGATGAGGATGGGTTCGGCGGCATTGAAAGACTTGATGTGGCGTTTCGAGGATGGGTCGGCGTGCACCTTCTGGATCGTGTAGTTAAAGAAGTTATTCGTCCCGACGTACTTGTCGAGGGTTTCTTGAACGCGTGCTAGACGGGTGGCCGGGATGCGGTAGGCCTTCTTGGCCTTGAGGTACGCTGCTTTGATGGCCTTGACGGTCTCGAAGATTTGGCGGCGGCGGGCTTCTTCGGCCTCGTCAGCTTCGGCGGCGGGCTTCTCTTCTGAGGATGGCTGTCCGGTGGCTGTGGCTCCCTCTTCTGCAGGCTTTTCTTGCTTCTCGAAGAGCTCGTCCTGCGCGGATTGATCATCATCGTTAAGATGGAGGACCTTCTCCACCAGCTTGCGAATGTCTTCGGGCGTGTTCTCGAGGATCGGACGAATGTACTTGTCATCAATCTCATCCCAGTAACCAGCAACTTCCTCCTGTCGCGCCTTATGAGCCTCCAGGTCACCCTCCTTTTCGGCATACTCGACGAGCTTCTTGCCCAGATAAGTGCTGGGATGGGGCGGCAGGAAGCAGTACGTCGGGATGAGGTATTCGTAGATGCGCGAGTCGCACAACTGGTAGCTGCTGAATGACTTGTTGGTGACGAGGATATCCCACACGCGAATCTGCGGGCTGAGCTTCTCATTGATCTTCTGAATGATGTCGTCGTCCTCCACGATCAGTTTCAAGGAGACAATGTTCCCGGCGGCATGGACGCCCTTATCGGTACGCGCGCACCGCACCAGGGACGACTTCTTCGGATCGGTTGCGTTGGCCTTGGAGATTGCGCCGGCCGCCACGAAGGCCGCGAAGAGCTCTCCTTCAATAGTCTTTTCCGTCTCACTCCTATGAATCATTAGCACCAGCCCACACATGCCTCGGTGATCAAGCAGACGGGCTCCAGATCATACAATTGCATGCCCTTGTACCCCGTTCCCGAATAACCCAACAGCACGGCGACCTTCTTCTTCGGACGGCGCTGCTCGCTTTCGATATCCTCCTTAGAGAACTCGGTAGCGTAAACGGGGGCCTTCACCTCCTCCCCGTTCTCGATCTTCCGGCGTTTCGTTTCCTGCTGAGCATCGTGGCGGGCTCTCTTATCTACCATTTGCCGACTTGCTAGGTTAGCTGGATGTCAGACAATTCATCGCACACAAAGCATATCCCGGACGGGGCCTGCACAGCATACCTCCATTCGGATCGGCCCAGATTCCGTTTCTTACGACCTCGATCAGCTCCGCCTCCGGCTTGCGGAGATCTTCCCTCGTTATTGTCCATGGTATGCGACGGGACCTGAGCGAGCGCAGGTAGTCGGAAGAGAAGAACCGGACTTGGGAGGTACGCAGAGGAAAGCGCGCACCGGGAGAAAACAGGTGGGGAGCTAGAGAGCGTCGCAGGAAAATGGGGACGGGCATGGGAAAAGCTGCTGGAAACGCCCTCTTCTCTATCTCGGGATTTTTGCCGCATTGCCTTTCGCCCCGATCCCGGGGCTAGGCCCGATGCGGGTTTTCCTCACTTTTTCTGCTGATGATTGTCGGCCTCAGGTGTCTGTGCAGGCACCCAGGCATCCAGGCATCAAGGCATCCAGGTGTCCAGGTGTCCAGGTGTCCAGGTGTTAAGGTGTCCAGGTGTTAAGGTGTCCAGGTGTTAAGGCATCAAGACCGGCCGGCTCCATCTTTCATCTTCTTCAATCTGCATCTTCATCCTCCCTCCCATTACGGCGCCATCCTTTTCCCTTCCCACCCTCACTCGCTTTACAGTCACCCTTGGCTATCCTGCGCAAATCCAATCCCCCAAATCCGGCCATTGACCAGTCCGCATTTGCCTCCGACCCCCCCGTCGTCAGCCAACAAAGCATGTGGACTTCGCGGCGCCGAGCTTAACATCGAAAGGCATCCACATCTGCGCCGGTTGCGCCGAACAGATCTCCGCCTTCCTGACAACCACCTTACCTCAATAAACGTGACCATGGACCTCGCCAACACCCTCATTCGTAGCGTTGTCCGCGCCTTCTATGAGACCCGCCACATCCTGGTAGTCGATGCGCTCTTCATCCATTCCGTGTACGTCCCGCACTCCGATGTCATCGCAACCCGACAGAGCCTGCCTACTAACCATCATCCCCCCCCCCGCCCACCAGTCTCCACGCTGAAGATCTCGCCTTTCTGCTGGGTATGCAACAAAAAGACCTCCGCAAGCTATGCGCCAAGTTGCGCGAAGACCGGTTAATCTCCGTGTAGGCATCACTCCCATCCTCACCTCACTACCACCCCCCATCCCAGCTAACCTTCCTCCCACCCATAGTAACACCCGCGCAGAGATCCGCGATGGATCCACCCGTCCCGTCAATCGCGAATACTATTACATCCCACTGCACCCGGTGATTGACGCCATCAAGTACAAAGTATCCAAGTTAACCTCGACCATCAAGGCGCAGTACACGCCCAGCCAAGAACGGAAAGAATACATCTGTCTCCGATGCAGCGCGGAATGGACCGAGTTGGATGTTCTCAGTCTCTACTCCGAGGAAGGCTTCGAGTGCCAAAATTGCGGAGCGATCCTCGAACGCACCGAGGACGTCAAAGGCGCCGAGGGGATCGACCGGACCGGCCACGAGAAGAACAGCAAACTTATGAACCAACTAGATACCATGCTCAAACTCCTCAAACAGATCGACACCGTCGAGATCCCCCCCAATGATTTCGACACCGCCTGGGACCACAAAGTCGACGTGATTCGAAACCAGCAAACCCACCCAACCCGCGCGGCTGTGATCGTCCCCTCCAAGCAACAAGAAGCCGTCCGCGGCAACACCAAGACCGACGCCGCCGCATTAGAAATTTCCCTGACCTCCAGCGCCGAGAAAAGTGCCGTTGAACAAGCCGCCGAAGCGGCACGCAAAGCCGCAGTCGAGAAACAGAACGCCCTACCGGTCTGGCACACGCATTCAACCGTGTCCACCTCCGCCGGGAACGTTGCCCGTGTCAAGTCCGAAACCGATCTCGACATCAAACCAGAGATCAAGTCGGAAGACGAAGACCGCAAACCGGACATGGATGCCCTGGATGACAAAGTCGCCGCGTACTATGCCGAGATGGAGCGCGAAAAGGCCCTCCAGGCCCAGGAGGATGCCAGCAGTGCCGAGGAAGACTCCGATGACTTCGACGAGGAATTCGAGGACGTCGGAGGCGTGTCCACCAGCGATGCCGCCTCCCCGGCGGTTAATACTACTCCTACGGCCGGTGGTGGTAGTGGGCCGACCAGTGCGCCGATGCCCTCCACAGGCTCCTCAATGGGAATCAAGCGGGAGCTGGACACAGATTACTCGAGTGTCAGCGCTTCGCAGACGGCGGTGGCTACGCCATCTACGGGCGGGGATGAAGGGCCGGCGTCGAAGAAAATCAAGGTTGAACCTGATGTCAAGAAAGAAGAAGAGTCGGACGAGGATGACGACGAGGAGTTTGAAGATGTATAACATCTGCTTCACCTCAATTCTTAATTTTTCCTTTGATATGGGCGCTGGCGCCTGTAATACACCATACAAGACGTCTACTCTGGGCACTCAACATGGGTCCTGGGGCGGCCCGGACGTATGATAGACGAATGTTAGATTAGAATAATCCTTTTGAAATGGATAAAAAGTCCCCAGAAGACATGTCAGATCTGGTGCCAACACGTGGGTAGGATCACATTCCGAAGCATGGCGTGTCTAATCAAATTGCCCGCCTATCTTTGGCAATAATGGAACTCCATCGGATGTATTATGAAATCGTGACGACAATGTTGCAGAAACCAGCATCCTCCCAGAAAACGCACAGCGGACCTTCCCTGTAACACCACTACACGATTCCCGCAGGATTAAGACATGTATGGAAACAAAAAAGGGCATTGCGAGAAAAGCAACCCGACACGCAAAGCAACAGTAGCCGGGACGGAAGCAAAGGCCCAATTCTAATAGAGCCGAGCTAAGGAAACGCCGATAAATGCAGGCCCTAGGCACACAAAAAGCGTTTTATCATAATTTCGTCTCTCATATGTGATACAAGTGAAACACTTCAGCGCAGTGCCGGACGCAGGGTTACGGAGAACCCGCCAGTCCCATCTCAGAATCGCTGGCCATAACGGAGTTATCCTCCCAGTCTTCTGTAGAAAGGGGTCAAAACCTGGACACCTAGTCTAAATGGGGGCAAGTTGCTATACTTACCAGACGCCAGCTCTTCTGGCACGTCAACAACCAAGTCTTCAACGGCTCCGATGGTTTCTATAAAGCCTCCTGTCAGTGACAATCAACTAACATGCTTTCTGAAGTAACGTACCGTGAGCCTGCAAAATAACCTCCTGGTCTTCTTCGCTGTCCCCAAAGTACGTGCTCAGGCAATGCTCAACCACGGTGCGGATGGACTCCACAGCTCTTGATTCAACATTACATCCGGGGACGTTGACGTAGGTTTTCCGCAACCTGTCAACACTCGTATGGACCAACTTTTTGGCAACGTCAGTTTGATGTGTCTGCCAATCGTCGCCCATTTCTTCCGTTTCACCGCTGAACAGAATTTGTCGAAGGACTTCCAGAGTCATGTTTCGGACCGCTCTCTCCGGAAAAATGAGCAGAGTGGGAGCCCACTCTGGCACGGTGTCGATGAGATGGGTCAAGAACCAAGCTTCATTGAGCCCAAGCCGGTCATTGCGACTGCCCATGATGCTCGTGAAGAACGAGAGATGTTCCCGGCCACCGCTGTTGTTGATGGTTTCGACTCCTTTAGCAACGAAGTCGATTAAGTTGGCGATTTTGACCTCGTCAGGACCTCGGCGACAGAATATCAATGTTGCTTCCAGAAATGGAGCGCAGAGATTAGCAGGTGCCACTCTAAGGCCTTCTTCCAGAGCTTTGCAGATCGGGTTCGTGAGGCCAGCGTCGGGCTCTGCATCCACAAAGTGACTGACGATATTTCTGCATGCCGCGGGACTACTATTATGGGTGAGAATTATCTTAAGGAACGAAAGCTCCTTGTTCTTCCCCTGTGGCCGGATTAAGACAGTTTCTGTCGTAGTGAGCGTGTACCTGCCATCTGACAAAGCACGTCGCTTATCATCTGGGCTGGGCGGTACGGTGAGGTCAATATGCGCCAATAACAAAGCCAAAAGATCCATCAGCTTCTTGTATGAAAATCTTCGACCTTTCTCCATCAACTTGATAAAGACCGCGTACTGACGTCTCAGCCGTTTCGAATCTTCATGCTCAAGCCACACAATTTCCAGGCACTTGAGAAGGAACCCGTTGTTGAGTACTATGCCGGCCTCGTATTGCCCGAAGCTTGCAAGTAATAACAAGAACTCGAAATAATCGTCCCATGAGCGGCTGGCAGTATAGAGGGTCGACCACAGGCCGTCCAATGTGCCTACCACATTCTCGAAGCCGTCCAGGTATCGCATTTGCCATTTGTCCTTGTCGGTACTCCCGTCATCCGCCTTCTGGTGGAGATCTTGCAGTTTTGAAAGGGCGCACATGATAATCCTCATCGAACTGTTGCGGACAGCAGCGTGGGGACTCCTGAGGATCAAGTTGCGGATCGCTGCCGGCTTGCGTTCGAACCACTGCAGGACTCTGTAAGCGGCCTTCGGTACATCGGTAATGACCCCAAGGATCTCAGTCACAAATGTCTCAAGACCTAATGGTTCCCTGGCTCTCGAAAGCAACTGCTCGAGTGTGTCCAAGGCGATAAAAATCATAGCCTTGTCTAGCTTGGACCGTTTTTCACTCCTGGGCTCCTTGTTCTCATGAAGCATGGAAAGCAGATATCGAACGAAGAGCGCGTGATATGGGTCCATGAGACAGTAAGTCCGTATGAAAATCTCATTCTCCATGACGATATGATTCGCAAGAGCCACGGGCAAGGGCACGCGTACAGGGTGATGGGGTCTCGTGGGGTTGTAGATCGTCTTCGCTGCCTCCATGCTGGAAACACGTTGATAGAACAACATGTAGGCATTCCAGACCTTGTTGAACCGAACTTGGCCCATGGCAGAGGACTGCAGGGAGTCGTTATATCCACCGAAACACTGATCTGCAAGTTTTGCTTGCTCAAATCGGCTAACATCGGAGTCATTGAATTCGACCCATGAGCCTCTGGCATCCGTGGTAGGTCTCTCGCGGATATACGAGTAGTAATGGCCGGATTCAGCCGTACCGCTGTGGACTAGGACACCGACGAGCTCGAAGACGTCCTCCTGGACTTCGGCAGTCTGGTCTGAGAGATACTCAACCTTGAAAGGGCTCATGTCAATAAACTCGGGGAACTGAAATTCGTCATTGATCTTGCTTCGCAACATTGTTACCATGTCAAAGTCGAAGCGTTTCAGATGGAATATAAGATTGTCCGGCACATCTTTCAAGCAAGCTCGTTTAACGGCATCGACATGGCGCCCGCATGATGTGCAAGAGTATTTGTTGTCTGCGAGTAGAGTCATCGTTAAAGGGAAAGCCCTGTATACATTCCACACGATTGTGCAACTTACCTCCTTGCATGATCTCTCCTTCGACATAAGCTTGTAGGCTTTCTTCGAGACTCGCTTTATCCTTGATTTCGCACTGAATGGCGGAGAACGGTTCAAGGCGCTCGGAGATATGAGGGCATTCTTTTGACTTGATTTGCTGGACCAACTGGCCGCCGTAGAAGGACCGAAACCTTTTCTTACACTCTGGATTCAAGATCAGGGCTTCCCATCTGTCGAAAAGAAGATTGTAGAACTCGTCGACATCCATCTGGATGGTAACATCAATCGGTTCATTATCATACGTGCGTATCGTGTCAACAAATGCCTGCGAGTCGACACTCTTGGTCCACGTCTCCTGCATGTACCCGAACAACTTTTTTGTCTCAAAGAGCAGCTTTTGGGAGCCCTCCGGATCGTCAAGGTGAAGTTGCAGCATGAAGTCACGAAACCCAACGTTCATGAAAAGCTGTGTCAAAAGAGAATTCAAGTAGCAGGTGTTAGAAAGATTCTTCAGCCCGGCGTAGCCTTCCGGTGATCGGATCATTTTGTAACGGTCAAACCCCCAAGAGGGTGAATAAGTGTAGTCTTCTGAGCGGGTATCAGCAAGAAAAGCCGAATAAGGGCGGAATGACGACTGGGGGTCCAAACCTAGCGGAATAATCTCTCCAAGACGCTCCACGATTTTCGAGTAGTCCTCGTCGACCTTGCAGAGCTGGCACAGAATACTGTACAGCTCCTGACGGGTTTGTCCATGCATGACAGGGATTTGGGGTACGACAATAGCGGTGGATGATAAGGAAAGGTCGGGAAAGAGGTATTGGTCGAACAGGCTCTCAGCGAGGTCGCTGCGAAGTCAGTCTATGGAACGAGGGTATACAAGGTCTCGCACTAAGCCAGACTTACGAGGTATCCACCGTGGTGTCATTGGAACTTGCCAGATCCAAACATAATCTCAGAAGACGAGAAAAGCCCAAAACAAGATGGTCCACGGGCTCGCGGCCAACGAACTGCAAGCGATTATTAGAGCGTTGATAAGACATATCTCAAAGGGGACCCTACCTCTTCTGTCCGATGGCGTAGCATGGTCACGCTCCACTGCTTCAGGTATTCGCTAAATGCAAGATCATGTGGCGACCTCTCTGCAACCGAGCGGAAAACCAGATTAGCAATTTCGAAAAATTCCTGACACTGGCGCGCATGATCTAATGTCACTGGAAAGGTCTTGACAAAAGCACCCCAGATTGTTGCAAGTATTTCAATCCGGATAGGATTATCAGACGCTGATGCGCCTTGTGTCTCTTGTGTATCTGACCCAACAGACTTTGATGGTTTTCTCAGTAATTTGGAGGGACTGCAAGTGACAGCAATGTTCTCCGCGATCCCTTTTCGAATGGGTTGGCGATGTTCCTCCAGAAGAAGTGAGCGAAGGAGTTCGTCGAACTGTGCCTGCTGCTTGATGGCTTCCCAGAAACCAAGGTCCCGCACCGAGCCCTCAGTCAGCACAGCGAATGAGTTACAAATCAACTTGGCAATTCCAGTTTCTGGGAGATAGGAACCAGGTACACGCCGTGCCACTTCCATAAAGTGGAAGAGTTGCTGGGCCAATGCCGCTGAATTTGGAACTATAGACGCTTCATCTGGGAGAGCGGGCCGTACCAGAAGAGCATAGAGAAGGCATTCGACCATATGAGTTGCGAACAGAAGCTTGGCAGGGCTGCTATCCAAAGCATCTGACATGGCGGGGCGTGTCAAGGCAGAAACCAGGACGCTGACACTATGAGACACATATTCTTGATTGGGTGACGCCTAGCAACGAGTCTCAGTCAAAGATACACCAAAAGGGGCACGGTGCCCTTACCTCGAGGGATTCTTCCCGTAGGGTTACAGAAAGCGCATTCACCGAGTAAAGGAGGCTATACGGTTTGTCCATCGGAAACATGTCGTCCTCGGTCTTGTCGACGGACTTCACCAATTGCAGAACCCTGTCTTGCGGCGGGAAAACGACAAGAAAATCATATATCTATTACAGGAGTGGTCAGAACAGAGGAGCCGCCCAAGGTCTGGATAACTTACTTCTCGCGCTAAATGGTCCTCGAGTACGAGAAGATCGTAGAGATCGTCGAAGTGTTTGAGTACTTCGGAATCGACAAGTGTCAGAGATTGGCGTCTACCGGCAAGCGCCAGTTCGCGGCTGTCTGGATCTCGCCGAATGAGAAGTAACCCGGAGCCGAGCCTCAAGTCCCGGATGGTGATATCAGGCTTCTCAAGAAGGTCAGTCCTTTGACCACCAGATATCGTACTGAATTTAGTGAAGCCGGTAACACGCACGAGTGTTTCAACGAGCTCCGCTGCAGTGGACAGATCCCCAATGGGCAAGGTGCGAACTTTTGACTGAGTGCCACCATTGAAAGTCTGGTAGCGGATATCGATTACCTCCCCTTGAACAGGCTTGCCAGGTAAGTCGAGAGGCAAGCTTTGGGGCGGGCTGTACTGGGGACGACTCCGCAAGCCTTGTAGGAATTGGCGAAGAAAAAGTAAAGAACGGCTGAATCTCAGCTCCTCTGCTTTGACCATGTCAGGTTTGGAGGCGACTTCCTGCATTGCTTCGTCCTGAGTCGTGTTAATATTTCCGTGATATGCCTTCAGCCTCGACGCGGCGGACTTGAGCTGGTCGACACAACGATCCACCAGCGCGATGTGAGTAGCCTCAACAGCAGAACGTGGAGAACGGTTGATCACGCCCTGGTCAAGATAAACCTCAATGGCGAAAGCGGTCGCATCCGTCTCAATCGTGCCAGGCGGAGCAGTCAGAATAAAGCTCCATATCCGGTCCATACCCGGGATTGTCACGACTTCATTCTCGCCGGCCATTGGTGGAGGATTAAAACGGACCTCGTAGTTAATGGTTTGCTTTGCAAACAGAAGGACCTCAGGGAGATAGTCTTCAGAAGGGGAGAGCTCGGGTAAGTAGACCTGAATACAGCGTTCAATGAACGAGTTTGCTTGGGCGCTATACCGGGTAGTCCCGCAGAGCATATCCCAGAGAGCTCTTCTACCCTGCTGCGCAAGAGTCTTGGACATGAAAACCTCGCGCCAAAGCAAATCACCAAGTTCCGGGGTGATCGAGTCAGGCACCATATCAATAATCCGGGCTAACATTTGAATCCTTGCGGAGAATCCGGTTAGAGAAAACGGGTCTGTAAAGTCCGTTTGGTCCATGCCCACCGTCTGGGCCAACTCGGTGATCACCAAGCGGGTCAGATCGAACTCCTCGGCAAGCTTTCGAAGCTCCTGGGTGTCATGGTTGGTAAGAAGAGCATTCAAGGCTTGGATGCTGCCAACAGTAAACTGGTTCATTTCAGCGATGTCTTGAAGACATTGCTCATATGTCTCCATCTTGTCCACCTCACTCAGACCGATGTCCATGAATGAACTAAGCTGAGCACCCGCGAACCTTTGTAGAAGGGCCTTGTGCTCGACAGGCAGATCTTCGGCGCCAGCACTCTCACGAATTAAACGCACGCACAAGCGCAGCGGAATCGCATCGACATGAATTTGATCTTGTAGGTCACGACGAGTTCTGTCGCTATATTTCTCTCGCACTTGGTGGAGAAGCTGCTCGCAGAAGTCTACCATCCGTGCATCGAAGCGAGACAATGGAAGATCCAGCAGCTTCGAACACAGATATAACAATGCAGGCGAAGTTGGAAGATGCATATGGAAAGTCTTACCCAACATTCCTAGCACTTCGGACACTGTTCGTGGATCTGGGCTCTCTGTTACCGTCTTCCATATCGTATCGGTGTCAGCATCGGTATATGTGGATGTGACAACCAGAAACCCGACAATGTTTCCACTTCTGCTAATCAGCTGAGGATGAGAATCAATTCCCACAATGTATTCGACAATCCGGTTCTGCCGTAAGAAGCCCACAAGGTACTGGACCACAGGGTGCTCAACGCCATCGGGATTGTTCTGAATGTGTTGCCTCCATACGTTGACCAAATCCGTCTGCATTGCTTCCATACCATGAACACGCAGCTCCATTCGTCCATCCATGATGTGTTTCTTCAAAACGGCAAATTTCCAGCCATAGTGGATGATGTGCGAATGATCATCGGGCGCAAGGCCTTCCGGAAGTTGTATCGCGAGATCCTTAGCGATCTGCGAAGAGAGTTCTGGATCACGACGGCATAACGTGAGGTAGGAATAGGCTATGAGGCGGAGCATGGATTCGCTCGTATCACTAGACACCCAAGGTGACTTCTTGGTTATATGCGTCTGGTACTTATCATCCGCGGCGCGGATCAAAGTGTAAGCACGTTTCATGGTGCGAGAGTAGACCGAAGAGTTCGTTAGAGCATCGTCCGCGCGGTGCCTCCGCCGCTCGTTCCCTGAATCTAATAAGTTGTGTACGATAGTCACAATTGAGACTAAGGAAGTAGATAGCTGAGGCCACCGGGTGATGAGAGTGAGGATACAGACGGCATGTTCAGACAAACGCTGGACAATATCCAAAGGGGAGGAGGCGACCTGATCATTGGTACGAGCGAGAAGATTCGAAACGTCAGACCCATGCATCTTCTCCATGGCACGGAAGAACGGGATGTTGTTCTGCTGCAGAACCCAACCCAGTGACGGCAGGTAGGCTTTCGACAATGGATCCGATATCTGCGCATCTGCATCTTCCATGACTTGGGTTAATAAGAAGGTATCCAAACCCACGATGTGAAGCGCTAGTTGAGCATAGTCGAGGAAGAACTCCTCCAAGCAAGTCCATGGCCCTCGACCTTCATCCGGTAGGAACTCTGAACTATAGACTTGTCAGTGCTGGGGCTAACTCTACGACACTCTACGACGATCTCCACAACAAGAAGTAGAGGTGACTTACGCTCTGCGTAACAAGCTGTCCACGACCGTGGGCAGCTCCTCCCAAAAGTCCCGGTCCTCCGCCAGTACTTCGTACGTTAACTGATCCAGATTATTTGCGACGTCGTCTAACCAACCTTTCACAGCAATGAAGACCGGGATCTCGTGCTGCGACCCTATGGGATAATTCAGTCTGAATACCGCAACACTTGATCCGACATAACAGAAGGATAATTCCCTTACCTTTCTCAATGATCGCACAGATCTCCTCTAGATTCTCCCGCAACTCATTTCCCATGTGAATCCTTGGGAATGCGTCCGTCAACGGCGCCTGTAGCTGCACCACATCTGGTGTTTCTGGTTCCCGCATCGCCTCACCCAGCGATTTCCAACTGGAGGTATTGGGGTCCTGGTCCATATCTTCCAGGTCGGCCACTTCAATCTCCGGACTCTGGGCAGGTGACGAGGACAGCGATATGGCGGTGGAAACGTCAACGCCGGCCACACCCGCGGACGGAGCGGGGAGATCGCCGCTGACCGGGGAGACTTCAGGAACAGACGCCATGTTATCGGGGGTGGGAGACTTCAACTTGATAGCCACTCGGCTGGCGGGACGAGAGGACGGAGAAGCTTCCTGGGCTGTTGTGGCAGGAGCATCCGGGATATGGTCGGGGAGTCGAGAAGCGGCAGTTTCGTTGGAAGCGGACCACAACTCACAGGCGCGGCTTCCACTGTCAAGACGAGGACGTTTCCGGGTGGATTGGGGGTCGGACTCTTCCATGGGATGGCCGAGCGGACGCGTCGAGTCGGTCGAGATAGCGTCAGGCGGGGTGCTAGAGCTGTCTAGCGGGGCAGCTGCCATGACATTTTCTTAGCCCGTTCGATGGGGACCAAGAAACGCGGCAACGAAGTGAATGGGGGAGTGGGGGAAAAGGATTGGGTGTGATTTAACCGGGGAGAGGGGAGGGGGAAGGATTTGATAGAAATGGGAGCGTAGGAAATTGAGCGCCCGCGGACGAGCAAAGGGAGCGAAGTAGTCGTGGGGGAGGGAGAGCAAAGCAACCAGCAGAGGTGAAAGGGAAGCAAGCCGTGTTGCTGCGGATAAGAACAATGCGGGAAATGATGGAATCCAACTGGGGAGAGACAGAATGTTTGCAACAGACAACGATGGGGTCAAGAAGTAGTAGCTGTCTAGACCCTAGGGGAAATGCAGGTCTTAAACGAGCAAAGCTGAACAAACAACTAGCTAGAGGACGGGCGTGAGGGAAACTGGCAGGCAGGTGAAGAAATGAATGGAGGACGGACAAGGCCCAGCTCTGACGTTGCGGTGGAGCATCGGATTGGCGGCTTTCAGGGCGAATCGGGGGAAGCCTGGAAAAGAACGTTCTCTTTCAGCTGAACTCCCTCGGTTCTAGGCTCCCTTTTTTTTTTTTTAACACAAAGATATTTTTATTTTTATTTTATTTTTTTACTACTTTGGACCTTCGACCTCCTTCTGGGAGGAGATTACACTACTTGTTTTCTTAATATCTATCTGGCTGTCATTTTGCAACGCTGAAAGAAAGCGGTGGTCAGTGTCAGTGGGTTACGAGAAGCTCCCCTATTATACCTAATCATTACTTACCTTTTACTACCTACACTTTTTTGAAGATGGACGCCATGATGGCTCTGACAGTGTGAATAGACATTTAAAATTAAATAAATACTACTGTATCGTTGGGCCCGGAGCAAATAAAGACGCATGAAATCCCCTCCTTTCCGAATGCTATCATCATTATTTCACCTGGGCGCTTGTGTTACCTCCGGTACCCATGGTACGTCCGTTTGTCTCTCGGACATTTCTTTCGTTCGGTGTCCTGTTTCATGCATTCCTCTGACCATCACTTTTCACTTCTCCCCCACCAGCCAGCCCTAGGAGAAATTCTCCCGGAGGCCATCGCGAAGCCAACTGGATGCGTACCGCCAAAATATGTATCTAGTCCGCACTTACGGAGCACTATGTACCATCATCATGTACCTGGGCAGGGGAGCTGCAGGGGCACATCGCATTCCCCCCCGCCTCATCATCTACTCCAAACCCAGCTAGAGCCCCCTCCCCTGGAGCTTAATTGACCCCCAACTCCACTTGAAGCTTCCAAGCTGACAAGCTCTCTACCTAGCGTGGGGTACGCCCATTGGCGCATCCGATTAGTGTCCCGTCACCGGCACAGTTGGCAACCGCCTCCAGTCCGTGCCTGTTTCCAAGGGTCCTTCTGCGTCCCCACTGCGCTGTCGATCATGGTGATTAACACCCAACCATGCTTGGGAGAAGCAGAAAAGAATGCTTGTGTTACTACTTGTGCTTAGTGGGTACTGGGTAGATCCTCGTGGCTCTAGAATTGTCTCCATCGCTATTTCTAGTGTCACACCCACAGCTCTAAAACTATCAACGACTGAAAGGATCCAGAATCACGTCCGGTGCACATTTACGCACAGATAAATTATTCCCTCATTGACGTCTCAATCTTGCGGATCACCCTGGCTGGATTTCCCACCGCCAAATGAAATGCTGGCACATCCTACATCGTGATACTCATCAGCAACCCTTTACTTTCCCCGAATAGTATAATTTGTAATTGGTAAGCCACATCCTACCTTGGTCACCACACTCCCAGCGCCAATGACAGCGCCTTTCCCGATCGTCACCCCCGGCAGCACAGTCACATTCCCTGCCAACCAACAATCCTCGCCGATATGGATCTCTTTGCCCGACTCAGGCCCCTCCAGCCCCTTGCGCACGGCCGGATCGAGAGGATGCGTACCACTATATAGACTGACCTTGGGGCCGAACAAAGTACGCGCCCCGATCGTCACCAAACAGGTGTCGATAATAACACAATCGAAATTGATGAACGCGCCTTCTCCTACTTTCACGTTATATCCGTAGTCCATGCGGATCGGAGACTCAACCCACGGGTACTTCTGCAAGAGCTTATCGTCCTCGGCGGGGTCCTTGTTGGAAGGCGGGAGGGGCGTGGCATCGCCCACGATGCTATTCCTGTCAGCAGGGTTTCATTCGCGGAGCCATAGCCCACTAATTCCGCTGGAAAATGACAGGCCTAGAGTAGATAGATACCCATCTGCTTACTTACTCCTTCCACAGCTCGACTGATTGCCGACGGGATACTTCACCCGCATTGTTGAAACGGCGACAGGCACTGGCGCAACGGATCCGATCAGCCGTGAGGTCAGGGACGAATGCATGATAGAGCTCCCCGCGGCGCATGCGGTCCCTGTTGTCTTGGAGATCCATGGTTGTGGTCGAACTGAGCAAGTTGGATAGATCCCTTTCTTTGTTGGATTGTTGGTTTATCTCGGCGGGGTAACCGAGGCCCTCCGCTACCTAGTAGTCTCGCACTAAATGGGGGATTCTAATTCGGAGGACGATTAGCTACCAAGCTTCTCCAATTATCGATTCAGTGATGCACTCAAATCAAGAATGAATGACTGTAAGTTGCCCCGTAGTCGACGATCATGATACATACGCCTAAGACTCATTAGTACTAGTAGTAGTATTATTGGGGATCAAAGGCCATCCCGTCTTTTCCTGCCAAAGTTGTCACAACGTAGGAGAAGCATAAATTTATCCAGTAGCTTCCATAACAGAATTTACTCTCCCAGTCGCCAACAATGATCCTCTGCTGCGTCTAGACTCCAACATGCCCTCCCACGGATCTATCTCGACCTGAATCATGAGCGCGGCCGACCACCACGCGACATCCTGACCAATCAGGGGCCGTCCCGGCGGAGCTCCTCCGCATGGCTCGATGTGTCGTATTGTTCTCCAACTCCCGCCA
>KV907507.1:376472-430593 GCA_001990825.1 Aspergillus carbonarius ITEM 5010 | reverse complement strand
CGCTAGAATATGGCCCAGAGGATGCCAGTCAAGGGACCAGATAGTGGCACCATGTGCGTATTGTATCTTGTGGGCAGGATAGATGACCTGAGCTGGCGTGTTAGCCGGGTCAGGACTGTCATATGGCGCGAGAGTAGGGATTTGCCCCGAAGGAAGGTTTGGTTCGTCAAGTAAGTAATGGTGGAGTGAGCCATCCTCGCTACCAGTAGAAATGAGTGAGCTGTGGATAGGGTGCCATGTTAAAGAAGACACGGGCTTCTCATGGCCTCGAAGGATACAGATATCCCGCATCATGCGCAGGTCGAAGACTCTTGCTGTTTGGTCCCGAGAGGATGTCGCTAGAAGGTTACTGTTTACGCGAGAGAACCTCGTCGCCGTGACAGTATTCTTGTGGCTGTGGAGGGTTGTTAAGCATCTTGCAGTGCGTGGGTCCCAGAATTTGACCTGGTGATCCTTAGAACCAGAGACAAGAAGGCCTTTTGTGGGGTGCCAATCGCAGGATTTCACGTCCCAGTTATGACCAGTAAGAACTGTATCGCAGGTCCTCGCGGTGAAGTCGAAGATTTTCAGGGTAGTGTCATCAGATGCTGAGAGGAATTTGGTATCACTGGGAGACCATGCTAGGTCACGAACAGCGTCATGGTGCGCATCATCGATTGTCTCGACATTGTTAAAGTTAGGCCTCCAGTATTTCACGTCACCCTTCTGTCCTCCGGAGATCAACCAATCGTGGCTGTGAGACCACGCTAAAGAAGTTACTCCAGCTTGCAGCTGGTCGTAATGTGCCTATTCAACCATCAGCGAACCCCGGTCGCCAGCCAGAATGTTAGTGTAGTTCAGGCGACACGTACATCCATGACCGTTTCGAAGTTGAAGGCGGTTCCATTCCATAACATGAATTCGCCGGTATGGCCACCCGTCAGAAGACGCCTTCCTTCTGGCGTCCATCTTACGACAGTAATCGGCTTTTTCGACTTTCCGATCGACTGATGTAAATGTCTCACTGGGATGGTGTCTGCGGGAGAGTGAACTCGTGCGAGTGGGGGTAACATCTAACAAAGGGTAATGCCGTACATGTTAGTCGAGGAGCTGAGTGAGGAATGCGCGAGAGCGAGTCGCACTTACATCCACCACATAGCTTGCACTAGGCCTTTCCACCTCCAGCTGATGACCTCCTTTATATCGGGGTTTCCGTGTGCGCATCCATTGCACCAGCGATGAGCCATAGTCGGTCACAAGTCCTACAAACGGCTGTTAACTGCACCGCTTGGGAGATGAAACAAAGATGGACGCAACGAGACAGTAGATAGGAAAGCACGTACTTGGACGTCGCGGTCCGGCGATTCCCCCTTCATAGGATTTTGGAGGTCTTCCAAATGGCTGGGAATCACTCCCAGGGTCGTCGTAGAAGGCCATTGCGACAAAGCGTACTACCTAACCCAGGTGGGTTGCAGGGAAGAAAGAAAGGATGACAGAGAGATCGGAGAGACAGTCGCCAGCATGACAGGGGAGGTTAACGGGGAGCAATGACAGCTAGGTAGCCAACGCTCAACCTGGTGGTAAGATCCCCAGCTAGAGCCAACCGCCCATGTCGCGCATGCAGCAGGAGCAGGAGTAGCGCTTGATTGCTTGTCTTCTGGTGTTGGCGTTGGCGTCGGAGCGTCGAATAACGAGCAGCCGACCTTTGGCCCGGCGGTCGTCATTGGTCGGGGCAAAGCCAGCCGCCGCAGCCATAAATTTTAGGCCCGCAACGGTGCTGGATCGGCCTGAGGCCAGGCCGTTGCAACGCCGCAATTATGCGTTCCTCCCTGCAACCCCCGCCGCGCTGCTACTCCTTCTCCTCTTCTTTGTCGCCGTTCCATCACTAATCCTTCATTCCCCCCTCCCGAGCTCGTCCTGTCATGTTTGTCTTGGAGGGTGAACCCTGGTGGGATTTCATGTCCTGTGTTCTAAGCCATATCCCGCAATTGGATTGAACCGAGGCCAGACAAACTAGTCTCCCTATACTTCGGGCCTGTGACGCGACTCGCCTGTGAGAACTTACTTCGTTTTTTTTTCATTCCTTTTGCACAATCAAACCAAAATGCCTCCTGTTGAAGAGGCACAACGAAACATCGAGGCTGTTAGCACTGGCAATGACATACCAACCCTTCCGCTAAAGACCATGAACGGAAAGACATTCAACGGCCACCCCCCGAAAGGGACGAATGGCGCCACCAACACCAACTGGAGAAGGAGGAGCAAGTACCGTCATGTGGAAGCCTATCATTCGAGAGTGCGGCATTCAAGCCTCAGTCGCGAACCCAATGTTACAGCGAGTTTCCTGGGCTTCCGGAATCTCATGGTTATCGTCCTGGGTTAGGCTCTCATCCTCCACAGACATATTTCCGTGTGTGGCTAATGTGTCGTTTCCGGAACTAGTGGCGATGAACCTCCGGCTGATCATCGAAAACTTCATGAAAGTAAGCCGCACGTGGGATACGAGATTCATCAATACAAGCCAAGCTAACCACTTCGGATAGTATGGCGTTTTAATCTGCATCAGGTGCCACGACTATCGGAAGCAGGATGTCGTGCTCGGGTCAGCTCTCTTTGCACTCGTTCCATTCCATCTCTACGTCTCCTATGTCATTGAGCTGGCCGCGGCGAAGCAGGCCAAGCAGATTGTTGGTCAGAAGAAGAAGGACAGCCCAACCGAGGTAAATGAGCGCGAACAACGAATTTTCAAGAACACTTGGTGGATCTCTGCGTTTTTCCACTGTTTAAACACCCTTCTCAGTTTAGGAATTACGAGCTTCGTCGTGTATTTTTACGTCCACCACCCAGGAATTGGCACTCTTTGCGAGCTTCAGGCTCTCATTGTGTCGTTCAAGATCTGTTCCTATGCGTTCACCAACCGCGACCTCCGAGAGGCTTTGCTCAACCCATCCGTCGAGTCCGCCCTCCCTGAGATCTATGCATCCTGCCCATATCCCAATAACATTACCCTTGGGAACTTGGTATACTTCTGGTTAGCACCCACGCTAGTCTACCAGCCGGTGTACCCCAGATCATCGCACATCCGGTGGTCGTTTGTGGCCAAGCGTCTATTCGAGTTCTTTTGCCTAGCCGTGTTTATATGGCTTTTATCAGCCCAGTATGCGGCTCCTGTCCTGCGAAATTCCATCGACAAGATTGCTGTTATGGACATCGCATCTATTCTGGAGCGGGTGATGAAACTCTCAACAATCTCTCTTGTCATCTGGTTGGCCGGGTTCTTTGCGCTCTTCCAAGCACTGCTGAATGCCCTGGCCGAGGTGATGCGGTTTGGAGACCGCGAGTTCTACACTGATTGGTGGAATAGTTCCAGTCTCGGGGTGTACTGGCGGTCTTGGAATCGGCCTGTATACCTCTTCATGAAGAGACACGTATATTCGCCGCTCGTTGGCCGAGGATGGAGTCCTCTTGCGGCGAGCACGGTTGTCTTCACGTTGTCTGCTGTTCTGCACGAGGTCCTCGTGGGTATTCCAACGCATAATCTGATCGGTATGAGATTCATTCCCGCTGTAGCTTTTGAATAAGAACTAACCTAGACCAGGCGTGGCCTTTGCCGGTATGATGTTTCAACTACCTTTGATCATCATGACCGCCCCCTTGGACAAGATCCAAGACCCTTCGGGGAAAGTGATTGGAAATTCCATATTTTGGATTAGTTTTTGTCTTGTTGGTCAGCCTCTGGGGGCGTTGCTGTATTTCTTTGCCTGGCAGGCGAAGTATGGTACTGTGAGCCGGATGTGAGAGTAGAGGGAGGCACTTTCCACAGTTTACCATAGATGTAAATCAACCCGTTCAACTTCTACACAATAAGCAGAGTGATCATATCCGTATACTCCGAAAAAGGACGATCCAGGAAGATCCATTGAATTCATCTTGCTGGTCTGACCCTTGCGGCACTGACTAATTCTTCATCGATGAATGGCAAGGCAGCAACAATGAGCCACCCGGAGTCGGGTCTGCGAGGATCCGCCAGGACGCCTTAGATCCCGCATCCGGCCGTTCCTGTCTCACTTTAGCATCGTCTAAAACTTTATGACTTATAAGAAGCCATCCTCCACCGAGTCCCTTCAGTATCATCTATCCAAATCCACCCTAGTCATCATCCACTATGCTTACCTTGACCGTTCCCGAGAACTACGGGTATGCGCTAATCCTGCAATCCCTGCAGACATCTTATCTACGCCGAATACTGACCGCTCTACAGCGCTGTCATCGCCGTCGCCCTGGGCGCAATTCCCGTCTTGGGATTCATCCATGGCAGTATTGTGACGCGTCTCCGTAAGGGGGCGGAAGTCCCATACCCTCACTGCTATGCGACCGTGGAGCAATGCAAGGCCAATGTACGCCACCCTTTCATGAGCAAGTTGCATCGACGGACTAACATTGCCAATCATACAGCCCAAAGCCGAACAATTTAACTGCGCACAGCGCGCTCACGCCAACTTCCTTGAGAACTCTAGCCAAACTATGCTCTTCATCCTGGCGGCTGGACTGAAGTACCCTCAGCTGGCGACTGGACTGGGAAGCCTGTGGGTTCTGGGCCGTTCCCTGTTCCTCTACGGATACGTGTACTCCGGCAAGCCACGGGGTCGCGGACGGATTTATGGTGGGTTCTACTTGTTTGTGCAGGGGGCTCTTTGGGGATTGACGTCGTTTGGAGTTGCGAGGGAGTTGATTTCCTACTGAGTCGGGGATTACTCGGTATTTGCTGGCTGATTGGCAGTGTTGGTCAAACATGCACATAATCTCCTCTTCTGTACATTACTACTTAGCTCACCTAATATTGGCGGCCACTGCAGTCTAAGAAAGACAATGACTTCATTATGGTTGACGCGGTACTACCTCTTCTGCAAACACTTGAAGCAGAAAATATTATTATTGGAGCTCCGATGAACCTCGGCCGGCAGGGTCATGGTGGCTGACCCCACAGGCCGGAGACGGAGCAATCCATCGCCGATGTGGCTGGTGCGTGGAGGGGCCCGGCTATGATTTTAGTGACTCCTTAGGCCGTGTCGGTAGGGATTCTTGATATCTTTGATCTTTACCTGTTTGTTAAGATCAATCGCAGTAGCCTTATCCGGTAGACTGCCTTTGCTGTCTCCAGACATATCGATCAGGCTTTCTCAGTGAAATCCTAAATTACACCCAGACTCAGACTATCTTCGCCGTCTACACCCCGCATTCACCCCTCCATCGAAACCATGTCTTCCAAGTCGCAATTGTCCTACAGCGCTCGCGCTAGCAAGCACCCCAATGCCCTGGCCAAGAAGCTGTTTGAGATTGCTGAGGCCAAGAAGACTAACGTCACCGTCTCGGCTGACGTGACCACCACTAAGGACCTTCTAGACCTCGCTGACCGTAGGCCGACCTGATACTCTGCCTCAATCTCCTCCATGCAAACTTATTAACGGTGACTCCGGACTGCAGGTCTCGGCCCCTACATCGCCGTCATTAAAACCCACATTGACATCCTCTCCGATTTCAGTAACGAGACCATCGAGGGTCTCAAGGCCCTTGCGGAGAAGCACAACTTCCTCATCTTTGAAGACCGGAAATTCATTGACATCGGAAACACTGTCCAGAAGCAATACCACAGTGGTACTCTTCGGATCTCGGAATGGGCCCACATCATCAACTGCAGCATCTTGCCGGGTGAGGGTATTGTCGAGGCTCTCGCCCAGACTGCGTCTGCGCCGGACTTCCCCTACGGCCCCGAACGCGGCCTCTTGATCTTGGCAGAGATGACCTCCAAGGGTTCTCTGGCTACAGGTCAGTATACTACGTCCTCGGTCGACTATGCCCGGAAATACAAGAACTTCGTCATGGGATTCGTGTCGACTCGCGCTTTGGGCGAGGTGCAATCGGAAGTCAGCTCCCCCTCGGATGAGGAGGACTTTGTGGTCTTCACCACTGGCGTGAACATCTCGTCTAAGGGAGATAAGCTTGGTCAGCAATACCAGACACCTGGATCGGCTATCGGCCGGGGAGCTGATTTCATTATCGCGGGGCGCGGCATCTACGCCGCACCAGACCCGGTGCAGGCGGTGCAACAGTACCGGAAGGAGGGATGGGAGGCATACCTGGCCCGGACCGGTGCAAACTAAAGACAAAAGGAGGAAAATCATGACGTTTATTGATATAGAAATGCAGACTGCCACGGTGAACGTGGACGACTGTCGAGTACAGGTAGTGGTGCATTTTCTGATAGTCTCATCCTGCCAACTGCGGCATCGGATGTCGAAAGGGTATTGATCCTGCAGGTTATAGTGGCCAGACAGTCGACGTGATGCGTCGTCCATTCGGTGCAGATAAGCTCCGACATAACTCTTGCGTAGGCCATGGAGCAACTAGCCCGAGCCGAGTGGTGGCTGGCTGATAAGAGTTGGGATGATAAGCTTAATCGTTGTTGAGAGATAAGCGGTGATGACAGTGGTTCAACCACTGGGCGTGATAACACGGGCCTTCCAGGATCATCAGGATAATGCCTGTATCTGGCTGAGCGCGAAGGATTCGTCGGTATGATTCCGCCTCGATCAATGCCAGATGCCCCAATAGCGCGGCCTGTTGCCTCCAGGCAAGTACCATATTCATATGCCGGCACCGCTTTATGTAGGCGTGTGGACACCATGCCATCGCGTGATAAGACGAGTTGGTCCATCCAGCTCCCTATTACTCCGTAATTTCCATCCCGGTCGTATCATGTATCCTAACTAGTTGGGTTCTCAAGCGTCATTGATGGCTGATGCACGTTGCTCTCGGCTATTCCACCCAATGGATAAGCCCAGGTCCTTGGCCTCCAACTGGGTTCCCCCCAACCTTCGCTGGACCGCCTCTCTCCTTCCCCTCATCCCCCTCCCATCCTGCATCCCTCAGCTCTTCCCTCATCCCTGTTCGAAACAGTCAAAGTGGACCCTTCGGCTGGAAGACGTGGCCGCATTGGCTCCATCGATAAGCTCCTCGTCCGCTACCCCGGACTGATACCAGATAGCATTGCACAGCGGCTTATCGCCGAGGTATGCACGCGAAATCCCATTCGGCCGTGCAGATAAAGGGCACGCTCTACTGTGCTTCCGAAGGGGTCGGATGATGAGCTGCCAGAGGACATAACTTAAGGAGACCGTGTCTCCTGTGTATGGTTCTTCCGCAGAGTTACCATAACCACTATACCCTTCCTCTCCACCGCCTACTGCCACACTCCCTTCCCCAAGCTCTACTCTCCTTCCCCAAGCCAAGTTTCAATATGGCGGATGAGAAATCCGAGAAAGCTCCACCACCAATGGAGGTGGACGAGGAGAATGGAACAACGAGAGAACTTGATCCGACGCTCGTGAAGCATGCCCAGGATGCCGACGAGGCGCTGGCGGTTTTCCAAGATCTCCATGGTGAGGTTATCACGCTGGATGAGTCGACAAACAAGCGGATTCTTCGGACAATCGACTGGCACATAATGCCTGTTATGTGTCTTGTCTATGGAATGAACTTCCTAGACAGTTTGTGGTTCCCTCGCCAACTTTCTAAGCTTTACTCTAACGATTCGCAGAGACAACCCTGTCTTATGCCAGTATCATGGGGATCAAAACGGACTTGAACCTCGTAGGCGATGATTATCAATGGCTGGGTAGTCTGTTCTATTTCGGTCAGCACATCCGAACACGTCCAACTTGTCAACGATAATAGCGCGCTGACTGGATTAAGGCTACCTGGCATGGGAATACCCGACCAATCGACTCCTTCAAAGACTCCCTCTGGGAAAATATTCTGCCACTTGTATTATTATCTGGGGTGCAATCCTGTGCTGCTTTGCTGCCGTCAGTAACTACTCTGGAGCAATTGCCATCCGGTAGATGAACCATTCTCAATCTCATTTATAGGACAATACTAAACAGAGTTCAGCTTTTTCCTCGGTGTCTTTGAAGCCTCCGTCACTCCCGGTTTTGCCCTGATTACCTCCCAGGCGAGTCTTCCCATCATACCCCTCAGGCAGTTCTCAACGCCACTAACACGTACTAGTGGTACACGAAAGCCGAACAAGGAAGTCGAGTCAATATCTGGTTCAGCTTCAACGGCTGGGGCCAGATCTTCGGTGGTCTAGTAGCCTACGGCATTGCTGTCGGGACGGACCGCCACGGTTCTACCATTGAGCCCTGGAAGATTATCTTCCTTGTGACAGGGCTTCTAACCGTTTGCTTGGGTGTACTCTTCCTCTGGATTGTCCCGGACAGCCAACTCAACGCCCGGTGGCTTAAGCAAGAAGATCGCGTTCTTGCTCTTGCTCGAGTGCGAGTCAACCAACAAGGAATCGGAAATAAGCACTTCAAGATACACCAGGTGAAGGAGGCCCTTGTGGATCCTATGACCTGGGCTTTCTTTTTCTACGCCCTTATTGCTGACATCCCCAACGGTGGCATTACCAACTTTTTCAGCCAGCTGGTTCGTTCGTCCCCTCAATTTTCAGAGCAATAGCACATCTTTGCTGACCCGATCAATGTCTCTATAGATCACCAGCTTCGGTTACACAGAAGAGCAAAGTCTGCTCTATGGTGTCCCTGGCGGTGCCATCGAAGTCATCTCCCTTGTCGTGAGCGGCTTTCTCGGACAATACACCAATCAACGACTTCTTTGCTGTACAGGCGGTATCATCTTCGGCATTGTAGGCATGATTCTTATCGTTGCACTACCTCTCTCAAATAATGTCGGTCGGTTGATCGGCTTCTACATGACGCAAGGGAGCGCCACGCCGTTTGTGGCACTGCTCGCCATGATCTCGTCGAACGTAGCTGGCTACACAAAGAAGACGACTGTTGCGGCAATTTACTTGATCGGCTACTGTGCAGG
This sequence comes from Aspergillus carbonarius ITEM 5010, assembly GCA_001990825.1. NCBI lineage: Eukaryota > Fungi > Ascomycota > Eurotiomycetes > Eurotiales > Aspergillaceae > Aspergillus > Aspergillus carbonarius. Next base: position 421,722 of record KV907507.1, on the reverse strand, counting down.
AAACATTATCGGTATGTTACTATTCCACTTGTTCCTTCATTTGGGACTTGGCAACTGACGGGTATTTGGGCCAGGCCCTCAAGTCTTCCGTCCCAAGGATGCGCCCCGCTATGTTCCGGCGGAGATCACGATTATTGTCTGCTGGGGCGTCTGTCTGTTTATTCTCGCATTCATCTGGTGGTGGTACCGCAAACAAAACGAGAAAAAGGCCCTGATCCGTGCCAGCCCAGAGTATGCACGCATGGAGAACCAAGAGTATGTCGGTGCACTATACATTTGGTCGAATTTGCTAATTTAACGGTTGACTTAGGTGGATGGATCTTACCGACTGGGAAAATCACGAACTTGTATATGTTCTGTGAGGACTGCGGCTTCCTGTTTTGCTGTTTTGGGCCTGGCGCCTGTTAATGACCATGATGACGACCATGATGCTCTAGTGCCCTTATCTTTGCCGGGAGTTTTGTGTATCGTAAATATCTCTAACCTAGGTCTTTCTTTTGGCTACTGTACTCTGATGTATAGCACATCTTAATTTTCACCGCCCGGTGCAGACTCTATCTTCCACCAGTTATATGCGATAGAAGGGACGAACTATTCAAGTATATCGTAGCAGCAATGGATTGTGTCAGTTTAGAACATCAGGCAGTGGCTTTGGGGCAATTCCACTCGACACTATGCCCAGTATGTAGCTGTCAGGCGGGGACTGCGGGGGTGTGGTGTGGGGCCAGCTCCACCAGGCACCCATAGCTTGTCGGCAGTTAGCACAATAGCTCCTGCCTCTCCTCAGCATCGAAGCTGATTCACGCCCATGACGAACATCGACTGAGACCTTCCATCCCCCTACTATCACCCCAGCCCATCTCACGAAGGAAGCAGATTCCTAGCTCCATGGTTTAGACTGGCAATCGCAACAGCCGTGGGCAGTCAGGTCGCTGGTTCGCCGACCCGCTACCGTATGGCAGCAGGAGTCTTGTGAGAATCGATATCGTAATCGTTTGCTTTGGCAGAGCAATCACAAGCACTGACGTAAGTGGTTGCTGATGGTGTATACCATCAACTGTTTGTGTTTCTTCCTGATGGGGTAAAGAGACAGCCACTGACGTGGGTTAGAAAGTGAAATATCATCCGGGATACGGCGCGGTATAGCCAGGGAACCACACCCAAGCGGTACGGACACGAAATATTCATGACATTCATATGCTATAAAAACGACACAGATAGTTCTGGGACAGGACCGACGATGGGTATATTCACAGCCGATTCCATGTGGGTCTACCTTCACCCCCCACCAATGACCTCCTTTTTATTTGGCCTACGATCAACACAAATTGATGGAATGACATGGCTCCAGGGAAGAGACCTCGAAATGGAGAGGCAGCGAGACAGAAGAACCGACCGAAGATCGGACGCCCTCGCAAGTACCATTCCAAGGAGGAGGCGGACTCTGCTCGCCGGCGTCTCGCACGGGATCTCTATCATCGTCGGAAGAGCAAGGCTGAGCATCCAGTCGCCAGAAAGATCCGCTTTGATAGGGTCTTGGGGCCGGAAGACTTTGAGGGTGTTGTCCCCTCTTCACCTTCTAGTACTCCAATGGAGCATAGGAATGACGAGAAAGTAAGCCGCGCGTCGTACATCTCAGCTGCTATCTAGTAACAAATGCATCCCAAGCCGTCATCCGATGCGAGCAGACATGTCCTTGACTCCTTCGCACACCCTCTCGCTCAAGCCGAGGCCACCGACTGCATTGTCAACTCATCACCACCATCCGATCCGTCACTCCAAACCCAGCCCTCGGTACGAAATTGTCAGTGCCGAGTCAACATGATGCTCCAAGTATCTAGGCTCGAATGCACGATACAGGAAATGACCACATTGCAAATCGACGAGATGCTCAAGGCGACGGGGGATTTGATTAGGAGCTGTCAAGAATCAACTCGCTGTGGGTGTTATATGGGCCCGGTAGACCTGGTCTGCACCATGAGCGTCTTTGAGCAGACGGCTTCTTGCTTTGACTACATTGCAAAATCTGGCTTCGATGGGAATAGCAAGGTGGGAACTAAGAACTTCTGCGGTTCGGTTGCTAACAGTGTTTCTATCAAACAGATGCTAGTTTTAGATCTGGTCAGACAGTCCGAGACACTGTTGAGCTCGGTGGGAGCTATTACACAGAAGATGATGGTGCCACCGAGACAGAAGGATTCAGGAATCATAGCTATGAACCGATCCCCGGTGTGTTTGAATCAACTGAACCTAGCCTATATACGAGAGGCTACTGCAACATTTGAGAAACTTTTTGGATTGATCATCAAAGTCTATGGGAAACTTTAATACGTGGGTACCAAATGATCGTTCTCTCTCTGTCACTATCGAGTCCTTGTTTGCACCAGGATACAATCTCTAATGAGGAGAGGTGACATTATGCCTTGATTCTGGTGAAAATGATGTCGCCCAAATAAATAACACGTGTGGATGCGCATCAGAGGGAACCTGCACAACTCGGGATTGGCAGGTGCTTGAACTGTCAACCTTCAGGCCACGGAGGAGTTTCGCGATCAGAGTCAAATGGGCGAGATGGTTAATGTCGGAATGCTTCTCGACTTTATCATTTGCCAGGTCTTTTGGGACCTACATGTTTCTGGGCTAGTCAGTGGATGGCGTGCTAAGTACGACGTGGTGGATAGACTAACCGGCATAATTGATTAGTGTGTTAAGAGCGGGACTGCGTCTGAAGAATACTTCAGCCGCTTTCCTTGACCGGATCACGAAATTCTATGCAGAATGTAGAATATCAGTTGTTCCCTATCCGCACCTTTGCTACAGATCGTCCGGATTACGGCTTGGCCCTCGTGGACTGCCTGAACCTTTGGACATGTGACACCACGGTGGCCGGAAAGTCCCTAGTCATGACCTCTATCGACCAGCCACTCTGGCTGTTTGCACCTCCCTCAAGAGTCTCCACTTATTCTACGAGTATTAGACGGTTTTAGCTCATACTAGTGCTTATAGAAGGTTGTCAGATCCACTCCGTACCCCCTTAGGCTCACATCAGGAATCATAGACAGAACATGGCAGAGACCAGACCCCTGGTGCTCAGCAGACCGAAGCTTCTTACATCACATATGGGAAGGATTATTAACCCTACAGCCTTGTAGGTAACATGCTGATACCACTCATGAAAACGATTTGGCATCTTATTGACAAGGGTCACGTCGATCGCTTAGCGGACATCAAGTAGGCAGGATGGGTTATTCAAAAACTCATCCACCTATTAGAGCCCACATGTAAGCAATACCGAACAATTCATTTGAAGGGCGCATGATGCAGTTTATAGGACAAGAGATCCCTCCACGGGTTTGTGAGAGCTTGGGGCTTCTTTGAATCTGTCGACCGTGACAGGCCAGAACACGTGTGGGAGAGTTTCTCCGATATTTCTGATGGTCTCACGGCCTGACTTTCGATTTGACCGTTCGGAATGCCACCTTCTCGTGTCTTTCTGTCTTTCATTGGCCCGGTTTCCAGGAACAACGTGCAACACGCTCATGAAGAGAATGGTAGGCTTCTTGTCTCAACATCATTGAGAGCAGCAGGGACTGATTCCTCTCATTCTTCACAGATCACCTTCGTCCGCATCTATCCGCATTTCTGATAAGTAGGAGGTTCGGCCTTCAACTTGTTCCCAACACCTTCCACCTGAGTTGAGCCAATTACTGTCGATACCTAATATACGCTGCGATTGAGGACTCCTATTCTGGGCTGGCCATCATTGGACCGAAGAGCCCGGCCAATTCATACTTTCCTCAGATGTCGGTTGTCGTTCAAAAGGGGGGCGGGGGGGTTGTTACATCCTCAGATATAGATTGCTGTGCGACGTGCCGGCGTGGTTTCAGCTCTTCCCGTCTCTTTGCTCTCGTGGCTTTGTCTCCCGTTGCTTGAATTCTTCCTCCTCCGCGATTGGATCTCGGGCTAGCATTGTTCGAACACGCACATACTGCTTCTTAAATCTCTCCCAATCATTCCCTGCTTACTGGAGTACACGCATTCCGTTGCTTCGAACAATATTCACATTTCTTCTTTCTCGGTCTATCAAAGACACAGTCCGGTATATCATCCTCTGTCCGGATTCGTTTCAACCACATATTGAAGCAACGGGTGCAGACCGTCGTCATCTCCATATCCCCAGCGACACTCCTCGGTCTGTCTTCAATGGGAGTAAACCACTCCGCCGTCGGTGTCTGGGACCCGGGATCCCTCGGTGGGGGCGTTGATACCGGTGGCGGTGTGTATTCTGCTGTCCGTGTTCGTATACCTCCTGTGGCTGAGTCTCAGCAATCGTGCTTGGTATCTGCGCGGGTTCTAGTCTAGCAGTCTTAGAGGCCCGACCGTCCAGCGCTTGCGCCATCTTTTCTATGGTGTCTATGATCGGCGCATTTCCCACGGGTGCTATCCGGAATGCTACTGGTGGTACTGCTGCACGTGACTCCAACTCCCTGTTCGCCGGGATTGAGGGTGGAGGCCCTTCTTCTGTGTACAAGATTAGTCGGAGCATCCGGTGCATAGCTTGTTGCATGTGCTGCATGGCTTGGTTGGAGCTCTGCATGGCTGCTGGGTGTATTGCAAGGCCTGGTTGGAGAGTAGCATAGCCTGCTGAGTGCCTTCCATAATCCGTTGCACCATCCCACGATGTGGATCTCGGTTCTCCATTTTGTTGTGGTGGTACTGTGCTTCCTGACTCGGATTGCGATTGTCCGTGGCTTCGGGGTAGAGCCGGGAGTCTTCAGCGGGCGCGAACCCACATCCACGGGATTTCCCTCATCGCTTTTCATTTTGCCCTCAGCTGTCTCCGTTTCTATTCCTGCGTAGAAAACCAGGCGACTACTGGATGATGGTACCGGCTTTACTGGGACTTTGGTGTTCATGTTGATATAACAGAGGCCCACCACTTTTTCTTCTAGTATAAACCCGCAGCATGTCTGAAACTTTCGCACTCCCCTCGTCTTCGCTCATCCCTTCCCAATCCCAATACCAATACCCGGCGTGCATGATCGTCGTTTAAAAGGTGTGAAAGGAGAAGTAAAGCCCGGCCAAAGTCAGAATGTCTGGCCATGTGTATGATTTGAAAGGTGCAAAAAACGTACCAACAAACGGCACACAGCCGTCTATATCCCAGGCCCGTCCCTACCACCCAGCCGGAGCCTGTGCCGCGTATGTGGTTTCTGTGATACCAAAATATCAGCATCGCTACTAGAGAATTGCATCGAACACATATCACCTACCCGGAGGAGAAGGCGCGTAGGAAGTTGTCTACAGTGAGTATCTGAGGCTTGTGTCGCGTGTGGAAAAGCCCGCCTTAACGAACGTATGTCGTGTCGTGTGTCTAGCCTTAGAGCGACATTATCACTATCTCTACCAATAATGCATGGGACAGTAACACTTACCGAGAGGAGAAAGCGACGTCTAAAGTGTCTGTGATCTACGTCCGAGGCCTGCTGCTTATGGGGATGTTTGCCTAGATGAGCGCGCGTCGATTGTCGAGTGTCTATTTTGTTCAATACAGAAACGTCAGCATAGCCATCAATGTATTGCATAGAGCAGATGTCACTCACCGAGCGACGAATGTGAAGCATGTGATGGATTATAAGATGGGGCATTGGAGGTATGAGGATGGCGTATAGATGGGAGTATGCAAGATATGGCGTAGATGGCGAATGGAGCGTGCAAAGTCGTCCCAGGCCCGCCCTACCACCCTTCCGAGGCCTGTGTCGATATGATGCTCGCCTCAATGAGCCGCGTGTCGAATGTCTAATGAAAAAGTCAGACTGTACAGCAGAGCATAGAACGGTTACTACCCACCGAGGGGAGAATGAGCCGGGTAAGATGGAGCGTGCAAAGTCGTGTACTATCTATGTCCCGACCTGTGTCGGTATGGGAGGACTTACCTTGACTGTTTGTGTTAGGTGTTTACTGACAGGCTGTGAGCATATCAACCAAGTTATATGAGACTTAGACACCACTTACTGAGGTAGAAGGGCTGTCTATGTTCCAAACCCGTCCCTACCACCCATCCGAGACCTGGTTGATATGGCCTCAATGAGCCGCTTGTCGAGTATCTGATGTTCCGTTAGCACATGGAGAGAGTATCATACCAGAACATCCCTGCCGTGAGAAAGAATGAGAAATCACGGAGAGGAGCTTGCAAAACTTTCTGTCATATTTTCTGTGAGGGGCTTACCTCGATCGATCGTGTATCGTAGACCTATTACATGACACGCAATGAATATCTCGATCAAGTCATTTCGAAACTTATATGTCACTCACCTAGAGGAGAATGGCGCGTGCAGAGTCGTCTATGTCCCAAGCCCGCCCTACCTCCCAGCCGGGGCTTGACCGACGTTGGCGTGGGGTTGGCCCCTACTTTGTTAGCAGTTACAAAACAGCCACATCTTGAGATTTTCGGACTAGTGTACTCACTCGATAAGTACGAAGAGAATGCCGAGTCTGGTCGTCGTCGTGGTTGAGGGTCGAGATAGACCTATTCAGATTGCACCGTATCGTTGAGTTCGTGAAGTCGTAAGGTGGTGTCCCAGCTCAGCTATAGGCCTCTTGGGAATCGCGTCGGTACAACTAAGCCCACATGTTAGTATAGTCACCATGTTATACGCCGTGTCGTGTCCCAGTCGATTGTGTCGAGCCTCAAGTCGGTTGTTGATCCCAAAAAATCCCAATCTGTTGTCGTTTCCATTGTTGAGTTTCGAACCGGTCGTTGAACCCTCGTCCGCCAACCTGTCCCAAGTCGATCCCAAGTCTCTCGCACGTCAATCCCATGTCGCTTCCCAAATCGTTCCCAAGTCGATTCCCAAGTCGATTCCCAAGTCGATTCCCAAGTCGTTCCCACATCGATCCCAAGCCTGTCGTAGGTATGTCGATACCCAAATCTCTTCCCGGTCGAATTCCAAGTCTCTCCTAGCCCGTCGTACGTTGATAGCCACGTCAGTTTCCAAATTCACTTCCCAAATCCCCTGTCGAATCCTCCCCTGTAGAATCCTCGCAAGTCGGTCCCCCCAGTTGAGTCCTCCCAACCCCAAGTCAGTCTCCAGGTCTGTTCCCAAGTTGTGAGCGTAGTCGTCCAAGTCGTGAGCGTAGTCGTGTCCCAGGCCCGCCCAACCACCCACCATGAGCCTGTTTGAACAGTATAGCTATTTTGTCCATTAGCATATCAAAAACAAGAGACAGTATGAAAATAGCTTTGTATCATAACGTAAACTCAAAAATTGTAATCAAGGAAAGCACGTACCAGAAGTTGGCAACAATGCTGTAAGCGGAAATAACCGAATGTCTATTGCCATCAGCCAAGCCAACAAGTCAGCCGCTAATTTAAATAATCAACTTCGAGTCACTTGCCTGTCTTCAATGAATAGCCAACACGAACCAGCCATTCATCTAAGAGAATAAGCCGCTCAACGCCACAGCGTATACCGAAAAAGAGAAACTAAAACACCTTCAAAACCTGCCAGGCCGATCCCTTCATCAAAATTCGCCTAACAACCAGCACGTGGTGGAGTGTATAAGACAGTTAGCCACAATTCTATATGTTAATCAAGTAATACACTTACCATGTTTTGGAAGTTATCAATCCAACACTGCAGCTCAATCATTGTCTGCTTGTTGGAAGCTACGCAAAAGAAGTCAGTCATGTTCTCAAGAAACGAATGTACATTAACCCACTTATAAGACTGTATATCGAAAGACTGGCGCGTGTCCGATGACCCAGGCCCGTCCCTGCCACCCTCCGAGACCTGGTGGAGTAACCCTGTAGTCGTCAGCCCCTGTTCGCAACCAGCCAGTTCAGATCAAACCACTTTCCATTTACACGATGTCAAATGCAGCCACACCCCCATGTGCGGCTAAAGCCCACCCTCCAATCAAGGTATGTGTCGCTCAAGGACTTAATAAAAGTCAGCCATGCTCAAACAGTCAGCTCAAATAGACACTTGCCGTATAGCGGATGTTGAACATCATGCCAGCCAACCAACCACGAGCCAGCCAACCAACCAAAGAACCAACCAGCCAACCGCATCGTGCTTCGCTTACAACGTTAGCTATATATCAGAACGCAAATCGATATCAAGCCACCCACATGTTTGATTGATAAGTTGCTCCAATTTAGACAGCACACAACCGTTTGATCCCATCGAAAGAAAGGCACGTCGCTATGAAAGACAACCTCATCAGGTATCTGTTACTCGACAACAAGTTGATATCGAACACTCACACTCTTGCTTGTTTAACCACGCCAACTCTGTTCGTATATAGGTAATATGGAAAGAAAGAAACGCATATCGCTATAAAGACCAAACAAATTGACAAGTTAGCCATCTGCCCATACAACAAGTTGAAATCAAGCCACTCACACTTTGAATCGCTCGACTCAACTGCCTGCCGCACCGTCGTTGTCAGTGTCGACTCGCCTGTTGTCACCTAGAAGCATGTCCTGAAAGCCGATTAACGTAAAATCAATGAGAAGAGAAGCTAACCTTGTCAGGTCAAACGGCAATCAGACGATGTCCGATGCCCCTGGCCCAACCCTACCACCCGACCGTCGAATGTTTATCTTTTGTAGTGCCTCTTGTTCTTTTGTTTTTGCAGGCTCTTTTTTTTTTCACATGGTCTCATGTTTCCCTTTTTTTTGCAGACCTCTTTTTTTTTCCTTTTGTGGGTATGTTTTTCCTCCGTGTCTTGCCTCTCCCACACAGGCACTCTGTCCTTCGCCGACACCTGTGACGATGCAGTAGCTAGCTAACTATCTAATGGGTAGATGGGGGTAGGTGGCAATATATGGCACAAGATACAAGGAGACAAACGAAGATAAGAAGGCAAGGAAAGGTGTCGACGAGTGGCCACAGGCGCGCTTGGGAGAAAGGAGAAAGAGAGATTGCGAGCGCGTGAAAGGAAAGGGGTATTTATACCTGTGGGAACTAGCCGAGTTTTGCTTACGACAGGCTGGGGGAATGGACTATGAGTGAATGATGACAGAGATTTTGGGGGAGTTAGCGGAAGAATCCATGGAAGACCTGGCGCGGTGGCTCAGCAGTAACACTGGGAGGGGTGAAGCTGTGAATGCGATGGGAGAATGGCGGCAGGCGAGTAACACGGCGGGACTTGCCGTTGATCTTAGGAAGGTGCAATGGGCGGCGGTCCAGAACTGGAAGGAGTCATCGGATGATTCGAAGGGCTGTGAAGATGACTAGGATACCTCTGCGTGTCACGGCTGGGTGTACGTATAGGAGTCATAGACTATGAGACGAGGTCATCTCGCCCTAGGAGCTTGCGTAAAGTCTACTACTACTTACACAGATCCAGGCACAGCTAGGCTTGGCCAAGCCAACCCACGACGCTCGTCGTCGAGTGTGCTCTTGACTCACCAACGGCGAGCTAACCTGCCTTACGCACTGGGCAGGTCATTATAGGGTCATGTGTAGGTCAGGCTAGATCAGGTATCTTACGAAGGCAATGGAGCTCCTCAAGAACGACCGGATGGTTGTTGTCCACTTCGAGAGGAATCCGTACCAAGATAGAAGCATCGCTACCGAACTACGGCCGAGGAAGTCGCTATAGTTCCTGTTGATACGGTTCCATGGTACACAACCGAGACCCAAACTTAGGACCAGGCTCGAAGGACTGTACAGCAACCCGGCTAGGCCATCGGGTAGCAGAGAGCGGGAAGAGCTTCCAGAGGGGTCTAAGATCTTGAAGGGCTCGAAAGAGCCAGGACTAGGCACTGTGGTACCTGAAGCTCTGTATCTCTCGAAGATGGTTCTGGCAATGCTCATTACATCGGGCGGTATCGGACATCCCTGGGTACGGGTACCAAGACCTGCTCCGAACACGGGGACCATCAGATATCCATATAGTCTATGGAAAGAATGTCGTCGGGCGTAACGGTGTGGACCATACGAGGTGCTCAGGACCAGGACTTCAATAAACTTGATGATATGGCAATTCTAACAACCAGCTAAACACGTAAGCCCAAGTATTTCATACGGGCGAGGACATGAGCCAAGCTAGTCTCAAGGATTTTATCCTACAGTCGGGGTGCCAGATCCTACGAGAGATATCGACATCTTCCATTTCCACAGATGAACCAGCCCAGCCACATTGTCGACGGTTATTGAGCAGAAAGGTTGTTCTGGAGAAGGATTGTCACATCACACACAAACAGCACATGCCATGCTGGCTACCACGTGCTATGCCTTGCCCGCGCCCCGAAGATCGATAGGGCCGATGCATCGTGTCGTCGACTGTCCTACAGACGGCCAGCGGGAAGAGGGTGGTAGGTAGTAAGGGTGTGCCAACTGCCAAGACGTCACTAGTGGCCCAAAGCCAAGACTGACGTTGGCCGTGCAGATTCGGAGATTATTTGGTGGGGGACTTGTCGAAGATCCTCAGTCTATTGGATTTTGGAGTTCGTGGGATACAGATGATTGGTACTACGGGGTGTAGCTACGGCGTCTCTTCTGGTCAAGGCTCGCTGTGCTGTGGCATTCTGGGACACTGGCGGTAAGTGAAACCGCTTGGTCTAGCACACCAGGTAGCGCCGACACCGCCTACACCGCCTAGGCATGATTTGAAGCAAATAACTTTGGTTTATAGACGCTTGATACCTATCACGAGCCACAAGTGTGTGCCCAATTTTGCGACTGTCGGTCCGGCATGCGGGAAGAATGTTGGCTGAGCGCTACCTATCAGTAATCTGCAGGCGTCGCATCGTCGTAGTTCCACTGCAGCGCTTCAGAATTCAAACACAATGGGAACACCAGATCCGGTACCCCCATTCACAGCATGGTAGTAACAGTATCTCGCCGATCTTTTGGCTCATAGGTACTCTGTCGAGTAACCTTCACCTCACACCGGGGGAGTTGACCAAATTCGACGATCTGCCTGGCCGATTGCGCTCAGCGATAACTGGCGGTGAATCGGGCAGGCCAATGACAGGACCTCGAGGTGGGGCGCGGAACCGGAGATTGGCTGGCAGGGGACACTGGCAGGTGGTGGGGGCGATGGGGGGCCAATGGGACGGCGCGAGGGGGGCGAGTGGACAGAGTCTGGATCGCCAATGGCCAGCAAGGAGGCAGAATTCATACTCTGATCCTCCGGACGGAATACACCATCTGCTAAAGGATTTAGGTAGAGACTAATGGCGACTAGAAATGGCCCAGTGGATGCCGTCCCAGGGAACCCTGTCCCCTGAGCTGCGATTGGTGCTGACTGGATTCCATGCAGGGACGTCGAATCCGACCAAAGTTGCTGGGTCGGGATTGGCGCATGCAGGGGATCTCAGCAGCAGCAGCGGGTGACATGCCCCGCTGCAAAACGAGCAAAGCAAAGGAAGGTCGGCCCTTTGGACCTATCGCACTACATAATCATGAATTTTAGCTTTCGGGCGAATGCGATTGCGGGGGTCTCTGGGAGTTTCCAGTTTCCACCAGATTGGGCCCCAACTTCTTTCTAGGTTGCTTCTTCTTGTTTAGGTAGGTCATTGTCTCGCATGTCAAATCAAATCAAACAAATGATAAATGCACTATGACTAGTCGTCCCGTTAACCGGTTTGGTCTGCCGCCAGAGAGGGTCGTAGGCGCTTGGAATGCCGGCGGGTTCTTATAAGACCTGTCTCGAACACCTCTCCTGACCTCTTCCCCCCCCCCCCCCCTTCCCATCCCTTCCTAGGAGAGCATTCTCCTGCAGCCTTCTCGTTCCCTTCTTGCTGATCACCATTGTCGATCTTCCACGTCTCTCATTTCCCGCTCCTTGCTCTAATGATTCCTCAGCGTGACGGACCAGTCACTAGCCACTAGGTAGTCACTAGTGTTCTCGGTAAGTCATCCTGCTTGCTCATGTTCCTCATCCTCGCCTCTCAGAACCCTAATCTTATCGGCCGGTCCTCCTGACATCCCCAGGTCATCGCAGACTCTCATTATTCCATTAGTATCCAGCATTCTTTCTTGATTTATTGATCTATTGTCTTACTGTCCTTCCGATCCTTGGCCTAAACATAACACAATCCTCGTCCCGAGCCATGACCAGCTGCTGATCCGCATTCTTCTGTCTCCTGACTGGTGCCATTTGGCAGAGCATGTGAATCGGCTGGACCGCGTCATTCTTCAGTCAACGCAGTTCTCGGCCCTGGAGGCGCAGGCACGATGGCTGCCACGTTCACATGCCCCCGCTTCGATCTCCCGGGTGGCTATTCCAACCAGCTCTCCCCGCCCCCATCGCCGCTCAGCCTAGTGCCAGAGCATCCGACAAAAGTCCCTTCTCTCATCACTTCTCAGGTCGTCTCACCCGGTGTGAACGACTACGCCGAGGTCACTGGAATCACCGTGGGTGCAGGCACTCCGCCCACCGTGTCGGACCAATTTGTCGATGAGCCTTCAGACAGCATGGAGAGCACAGTCTCCAAGAACACCACCCCATCATCTTCCCGGTCTTCCCCGTCGGACAGCCGCCGGACCCCCAAGCGCAAACGCACCGTCTCACCCCCTTCGCCATCTAAATCTCCGGAACAACTTCGCTCGTCTCGCAATCCGCGACGCTCTACTCCCAATAGCCGACATAGCTCGCACCGTCGCTCCGCTACTACTGCCTCTATCACCCCCTTACATGATCAGACAGCCAGACGGGAGGACCTGATCGCTCTGCATCGCGAGTCTTGCCGTCTGTTTCAGGAGGACGGGTTATCAAAGCCCAGTCCACGCGTATCTCGACCTCCGTCGTCCAGCAATCCTCGCACCCCACCGCGACCTCTTCGCTCCTCTTCCAACGCCAGCTCCCCACCTACACTGCGAACTCAGCTTTCCATCTCCACCTACCAGGAGCAGAACGGCCAGGATGAGTCTTTGCGACCTCCATTGCGCGCGTCTACCTTTTCTGCCTACGAGCCTACCTGTCACTCTCCAGTCACGCCCACGATGACGGTGATCGACTGGACGTCGCCATCCACCCGGAGACGCGAGTACGAAAAGATCGATCGTGCCAGCAGTGGTGTGCGAGGGTTCTGGCGACGGGTGGCGCCTCGATGGTGTCAATTCGGAGACAACCGCACGCCATTCTTCGAAGAAGGCAAAGACGGCAAGGGAAACTATGAGGGAAGTGTGCGACGGTTCCGCATGGACATCCCAGAGGAGACAAGTGAGCACAAAGGCAGCACATTGCCGCGCAGCTTCAAATTAACCCGGAAGTTGACCATGCCTCGAATGAGCGACCGTCTGAAGACGTAATTTTACCTAGCGTGCTTTCACAATAGCCGGCGATTTGCATTTGATACCCTAGCAATAGAATGCAGTAACACTTTACATAATACTACAACTTCCACATGCCACAATAATCCAGAATACCATTCATCTAAGAGTATAACTTTTCCATAACGCCAAAAAAAAAAAAAAACAACCCAAAAAACCAACAGCAGCGGCAACAGCAACAGCAACAGCAGTAAAATGATATGGGTATCCTCGATTCCTCACAACATATCAAAATCATCCAAATTATCCCGATAGCGCATGATACTCCGCTTGATCTTGCTACTATCCACCCACGTCACGAAATCCTCCATATTGCGAGTAACCAAGTAAGCGGGATCAGTGACAACTTCGGTACCCACGCGCACCTGACCTTGCTCAATGAACGTGACGGCCTATCATAAATATTAGCATAGCCATCCCACCACACATCTCCTAAGAAAGGAGAGAAATGAATAGCAGCAAAATTCGACGAGCAAATTTCCTTCCCCCCCCCCTTCCAACCCCTCCGTACCACACAAAGCACCAAGCACCAAAAGGATAAAGATAAACATACCGTCTTAACATTCTCCACCATACCACTTCTCGCCATGAAAACTCCCAACCTCCTTCGACAGAACGCACTAACTGTAACCTCCCTTTCCACTCTCGACAATCCAGCTCCCTGTTCGCGACTCTGCTTCAAGATCCCAATGCGAAACAACTTATCCAGCACTTCACTTTCCAACTTCTTCCGAACGGGATCGCTCTCCGGGTCCAGCTCGGAGAGCTTATGGGCCAGCTGGCGCAGAGATCCGCACAATTGGTTGTATTTGCGGTAGTCGGCGGGGTCTTGCAGGTGGTAGCGCGTGCGGATGAGAGATTCGCGATGGTTGTTGTCGGATTTGTAGGTGTGGAAGTCGACTTTGCGAAGGAGCTTTTTTTCGTGGTGTTTTAGTTGGCGGACCATTTTGCTGGGTTTCTTTTTGCTTTACGTGGGTAGGGTGGTTGGTTGGTTGGTTGGTGGTGGGTGAGTTGGGGAGAGGTTTGGTGGTAGGCAGGCTTGAAGTTGGGGTGGTCTTTGATAAGAGAAAATTTTGGATAGGACCTGCAATGCCTTCACCTTATTGCTGGTATTATGGATGGGGTTGGGTGAGTGGTGGCTGTTGGTTGGTTGAATGTGGAGCGGTGAGAGGGGCGGTGGTGGTGGCCGGGAGACTCCAATGATTTACCCTGAATCAATTCCGTTGTCAGAACTTTACCTGCAACGTAGATCACTCTTTCATCATTGTACACATCCACTCGTGTTGTGATAAGTATTTGATTCTGCAAGATTTGTTCGCTCACTACTTACGAAACCAAACACCGTCCTTGGGTGTTTTGGGATCTCGCTGGTCCTTGCTTCAGTCGATTGCTATCTTATTGTAGGCTTGTTGGTTGTAATGTAGTTTCTTGCTGATATCTTGAGTCTAGAACTCACTGATGATTTCTTTCGCATACAGAGACTGGTCACTGTCTCGCCGAGTTTGATCATGCCGGTCGTTAAACTACCTAGTGCGCACGGAAGAAGTAGAATATTTATGGTAATATTTACCCGATTGAGCATCATCCGTATACTCTCTATATGCTTGATCATAACTGCAGAAAATAACCACCCATATTATACACCATATCCATAACACACCTGCTATGCTCAAGGAAGAAAAGTCTTCAGTCCCATAGCCAACCGCCGGATTTGTTTCGCATAAAAGCTCTATATCATTAGTATCCACATACCACAAAGAATACAAACAACTTACCGACTCCAATCCGGCACCCACGCCCTTCAACGCTAGCAGCCGTGCCAGGAACGGCATCGGAACCCGGTTCAAAACCAACTGGGCCTCCTCGTCCGGAACATTCTCATCCAAGAGGACTAGAGGCAGTTTAGGTTCGATAGCAGCCGGTCGGCCAATCCCAATCACATCGCAGGCATTCTGTTGCAGCGCGGACTCGGCACCAGCACGAGTCCGGAAACCACCCGTCAGCATGAGCACAAGGTCCGGGAATCGCTTGCGGGTTTCGGTTGCGAACTCGATGAAGAACGCTTCCCGGGCAACAGTGCGCTGGCTTTTCTCAGGCCCCATCATCTGGTTGACAAGTCAATTCCTGTAGATATACGTGAGTGAGCGGATGACTGACCGTTGGGTTCTCGTAGCTCCCTCCGCTGACTTCGAGAAAATCAATTCCCGCTTCGACGAGGAGCCTGATCTGGGTCATGGTGTCTTCGAATGTGGACGAGTTGTGGTCGGCGGAATTAAGCTTGATGCCGATGGCAAACGTCTGAGGCACGACCTGGCGAATCGCGTGAATCGTATCCACGACGAACTTGGCTCTGTTCTCCGCCGACCCGCCATATGCATCGATTCGATTGTTGGACTATCTGAATTAGCTCGGTCTTGTCAGACGGCTGACTATCCTACCTTGGAGTTCAAGAATTGATCTAATTCATTAGCGGGGTCTGATAACAGAACATGGTAACATACCGATCAAGTAACCGTGCGCACCGTGCAGCTCAATTCCAGAAAAGCCACTGTCGGCCATCAAGCGGGCCGCGTCAACAAACTGACGAGTGACCCGGTCGATATCACCCTGAGTCATCTCGCGAGGTGGAGGAAAAACAAGCCAGCTAAGCAGTCGCTGCACCAGGCTGTCTCCCATCTGCAGAGGAATAGCACTCGGTGCAATTGGCGGCGCCAAGAGACCTCTGCGACCCGCAAACCGAAGCGACTGTCGACCGGGATGACAGATCTGTACGATGGTCGGGGTTCCATGCTGCTGACAGGACTTGGCATATTGACTCCAGTTGTCCACTAGTGCTTCGTTGCCTTCTTTGCCGGTGTATTCGGCGTGCAAGGCAACATCACGAGGGGTACCGAGATGATCCACGTCCACTTGGACATTTCCTGATCTTGATAAGCATCCTCTACGTCTGTATTCTAAAGATCTAGGGTACCTGTGAGAAGAGCACCCCAACCACCCTGGCCCCATTGATTATATGCCTCAAGTAAGGTAGGTGTTGGGACATTCCCTGATCCAGCCAGTGACTCGGCCATTGCAGCCTGTGGCTAGTCAGATCGGATCATGGTCAATAGATGAACCAACGCACCTTGGCTAGGCGGTTGGGAAAGACCAGCCCGCAGGGAAGCCGAACGGACTCATGCAGGGACGCCATTGTGTGAGAAGACAGAAGAGAAAGGACTGATTGTGATGGGGGAAAGGGGGAATTTGTCTGTGGTAAGGCCCCGACGGCCCGAAAAAATCAGCCGAGGCCTCAAACCACGTGGAGAGTATACATGGTGCACGGTGGAGAAGCCGTTAGCTCGTTTAGCATCGAAGCCAAGATCTCTGCAGATGCTTAGCAACTATTGAGCCACCCCAGATGTCGCCTTTTGCGTTGGAGCTCAACAATACGCGGAGATCTTCTCGTGTTTAATCAATAAGCAGCAGGGACACGGAATCTGGATGTCTAGATTCCTGCTCACCACTTTGGACGATCCATCCGACTTGGGAAGCCACGCTGTGTCCGATCCAAATCTACAGTATACAGGTCATGAATACAAGTCCAACCCCTAATCACCTCCATGTTAAACAATACCAAGCAACGCCTGTCAAGGGTTGGCTAGGCAGACTTTTCTGTTCCCTGGTCAGTAGTTCGGGTGGAAAAGGCCTCCGGGTAATCAATCTCGGGCAACCGGATATCCGCCGTCGAGATAGCCGGACACCGGGATGCTGCCTCCGACCACTCGGCCTGTGCAGAACAATCCGCCCGTGGAACCGATCGTCTGACATCTGTCTAGACTCCAGAGCCCAGGCCAGTTCAAGTACAGCATCGTCTGCCGGCTATGTACCCGCTTCGTTTAGGTGGAACCGATCGGACCCTGAGAGGAGCGGATTCCATCGCCGATCTGGCCGTCCCGGCGCAAGCTGCAACTCTTCCTTAGTCTGCATAAGCTTATTTGAACGGATTCCGACGGAGGACCCTGCATCTGGGGTCAGCCTGTCTCATCTCCACTTCACATGCAAGTCGCTGACGTGGTACCTACTACCTAGGTATGAGTCTACCGTATCACGTTCAGGCATTCCCTCGGCCTGATTCTCGTCTTGGCTGTGGCTGAGAACTTGGAGCTATGGAAGAGTACGAATGTGAGTGTCGAGTAAGAGTAAGTGTAAAGGCTCGACTCACCGGAGTTGAAGTTCCCCGCCGGAGATGGCCTCATCACATGACCCCCGTGGCAGGAGCTAGCCAGGCGCTGCGGGGGAAAACAGCGGTGCTGGGGATTTAGGTCTCGAGTGCCAATGGAAGTATAACTGACAAGGCTAGAATAATGACCACAATCATGATCCTGAACGGAAAACTACGAGAATATCTAGGCGAGGAGATACGAAAGGAAACGAGCCCGAAGAAAATATGGATCATTGAATCATCCGGTTTACCCAACACGAGACCAGTTCTAAGCTAACCAAAACCTAGTCCAACATCGCTGGTATCCGACAACAGAATCGTCATTAAGAGGTGTCAGAATCCGTGAAAGAATGGGGGTATACAAGAAGCACATCCTTCCAAGCGGGATTCGGGAAACAAGAAACGCGCTCGAAAACAAAACCAAGCCAAGCTGGACAAACCAGTATTTTAGGAAAGAAAAGAGAAAAGGTGCTCAAGCTTACAGCTTGGCATTCTTGTCCTCCTCATTCAGGCTTTCCAAAGCAAAGGCGCTGGTTCCCAGGCTAGCCAGAATGGAGCCAACCTCGCGCTCCAAAGCCAAGACTTCGGTGTGGGGGTTGTACATGCGGGCCTTGATCCAGGCGTCCAGAGCCTCGTCGTTCATCGTACGCAGGGCGGTCTCACGGTCGACCTTGGCTTCCTGGGCAGCGCGGATGACGTTGCGGGCCACCACGACACTGACCTCACGGATGCGGGTCAGGTCGGGGTAGAGAAGGGCACGGTCGATCTCCTCGGCAGTGAGGGCCTTGGAGAGGGCTTCACCCGAGGCGTAGATCATGCTGTCGGTGACCTTGACGGCCTTGGAGAGGATGGTACCCAGTCCGATACCGGGGAAGACATACATGTTGTTGCCCTGACCGGGGTAGTAGGTGCGGGTCTCGCCAGCAGAGTTGGTGAAAGACAGGGGCTGGAAGGGAGAGCCGGAAGCGAAGAGCGCCCGGCCATCAGTGTGGGTGACAGCGCTCTCGTAGTCACACTCGGACTTGGACGAGGGGTTGGAGAGAGGGAAGATGATGGGGTGGGTGTTCCACTCAGCCATCTTACGCAGGAGCTCGGGGGTGAAGACACCACCGATGGTGGAAAGACCCATGAGGATGGTCGGCTTCACATGGTCAACGACTTCCTCCAGGCTCTTCAGCTGAAGACCGGCGTTGTCCGTGCGGGCAAAGTAGACCTTGTGATCGGCGAGCTTGTCACCGCGATCAGCAGTGACGAGACCCTTGGTGTCAACCAGGTAGAAACAGGCGCGAGCCTCATCCTCAGTCATGCCCTCGCGGACAAAGAAGTCAACAATCTGCTTGGCAACACCCACACCGGCACTGCCGGCACCGAAGAAGACGGCACGGTGCTCCTTGCAGGGGAGGCCAGAGCGCTTCACGGCATTGATCACACCACCGAGGATGACGGCACCAGTACCCTGGATGTCATCGTTGAAGCATGTGTAGACATCACGGTAACGCTCCAGGGCAGGGAAGGGGTTCTTGAAATCTTCGAACTGGATGACAATACCGGGCCAGCGCTCGGTCAGAGCAGCCATCAGCTCGTCCAAGAATTCACGCTCCTCGTCGGGGGTAACCTTGTCACGGCGGCTGCCCATGTACAGCGGGTCTTCCCGGAAGGCCTTGTTGCTAGTTCCCAGATCAAGGGTCAGGGGCAGTGTAGCCTCGGGGCGAATACCGGCACAAGCAGTGTACAGAGCCAGCTTGCCAATAGGGATACCCATGCCGTTGATGCCAAGATCACCAAGACCGAGAATCCGGGAGCCATCGGTGATGCATGTGATCTCAACGTTCTGCTGGGGCCAGTTGGCAATGACAGCAGCCAGGTTGCCACGGTCTTCCCAGCTCAGGTACATACCTAATCATGCATGGTTAGCGGCCGGTTCAGTCCGGGACAGGGACGCTAGACAGGGATGTGAACGTACCTTCAGGCTGCTGGTAGATCTCGGACCATCTCTGGCAGGCTTCTCCAACGACGGGAGTGTAGATGAGAGGAGTCAATTCCTATTCGCCGGTGAGCTGGTGGGATTCCGGAGGAGAAAAAAAAAAAAGAAAGACCGAAAGAAAAAGGGCTGGCATTGTTGGCTTACCTTCAGGTGGTCCGTGACCAGACGGTAGAACAGGTGGACATTGTTCTTGCGGAGAGTGCTGAGGTAGAGGAACTTGTCGATGGCGGTTTGCTTAAGAGCCAATTGAGCGAGGCCTGCATGTCCATTAGCACCCAGATCACTGCCTCCATTCTACGACTGTATGTACGTACAGCGAGTCTTCTGAGTCTCGTACGACTCCGCACGCGGGGGGGTCAGGCCGTAGGTGCGGAGATATTTGCGGATGTAGGCAGGGTTGGCCGTGTCATAGTTGGCATCGCTGAAGGGAGAGGGTGACATGGTCAGTAACTAGTGTAGAAGAGAATGCGTGGCCAGGGATCCGCCGTGTCACCACGTTGAGACTGGAGAGATATTGAAGGAGAGAAGGCCGGCTGGGAGGACTTACGCGGGAGCTGCATGGTTCACGACCGAGGTCGCGTGAACGGGCCGGCTTTGCTGAGCGGGAAATCGAGCCATTGTGGAAGGCTGAGTCACGGCCAGGATACTCTTGGAACGAAGACCGAGGGTATCAGAGGGAGAAGTGAGGGAGGACGAGGTGGAAAGGGTCAATTGAGTCGAGGAGGCGACTGGTGGCAGTCCGATTTTATGTCTGCTGGCTCTGTGGGCTAGTCGCATTGAACCCCCCTGAGCAGGAATCCACCGCATGCCGAAGTTCAACCAAGCAAGTGTCTCAACAGCGGTCGTGATCTTCTAACGAGGTGGCCGTCAGGACTATGAACCAGGTCTGTGGATTGATTAGGGATGACAGCAATCGGGAGAAATCGGGATGCAAGGGGGCCACTCAGGGCGACCGGGACCGGTCTAGTGGGGATCGGGGTACAATGGTTGCATGGCAGCGAACCGTTTCAACTGGAAAGTGTGGAAAGGGTGGAAAGAGTGGGCAAAGTGGGCATTGGAAACGAAGCTTGGGGGGGGGGGGGAGGTGAAATTGAACGGGATTGGATTGGGTCAGCCTCTGGGACGGATGTGGAGTAGCCCAACGGGAGCTCGCTCCGAATCCGACAAATAATGCGGAGAAAAAGAAACACTCTGAGACGCACAGTTTGGTCCTCTTCCAGCTCCTCCTCACTCCTAGTAGTCGTCGGTAGTAGTCAGGTCCTGTTCGGCCGGAGTATGCGAATTAGGCAAGTCAGATTGGCAACCGGCAATCCTGAAGGAGAAAGTCTCAAGTTGGGGGATGTGAGGTATTTCTTCCTCTAGGATCACGACTACGTTGTAGTACAGAGTACACCCAGGCCAATCGACCTGTTCGATTTGAGGTGTTTTCTGCCTCTTTTTTTTTTGGTTATAAGTTGTTTAAATTTTTATCTTTATTTTTCGTTTGATTTTAACACCTCACCTCCCTTTTTTTTTTTTTTTTTTTTTTTTTTTTTCTTTTATACAAAAATAAAAGTACGAGTGGGGGAATGTTCATTTTATTTTTGAATTTTTGAATTTTTTTTTTCGGATGGGAATACTAGATAATTTGATAGGTGGCAGCTGACATACTTCCCTTTGCCCCCCTTGATTAGTACGGAGGTACTTTCTTTGAGAATAGTTACAGTATCATATACCTGATGATTATCAATCCGTATTGTTGGGAGGGGAGGGGAGGGGATAGTACCCTACGTACCGCCGGAAGCGAGTCGGAAAAGGTTGCTGGAGAGTCATCATCATCACCAGTCTGGATTGTACGGGGTACTTGTCAGTCCTCTGGCTCATCCAACCTCAAATCGGGTGATCCGACCTCACCACTGGCTCAGAGATATACTCCGGACTCCGTCCCGGAGTCTGGGTTCCTGCGACCAGTGTTGAACCTGGCATGGTATGCGCAAGTCATGATATCAACGGTGCGTGCCACCAGGTCGGGTCGCTGAAGCTATCGCCGTCGCCCTACGGAGGGCTATCCTGGCGACGGGCCCCGATTTCCGAGATGGCAACCCGATTGCATCTTTTTTACTCGTCCGCCGGTGGAGCCGATTTAGTCAGGATTCATCGTGGGCTTCGGAATCACGCAGCCCACGCTAACCTACAGCAGCAAAGGGTCCAGCGCGGCGGTAGTCGAGGTGGATTGAGTCTCATGTGGCAGAGAAACAGACTAAAAAAAGCACCCACTCGGTCAGCTAGACTATCTAGCTACTAGTTGCCTAAGCTAATGGATCTAACTGAAGGGGGAAGGATTCTGGACCGGATGTTATTCACGCGCTTTGCCAATTGCCATGGCTGGTTCCGCCAGGATTCCCCGCAGCAACGCGGCCCGGACAATGCCCGAGTTCGGGTCTGGTCTTGTCAGCAGCGGCTGCAACAGCCTGGACTGAGGCTTCATTCATTACCTACGGAGTACCTATTCATACTTCCTGTCCTGTGTGTTGTTCCGAGGCGTGTCCCTGCAGAGGGCCCGAGACATTCGATCTACCTATATACTCCAAACTCTCTATTGCAGGTTTCTTCTAAATCGCTCACCTCCCACCCCCCCGAGATCAATTCGTATTCCATTTCCCGGTGCTGATCCAGCCATGACGGAGGGCTCCTCGTTCCCGGAATACTCCGTGGCGCAGACGCAATGCAAAAAAAAAGCACCCCCTCGCCCCCATCCGTCCCCCAGTCGCAGGCTTCCTTCCAAACACCGCACATTTCATGACCACGGCCATCAGAATGCGTGAATAAAAATTTCTTTATCGCCGCTTCTCCAATTTCGACTCCAAATCCACCGTCCTGCTGCCCAATGACACCCGCCTGAAACTTCAAACGGCTTTGCGCCTCGCCGATCGGTCCCGACCGATGGAGCCCCCGATGGAGCCAGCTGCGAAAATCTTCCGTAGCATGGCCCAAATCCCGCCAATATCCAGTAAATATCTGAAGTAGCAAATCTTTCTCCCTGATTGGCCCGGTTCGGTTCAACTGTGGTGGAGCGTAGTATAATTAGCAGTATATTCTTGCACCGTGCTGTTTCCGTCGGAAGCACGTAAAAATTCGTGTGCCTCAGCACGACCATTTTCGAGGTCGAGGCTCGTCTCATTATTAATGCGAAACGAGCAATTATCGTGGAACCCAGGCCTATCTAGTTGGAGCTAGCGCGTGGCCATTGTGATCCTTGTGCAATGCTAGTGCTAAGAATATCATACTTCATAGTTCAACTCTCGAATCTCGGTTCTAGACTCCACTCCATTGGCGCCTTTGCCGATGCTGTCGCGTGAGAACTATTCCTAGTACCCCCGACTCATTAGAATCTCAAGGCGTAGGCTGCATTGAGCCATTTCTCGGTCCATTGAACCCTGATGGCATGAGCTGTTTATTATGCTCACCTGTCCCTCGCTTCGACGCGGTGGCTGAAGTTTGTACATCATCCCGCGCATCCATCCACCACGCAATCATGCAAGCCTTGACCGGTTACCCACTTCAGCAGTTCCCCTCGCAGCCCCAGATTCGAGCTGCATCGATCACAAAGCTTGACTGGCGCTGATCATCCCTGCCCTGGATTCAGCGGGTTGGCCACCGGCCGTACATCGGCAATGCTAGGCACCAGAAAGGAGACGCCTAGTTGCTTTGACCCTGATGGGGGTACCGGTGCATCCATCTGGACCTTGAGGCTACTTAAGGAACCATCAGAAGGTATCGGGACGTGTGACCGTATTTTACAGTGGACTGATCATAATCCCGACGGTACAGTTGTCCGACATGGAGTCAGCATGGCGGCAGAGTGACCATGGTGGTCACTCGGGATAGGACGAAATACTCCGCGGGCATCATGCCAATCCTGCAGGGCAGGCAACAGTCATACCACGATGTCGTCGGTTCTCGTACATGCCGTTAGTCGATGGGGGCCTCATTTGCCCTTACTTTGTTGAAGGAGAAGTGGTACTGTGACTGCGATGCCATCGGTTCATTACATCTCGCCTTCTTCCTCGGCTCTGGAATAGGAGAAGCCTTGCATAATACTATACAACAAAATATCGGTCTGACGGAGAGTGGAATCAAAAAGGAAGCTATTAATCGGCGCACGATGCATCGATTCGAGGAGCCGGACCTACAGGCGGTGTCCATAGATGTGCTGCCGTTGTAATGACCAACCCATTGGTTTCAGACTAACTATTGCGACGAGGGAGATACTACCTAGGAGGAACGACTGGTACTAGTACTACTACTAGCAGAGTATGGATAAAGACCCTGGGCTGATAGGACAATGCTGGCCGGTCACCTGACTGGGTCGAGCGCGGCCGCAGCGGTGACGCAATGGTGATTGGGCGCAGGCCCGTGATCGAGATATGCAACAACAACCGGGAACCTGCTCTCAAATCAGCTAACCAGCTGTCACCTTCCCCTCTTTTCTGCTCATCACCCGGTCGGTAGGACTTGTGGATTCTTCCTCTCCTCTTCTGCCCATCGTGTACAGTTTCCATCCACCGATCGATTACGTTCTCAAGACATCTAGGCAAGTACGCCAGGCATCCTCCACCATGCCGCAAGGAGAGACGGAGCCCCTCCTCCCTCGCTACCGGGAGGATACGACCCTCCAGCGTCGCCTGCATCAAAAATTACACACCTATCAGATGATCCGTGCCCTCTCGGATGGGTACATGCCGTCTACAGATCAGACCATCATCAATCTCCGCACCTTGTTGGCTTCTGATATCCTGTCTCCTCACACTCACGATGTCGGCTCCGTCGGTCGCCAGATTGTTCGCGACTGTCGACTTTGGATCCAACTCTTCATCGAGCTCTTACAGGAAAAGAATGGAGACGATAAACTGCAGGAGTTCTTGTGGCACCTCTCACGTTCTAATGCATCCATCGACCCCAACAAGATACAGCAACGAGCGAACCAGACGAAGGCAAGGGCGGATACGAAAGCGGGTACCGACTTCCATTCCCTCTCTCTTCATGTATCGGGACGTGGATTTTATAGGGCATGGAGTAGTCAGCTAACGAATGTGGTCTAGCTTATGATAGCCTGCGCACCGTGGGAAGCCTACTCTTAACCAATGCAGACTTCCGTCTTTTCGTCGATGATCTAACCACCGTCGGCCGTCAGATATTCTCCGATACGGCCTTCTCGCTGTCCAGTACTTCGCAGAAGATAGGCAACGAGCTCCAACCGTCAGAGGAAGATGCCAACGCCATTCAAGGCGCAGGTGCCGACGAAGGCCGCGTTGCAGGGAACGAAGATTTACGCGAAGAGGCAGCCCACGTGGCGAAGGTTGCAAGAAACGGAGTTTCCCGTACGGGCAAAGATGCGATCCACAGTGCGAAAGAGCACCTAGCGGGGCAAGAAAAGGAAGCCTTGCTCTATCGGCTGAAGAAAACCGTTGTGAATCTTCGGGACCGTTCTGACTATACAGACTCAGTTGCCACTCTGGGCCAGCTGCTGGGGCGATATGCCACAGCCTACGCGAATGCGGCTTCAGATGTTGTAGCGACAGCGGAGGAAGAAGTCGACATCAATGTGGACCTCAAGCAGGCAATGGAGCAATTTTGGCTGTTGCTCCAATCTTTTGGCGACGCACAGGAATGGAAAACTCTGGAACAACGCTTTGAAAAGGTGCTGCGGCACGCAAACAAAGACCCGGAGTTTGAGAAATTCATCTCTGAAGCAGGTGCCCTAGTCGAGGAAATGTTGACTGACCCCAAATTCTTTGACTCGGCCGAAGAGAAAATCGATGAGCTCAAAGGAAAATCGAAGCATTTGGAGACGGAGTCCAACTTGCGCCAGGATGTGGACGCATTTCTGATACAGGCAAAACGGGCTCTGCGAACGGTCCCTCATGACCAAGCTGTGTCGAAACTAGTCGACGCGACCAACAAGCTGTACAAGGATGCGTGGGACGGCTACCATAGCCGTGAGGGCCAATTCCCTGCGGACCTGGTGGAGGTCTTTTTTCCTCTGTTTCTCCGCACCATCCAGTATATTCCAATCCCGCGCCTCGAGATCTCTGCACCCGAGGTCGATCTGTTGCTGGAAAGCCTGATACTGGAACCAGGCCATACCGTCAATTACTCCTCCTTTCTTCCATACCGCATGCACGTTACCACGCGCAATGACATCGATATCCTGAAGAAGCATTCGAAGAAAACCGCTACGGATATCAAAACGACCTTTACAGCAACCGTATGTGGGCTTAATATCAGTGCTTCGGAATTCGGATACTGGCTTCGTGCCCATTCCGGCCTTCTGTTCCACCTACGAGATGAAGGCGTCGCCAGCTTCTACCTGGACAAGCGAGGTATCGATATTTCGCTAGACATAGAGGTAGGGAGGGAACGACTGGACCAAATCTTCACGCTCCGCGGGGTGCGAGTGCGGATCCATAAGCTGGAGTATAAAGTCCATCGCAGCAAGTGGAAGTGGCTTCTCTGGCTGACGAAGCCTTTTCTCAAGCATCTGGTCCGTCGGGTTTTAGAAAAGAAGATCGCGGAGAAGATTGTCCAGGCTGCGTTCGCGCTGAACCGAGAGCTGGTATTTGCTCGAGAGCGTCTGCGGGCAGCACGCATAGCCAATCCACAGGACCTGGCCAGTTTCGTGCGGGCCGTGCTGGCGCGGCTGAAAGCACTCCCGGACACGGACGTCGAAGCCCGTATTGGCATTGAGCCACCTGGTAGTGGTGTCTTCAAGGGCGTCTTCGCCCCAGGCAGTCTCGTCAAAGTCTGGCATGACGAGGCACTGCGGGCTCACGAGGCCATTGAAGAGGGCGACGAGAGCCAGGGGCTGGGCAGAACGTGGCGAAATGATATATTCGACGTTCCGCGACGTCGAACCTAGGATCTCGTCGTATCTTCATGACTCACGATTGCCGTTTGGATTTGGATCAGCCCAGGCCTCCGCACTATAAATCTGCATATCCCGTAGCTTTTGGACGATCGACACTGGTTGGGCTGGATTCATCGTGCGGGACATGTCCCATGTGTTTTCTCCTGTCAAGAGTAGTGATAAGCGCTGCACCAGCTAGCGACTGCGTACTGTATGGCGTTTGGAATTCAAGCATTCATACTTATCTCATCTCGCTCGCTCCACGTGACTCGGGTCGGGCAAATAGTAACGCCGGCGTTGCGGCCACCTAACCGGGACCAACCACATAAGGACAACCACTGCTCTCCGCGATAACAGCCAGCCTGGCCAAACGCAACAACGCCTTGCTTCAGTTGCTTCTTGAGATCTTGACTGATCTTGAGCATTTGACTGGGTGTCAGAATCTACACTCTGTCCGATTTCCTTCTTTTCTTTCCCGATCAACCTCAATCTATCCCTCCTCCCTCGTCTGTTTCGCGACTCTCTATACTTCTACCTACCTACCTACCGCAACCAACCCCCGAGATCAGCACCACCACCACCTACTACTACTGCAACCATTACACACAAAATACTACACGGGCTGCGCTCCCATTCGCAGCTCACAGCCTAAATAAAGAAACAATGTTCTCCACCATGCGAACCATCTGCCTCATCGTCGTCTTCACGCTATGTCTCGTCCAATTGGTCCTCGCCGCGGAAGACTACTACAAGATCCTAGAAGTGGATAAGTCGGCTTCGGAAAAGGATATCAAGCGCGCGTATAGAAACTTGAGCAAGAAGTTTCATCCTGATAAGAACCCGTGAGATTATTCTCCCTTTCTTTTTTTATTTTCTCTTGGTGAGAGGATTGGTGAGGGGGGTGTGGATTGGTGTTTGCATGTGGGATGTATATGCTAATCTGTACATGATGTGTGTGTGTAGGGGCGATGAATCCGCGCAAAGGAAATTCGTCGAAATCGCCGAAGCATACGATGTTCTTTCTACTCCATCGACGAGGAAGATCTACGATCAGTATGGACATGAGGGTGTGGAACAGCATCGCCAGGGTGGCTCAGCGGGCCGACAGGCGCATGACCCGTTTGATCTGTTTTCGAGGTTTTTCGGCGGCGGTGGCCATTTTGGACATGCGCCGGGACATCGCAGGGGTCCTGATATGGAGTTGCGGGTTGGATTGCCGTTGAGGGATTTCTATGCCGGGCGGGAGTTTTCGTTTACGGTGGAGAAGCAGCAGATCTGTGATGCATGTGAGGGGACCGGGTCTGCGGATCGCGAAGTCGTGACATGTGATAAGTGTGCTGGGCGGGGAATGGTCATTCAGAAGCATCAGTTGGCGCCGGGAATGTTCCAGCAGGTGCAGATGCATTGTGATAAGTGTGGCGGGCAGGGCAAGATGATCAAGAAGCCGTGTCCGGTTTGTCATGGGCATCGGGTAGTGCGGAATGAGGTGGAGACGTCGGCGACGGTGGAGCCGGGTATGGATAAGGGCATGCGCATTGTGTTTGAGAACGAGGCCGATGAGAGTCCCGATTACATTGCCGGTGATTTGGTGCTGATTCTGGAGGAGAAGGAGCCCGAGATGGGCACCACGGATGAATACCGCAACGATGGGGCGTTCTTTCGCCGGAAGGGCAAGGATCTGTTCTGGAAGGAGGCGCTGTCGCTGCGGGAGGCGTGGATGGGCGAGTGGACGCGCAATATCACGCATTTGGATGGCCATGTTGTTCATCTGGGCCGGAAGCGCGGCGAGGTCGTGCAGCCGCTGTCGGTGGAGACGGTCCAGGGCGAGGGGATGCCGTATTACTCGGATGGCCATCTCCATGACCATGAGGAGGATGAGGAGCCCGGCAATCTATATGTCGAATATACGGTCATTCTGCCCGATCAGATGGAGAGCGGCATGGAAAAGGACTTCTTTGCGCTGTGGGAGAAGTGGCGCAAGAAGAACGGGGTCGATTTGGCACACGACAGTGGGCGACCTATGCCCGCTCCGGTGAAGGACGAGTTATGATATGATAATTCCTCTTCGAGTCACAGACGTGATGTTGTACATTTAGTGAATTAGATAGCTATCCTAGACGTCTCAATAGAGAGTATTCAAATGGCAATCTTGACGTCTCGATGGGAACGACAACCTCGAGTATAGAGAGAGGCATAGCAACATAATCAGGATTCTACATTGACTGCTTGGGAATCAATCTCCTTGCGTACGTAGGTCACGCGAGTCCGAAGTGTCAGATGGTCGATCCAACCCCGCGCCTGGTCTGGATGTCGATGACAGCCAGCTCTTGTGTTACCAATGTTGGGGTAGCCGCGTAATTCATCGATTGGCGTAAGGGTCAGAGTGGCACGTCATTCAGGAATTGTCGGTGATTCGCGCGCTAAACCCGGGATTGCAATGGAATGGCAGCGTGCATGTAAGGTTGGCACATCCCAGATAGAGGAATGGGTGTGATAGACAGAGCCAATCAATCCATCTGTTCAGAATGTCTGGGGAGATCTTTGACCTGACCATCAGAGGGGTCCAAACGGAGCGAGATCGCCACTATCCCACAAACCCCCTGAAAGAGTTTCCAGGGTCTCAAAATCAGGCATCCAGAATGGACTGTCTTCTTCGAGATCAATCCAAGGGGCGATCTGTAAGGCCATTCGCACGCCATGGTCCTGACTGGTCGGGTCCGCTTGTGCTGCTGGGTTCATATCGGGTGCCACGCCAGCGGGGTTTGAATTAGATCGGGGATGATGGTCCCTGAACATTCCTGCATTGGTGCCACCGCTGTGTTGGGCCGTCATTAGCTCTGCCATACCCACCTTTTTGGATGCATTGTTCCCCTCTAGTTTCTCCATAGCCGCATTGACCAGCAGCTCGAATGCATCGCGGTATTTCTTGACCCATTCGGCTCGCTCGCCCATGACGAATAAGACGGTCGAGCAGGCACGGATGTCGTTACTCATTTGGACCGACCAGACTTCGTTCGTGTGCGTCCAGAGGGCATACAGCAGAGTGATCCCGGCCATGAAAACGGTCTGGACGGCAAGGAAGGAGTGACCGTACTCAAGCGTCTGGTGTAACCTCTTGTGAGTCTGGCATGTATTTCCGGCCGCGCGGAGACAGATATGATAGTAGGGGTCCGAAAGAGGAAGCGAGGGGAGGAATGGCTGGATCAGGAGTCGTAAAGCTCGGTTATAGTGCAGCATGGGATAGTCCAGATCGGATCCGCTGAAACGCCGCAGGGCCGATTCCCTCCACTCGTCGAGTTTGAGGAAAAGGCGGTCCATCTTCGAGCGTAGAGTGTGCAGTGGCCGATCAGCCCGATAGATCTTATGCTGGATCTCCGAGTCAATGCGACGCAGTCGCATAAGGAATATAGCAAAAGTCAAGGTTGTAATCCTAGTGGGAGTAGGCGCGGCTAGCAAGGCTGGATCGTGGACGTCGTCGTCGACATCGGCTGGCAAAGGAAGGTCGATGTGTCTGTCTGCAATGCTGAATGGCCGGCCCAGGGACATCGAAACGACGCGTTCCAGGTAATAGACGGTCCAGAACAAACGACGCCGCATCTGCGCAGTGAAGGGGTCCATGTTGATCTCATTTGCCTTTCGATGGAGCCCTAGGTCGATAGCAGTGCGCATGGCCAGGCCCACCATGTACCACATACCCTGACTGGACGCAGAGCGGAGGTGATACACGATCAACAACGCCATAGCTACAATGTTCTCAACGGATCGCATCTCACACATATTCGGTATTTGCTGCAGCCCGGTCACGTAGAATCGCTGACAAGTTGATTAGACCAGACGGGTTCCAGGCAAGCTGGGCAACATACCTCCGGGGAAATATATGTGTAGGTCTCGCTGATCTGGATGGTTGTAGCTCCGATCGCGTACGCAAGATACAGCTGGAAAATGCCAAACCGTTCCTCCTTGGTAAGCTCCTCTCGCTTCTTCTGCGCCAGGCGCCAGCGGGCCTCATGCAGGCGCCATAACTCCGTGCGGTCGAGAAACGGATAGCGGACATGAATCCGGGTTAGATAGGCATGGAGAATCTGGGTTCCCATCTCATCGTTCGGAGGTTCGCTGCCTTGAACCAACCCCTCCTCCGCTCGTGGCGGTCGAATCCGGTCACTGTTTTTACCTTGCTTCTCCACACCAGAAGGCTGAGGGGGCAGACCCGTGGTTCCTTGTCTCGCTGCAGGCCCAGATCTACCAGCTGCAGCTGTTCGTGTGGAGGACAGAGCCTGGTTCCACACCGTAGCTTGAACCATTTCCCCCAGACTTGTCGCCAGGGAGAGGCCTGAGCTGGAGCCCACGTACGCAGGCGCCTCCGAGGAATTGAGCGCAAGGAACCCCACCAACTCCCCCACAGCATTTTGGTCCAGCCCGGTTGCCGAATTCGTTGGCGTGTCCGAATGCTGGGGGGACAGGAGTGCAGCCACTGGATGGGCGACATGGCTGCTGGCGCGGCTACTCAGGGGTCTGGAGTCCAACTGGGACTCAAGGTAGGCGATGCGGTCCTGCAACGCACGGGTGTATCTACCAGCGTCAGCACACCAGTCCACCCAAGATGTGTGGAGGGGGGGAAGGGATGATGAATCCCACTCGTTTTGCACTCCGTTCTCCTGTCGCACGGTGGCTTTGTCACAGATCGCCCCGGCTTTTTGGCAGTTGGAGCAGACAGGGTACTCATTGTCACACTAACGCGCGGCCATTAGCATGGATTGGGGTCCTGACACGACATAATGGAAACAATTACAACACGAATCGGACTCTGTCGATAGGTGGATCCGTCTACTGACTTTCTGCTTCCTGGTCTTACAGCGCGTGCATGCCGTCCGGCCACGCTTCCGAGGGTTGTAGTCCCGCGAAGGAGACGAGGGTCGGGTAGGTGTAGAAGAGCCCGCAAG
The DNA here is from genome assembly GCA_001990825.1 of Aspergillus carbonarius ITEM 5010. Lineage (NCBI taxonomy): Eukaryota > Fungi > Ascomycota > Eurotiomycetes > Eurotiales > Aspergillaceae > Aspergillus > Aspergillus carbonarius. The sequence goes on along the minus strand of KV907507.1, from coordinate 390,419 downwards.
ATCCATGCTAACTATCTCATGATCGTCCACGAGTATGAGGGAGAAAACGCACGAGGACGTCGGTGGCTCGCGTGGGTGACAGCTGGAGTTCAAGGCGCCGCCGCCAAGACCTTTCGGTTCGCCCCGCCAGTTAGCGCCTCGGCCTACCTACTCTGTAGCTACGATCATCTATAGAGTATCTACAGGGGAAGAGAGAGAGAGAGAGAGAGAGAGAGTTATACCACACGTCGGAACTGCTTCGCTGCTAGACATTCAGTATCACGCTCAAACGCCCTCCATGCCGGATCTCAGCATGCGTCAAATCAAGGCATCATTCCCAACCTCATGGCTCAGGCTCCGCTTTCGCATCCCCGCGCGGTGCCATCTGTGTCTCCCTATCCGCTTCAGGTTCAACCACCGGCTTGGCTTGGGCGCCAGTATCCTGAGCGGCAGCCGGCTTCTCGGTCTGTGCTCGTGCCTGCTCTTCTCGTCGCTTCTCTTCCTCTTGCCTCTTCTCTTCTTCGATCTCATGCGGATCCTTGGGTCTCTCCAGCCCCCGGTCACGGAGGAAAATGCATGCAACCAAACAGATTCCAATCAGCGGAACCTGCAGGATGAACACCGAGTGGGAGGCTTTGGCATATGCGCTGAGGATCTGATCCCAGTCGGCGTCGGAAATTCCAGACCTCGATGGGAGCGAGTAGGACGACTGAGCAATGTCTTTGTATCCTGCGGGGAGGTTGGATCGCAGCGTGGCCTGCAAGAGCGCGGCCGACACAGCCAGACCGCATGCGCCTCCTAAGCAGCGGAAGAAGTTCCGGTCCGAGATGACGACGGCTCGCTGCGCCTTGGTACAGTGCGCTTGAAAGGCGACCAAGGTCGGTTGGAAGACGCCACCAACGCCTATCCCAGCGATGGCAACGATGACAGCAATGGCCGCTGGACTGGTGTGCCGGTCAAATAACAACATTAACCCGGCTCCCCTTGGGTACGGTTAGAAGATGCCCAGAAAAGAAAGTTCAACGGGGTCGCTTACAGTGTCCAGAGGAAAAAGCCAGCCCAAATCACCTCTCCGTAACGTTTGCGCCGCGAGATGTACTGACCAGAGCAGATAGAGGACAGCGATTGACAGGCTACCATCGGGGCTGTCAGTGCAGCCGAGACAATCGGAGACCAATCGCGAGCATTCTGGTAGTACAACGGCAGGTAGTAGAGATAGGATTGGTAGACAGCTCCCAGAAGAAAGCTCTGCAAGAACAGGGCACAGATCACATTATTCTGGAAAAACACCACTGCTCATAGATTAGCTACTTCTTCCAACATGGCAACTCTATTGGTGACATACCTGGAAGCATAGGCAACACGGCTACCTTCCATTCGATCAAAATAAATGCAATCAACGCGCACGCTCCAATCGTGAGCATGCTGATGACCATCGCCGAGTCCCAATTAAAGTAAGAACCGCCTCCCGAGATAGGGATGAGCAAGAAGATGATCCCAACGGACGACGCCAGGATACCGTAAAAGTCAATGCGGCGGACATTCTTTCGGAAGCTCCCTTTCTGCGCATTGTTTGGTATCAAGAGATAGCCCACGATGATAGAGCATGCAGAGAGCGGAGATATGAGCCAGAAAAACCCTCGCCAGGTCGAGTCCATTACGAACGCTGCAGCTATGAACGGACCAATAACGTTACCGAGCCCTAGAGCTGCACCCAAGATCCCCTGATACTTGCCCCGATCCTTGAGAGTGACGATGTCAGATACGATAATCATCGTCAGAGAGGTCACACCACCACCAGCTACACCCGCCAATCCTCGAAAGACATAGAACATTGGGGCGTTCTGAGATAGGCCGCACAACAAGTCGGCAATGCAAAGGAGGCCCAAAGCGCAAAGGTAGACTATCTTTCGGCCAAAGATATCAGAGAGTCGGCCATATAACACCGTGAACATGGTGTTGGCAATGAGGGACGAGGTGCCTGCCCACGAGATCGTGTCCTGCGCATTGAGATCGCGAGCAATTGTGGGAAGAGTAACACTGATGCCATTTTGATCAACGAAAGTAATAAGGAGAGAGACTGCCAGACCCGCAAAGACGATCAGTAATTGCCCGATGGGCAAGATGTTGGTCTGATCGTGCAGGGCTTTCTCCGCAGCCTGTTGCCGATTCATTTTTGTGCAGTTTATGCCGATAACGACCTTGAAAAAGCGGCGATTCCAAGCATAGTATTATAGATAAGATGGATAAGAAACTGTTGAATCCGGGGAACCAGTTTCGGTCACGATTATGCTCGGCGGCAACCAGGCCCGGTAAGGGTACAACTTCGGTTTCAGGATATGCGCAAAGCCAATAAATATATGTAGCCGCCACGTACAAGAAAAAGAGCGGCTACCTTATACGATCTGTGTGACAAAAGGCGCCGGATTGTCACCGATTGCCCGCATGCGTCCGAGTCTTTATCACTTCAAATTCATAGGACATCGGAGGCACCGCCAAGGAGGATCTGACCGAGACTCAGCACGGCTGTCAAAAGACCCACTCGTTGACGTTCACGGTCGTTATTGGCTCTGTTACCAACTCGGCCAGGGCCACGGCATCATTCCGCGCCGGAATCACCAGTCAGTTGGCGGATCGAAGGCCAAAGTGGATCTCGCCCGTCGGAGGTGGCCATCCCGGCTGGTCGGACATCCGATGAAGGGCTGGTCGGCCCAGTTGCCGAACCCGCGATCACAGCATCCCCAACCAGGGAGGCCATTTTGATCTTTTTCGGACACCTGGTTGGGGCTATGTGATGATATCGAACTCAACTGCCAAGGGTCAATCAGATATCATAGCATCAACCCCTGCAAGCTGCAGCCCATCCCCCTGACCCACGCTCGGCCAATCCTAAGCACCAATGTTGACAACCTATCCGTTGTGTTCGTAACTAGACCGGCTAATCGTTGGAAACAAGGGGTATGAGGGGCATCAACTGCAGTCGATCCTTGGTACGTAAGATAATATACACGCTTGATGACGAACAGCTGCGACTTTGCATGCAAGGAGTCGCCAACCGATGACGAACTGTCCATATCAAGGGCCAACGTCGAGTAATCTGCCCTCCAGCGATCATCCTGCAGAGCATTTTGTCCTGCACCAAAGTGATGAAACTTACTCTACTTCGTACCTGTCCCTAGAGAAGCACGTCATTGCGGCCATTGGCAGGGGTGTTCGTCGGGTACCCAGTCAGGCTTGGAGCGAGGGTTGAGATGTTGCAGACAATTCCAGGTGTGGCCAAAACCTGCATTGGGGAAACGCAGATCAAGGCATTGGAGACAATGCTCCTTCGGCCACCCTAAGCCGGAAAAAATCTCCTGGGATCACCCCCAACTCTACGCAGAACTATGGGTGTGCATGTGCAAGTGGAACTTCCAGGGTTCCTGCTGTCCAAGGCTGTTGTACGCCACGTGTACTTGCTGCGGAGGTACCTTCAAATCCTGGGCCACCTCCAGCGCGGTTATGACCATCACTGCCTTGGACGGATTGTATCGAAGGACCTGCGCTGGTTGAAGTTGCGCTTTGGCCAGGGCCCGTGTGCTGTGGTAGGTAGTGCCCACCTGTGATGTTCCCATGGTTAGGGAAGAAACTCTGGTTCAAGGCTCCGCAGGTCGCACATGTAAATTCGATTTTGAAGTTTGTTAGGACTAATTGCGGGGTAGCAAGCGGTCCATCATTTGCAGGCTGAGTCTGATTCTTTGGGCGCCCAGCCTCCGGAGAGGGTGTCGGGTTCGAAGCAGGCGCAGAATAGGATGATTGCTGGGCATTGGCAGGGTGGTGAAGTCTATGGCTTAAGGGTGTTGAGTCCGGTGGCGGGACTTCAGGGGGTGGGACTGGGCACGTAGGCTGTCTTTGATGATGTGCGGGAGGCGGTGGCTGCACAGCTTGACTGTTAAGTTGCGAAGGCGAGATAGCAGAGTTGCGATGGACCTCATTCTGAGGGATATTGTCCATCATGGTTGACTGAAGGGTGTCCGCAATCCATCTTTGAGTAGGAAGACCGCTGAAGGTCGAATTATCTGCCGGGCTCTCTAACGGAGGTGGCTGGCTAGCCTGTCGGTCATCTCCGCTAGAGTCATGAGTGTTGGTCCCCTCACTCTGATTGTGAGTTTCTCGTTGCTGCAGCCGAATGAGAGCTCGTTGCGCTTGTCGCATGGAGATATCGTAGCCATGATAACGCTTCACAGCATCCACGACATCTTGCGCCTTGATCTTGTTCTTCATGTCGAAGAGCTTCGGTATTTCGGTCAGAAGAAATCGCACATGCGAGGCCTCTGATCGAGCCGGTGTTTTTGAGGTTGAGGTCGCATTGCGTCGACAACTGTGACTGTCCTGAAGGCTGCTGATGTAAGTCGAGTTCTTGTTCGCGCGGCAGACGACGCGGAAGTAGCAATTGTTCGATGACCGACAGCCTATCACCACACTCTTTTTGTTGCTTCTTGTCACTCGGAGCTCCCAGTGCTGTCTCACTGAGATACTCCGAACCAATCCTTTGAACTCCTCCAAGGAGCTGAACCGTTGGCCCACATGGAGCCCCGAGTACATCTCTGCCATCAGAATGAAGGGTAGTACATAAGCAGGTCGGTCCCGACAATGGTTTCCATCAGTGAGACATGCGTTCCATGTGACTCTGAAGACAGCAACGGATTCCTTGAACTGGTCGATTCGGCATCGTTCGCGTGTAATGCAAGTGTGCTTAGTATTCTCTGACGCAGAGAGCCCAGCTACTAGGTCCAAACAGCCAGATGAACCAATCAATCAGGCAAGTATAGATCAAGGCGGCCAATCTGGATCCTCGGCCAATGGAAGGGAAGCAGCCAGCAGCCAGCAGCCAGCAGCCTGTGGACGGTGGGGGGGGAGAGAGTCGTAGCTGAGTAGGGGCCCTGGAAGGGCCTTGGACCACGCAGCAGCAATGAAGTCGAGGATGGAGCCAGAGTGACGGGGAGGAGGGAGCGCAATGGTATCCAGTCGGAAATAGGAGAGTGGACGATGCCCGCATTATTAAATCGCGGGTGGAGGGAGCAGCAGCGCAGCTGAAGTCGGCGCCCGCCTAGCGCGGATCCCCCGACCGCTCGCATCGGCCGTCGGCCTTTTCCCATTGAAGCTTGCACTATCTTCCCTCGCCCATCGAGGGATCGCGATCAAGTTCGACACTCCCGACGTGGGCTCTCTTGACAAATACTTTATTTTATTTTTACGACCGTCATGGCGTCATATGGTCTTCTGGATCAACCGGACGAAGGTCGAGTGGTTCTAGAGCGAATCCCCCCGTCCCTTTCATCGTACTAATGCCCTTCCAGATGGCCTCCACAAGTCGCGCCTCTTGAACGTCGAAGAAAAGCCATTCAAGCGGATCTCAAAACGCCTCCTGAACAATGATTCAATTGTGGTGTCTAACGCGACCCTCCCTCCCACTCCTCCCCCGGATGGAACGGACGACGATGCGACAGCAGCGGCCGAGGCGGAGAAACAGAAACGGCTCGAGCAATGGCGCCATTTCCATGAAGACGTTGCTTTGGATTTTGCCGCCTTTGAAGGCAGTATTGCACGCATCCAATTCCTCTTGACGAGTAATGAGAAGGAGCGCGAGCGATATGCGGCTGAGAAACTTCGAATCCTTTCTACAATGCAATCGGTACGCGACAACACAGCAGACCTGCGGGTACAGCTAGAAGAAGCACAACGTCTGCTGTCCCTGCGCAAGAGCTACGACGAATTGGCGGAGAAGATAACCAGTAACCGACTTTTGAAGCCGCGGGAAGATCAACAAGCCAATCTACAAAAACTACAGGCAGAAATAAACGAGTTGGAGAAAGAAAGTAAAGAGTATGCACAGACATGGGGGGAACGGCGAGAACAGTTTGGCCGCATTGTTGAAGAAGGAATGCAGCTTCGTCGTCTCATCCGTGACGAAAAAGAGGAGGTCGAGCGCAGAGAAGGCATGCAAGAGGGAGAGGACGGAGATGACGGGGATGTCCCCTCGAAAGGAAAATCTAGCGGGGCTAATACTCCCCGTCATGAGTCCGACAGTCTGACTCCTTCTCAACATAGCCATGACGATCTCAGCCGATCGCCAGCTGCATTGCAAGTGGACAGGACGAGTACAGCTGGCGCAGTGTCGCCTTTGCGACAAATGACTGCAGTAGACGACGAGAAGAAGAGTCCGCCCGATCAGGACACTACGATGGAAGATGAGGGTGAGGTGGCCGAAGAGCTGGAAGAAGGAGAGGAGGTCCAGGATGACCGTACAGATAAAATGGACACTACCTGATTATCGGAGAATTTTTCTACCACTCATTGAGCAAGGAGTCCGGTCGGTGGCGTTCGCATTAGGTGACTATCAAATCGCGTCAATTTTTTGCTTTTATTCAGGGGCGATTTATTAAATATTCCTTCATTATGGCACTAAGTACATGTGCCCAAGAATGGGATGTAGGCCATCTCAGGCGATCTCCCGCTCCGCTGTCCTAGCTTTGGCAATGGCGTCCTTCGCAGCATTAATATGCTCGACATTGCTCTCGAAACCTTTCTTGCCCTCCTCGACCTACAGCAGAAGTTAAAGTTTAGTATTATCCCTGACAATAATAGCATTGTAGGTACTTTGGGCCTGTCGAAATTTGTCACTCACCAGCAGACTATTGAGCTTAGCTATGGCGTCTTCGATCTTCTGCTTCAGTGTCGGAAGGACATTTTTGGTTTCTTCGAGAGCCAGACGCTATCACGACGCTTGTTAGCGATCTCTTTCACGGACCATCACGCATACATAGCAGGGCTTACCTCCTGCTTCAGGGTATATTCCCTGTTTTCATCCTCGTCGCCCTCCTGGGACTCCAGCTTCTTGATCCTCTCTGTCTGCTGCTGCAGCTCGCGGTGATACGATGCCTCTTCTTTGACCAGGCGCTGGACAGATGCCGTGGCGATTTCTAATTGAGAACGAGGAGCCATGGTGATCGACGCTATTGATTCTGGATTAGATATTATGGTACTTTTGCTCAATAATCTGCGGGGAATTAAGAGGAGAATGGCAAGGAATTTTTCTCGTGATAGGTAATCATAGGTAGGCATTTGGCAACTGGGACCGGCCCAACTCCGTAATGATCCAAGGCGGGGAGCTCTATCGGTCCGGTACTGTTGAAGCAGCTCTGATGGGCGCCGCATATAATGAATAGAACGTACCTGTCTGGAGTTGTTGGTAGAATAAATTTTGAGCCAGTTTATTTTAATTGGTGTGCGAATGATAGGTTTCACGAGCTTGACGATGTACTGGGCCCGGCTCGAGGGAGTTTACTGTGTAATGCTGCCCTCGCCCTGCTGCCCCTCGGCGATGATGCTATAGAGGAGCAGTTTGCAGTGTTTGTCTGAGTGGGGAAATAAGCACGTGACCAATGAAGGAAATGTAAAACAACCCAACATGAGAATTAATTCACCACTTTCTTTCAGATTAGCAGCAACAAAAATTCAAATAGCTATCTATCTCCTTATATAATGGGACTTTTAGTCCGACTTATGGTGTTAGATCTTTGAGAATTCCTATCATCAAGCAAAACGTATAACCTAGCCACTATGCGCCACACATCGGCATACTGGTACTTCTCTGCCTAACATAGGCAAATACGGACCAACTGCAGTCTCCATGCATATCTTCCCGGCGTTCGCATTCCCACGTCTTCGTGCAGGCACCCATCTAGTTGCTCAAAAGCATGTCATTTGATGGGCGCGGCTCTTTGGGGGGCAGACCGTTGTCCATGCCATTGGACTTTGGCATCTCCGCAAACCAGGATGGAGGAGAAATTCCTGTCTGCTCATGGATTGTGCTTAGGATGGGGGGCAGACCCTGCATGATGCTTCGAATCGCTGCCATCGAATCCCGAGAGCCGTTACCACTGTCTGATTTCGGTGTCAGAATAGTTATACTATGGTCAGCAGGATGTGGGAAAGAAATGGATTTGATGCTTACCCCCAGTATTCCACGTGGTGATCTTAGGCTGAAGGCCATTGATAGCACGACCATTGGCTTCGGCCAACCTCTCGTAGGTCCCAGTGTCAATCATTCTGTACTGCAAGAACGCTTGAGGGCCACCAAGGACATCGACAAGGGCTCCATATGCCTTTGCCATCTCAAGAGCGCCTTCGGCTTCCCGCTTCTGGGTATAGAAAGCTGCATCAGCTTCATTGCTTTGCCGGTAGTCTGAAAAGAAGTCAGCAACGGCCAGTCCAAGGACCATCGGCAAATAACTTACAGGCTGCATCAGCTTCCATCTTTTGCTTATACAGCTGTGCATCTGCCGCCTTCTGCTCCGTGTAGTAGGCAGCATCGGCCGTTTCCTGGGCCGATTCACGTTCAACCTTACTTTTTGTGACCTGCTCGGCCCTGAGACGTTCCAGCTCCGTCTCCGCGCGCTTGGTTTCAACCTGTTTCTGCAACTCGGCGTCTCTCATTTCCTTCTGGCGCTGAGTAGTAATCTTATTGAGCTGGATATTATAGTCTAGTTCTGTTTCGCGGTTCGTAAGCTCCGAGTCAGCCTTAGCCTTCTCGGCTTTACGTTGTGTTTCTAGAACAGCAGTGTCGGCGTCGATCTTTGAGATCTCCTGCTTTGTCCTGCCCTGCTTTTCGGCCTCGCCAATTTCACCTTTCATGCGGGCCTCGGCAACATCAATCTTGGCCTGGTTGAGGGCTCCTTCGTGAGCCTTACGGCTCAAAAAGGCAAAGTATTCACTTCCAGGGGTATCTTGAAGCTCCTTGACATTGGCATTGTATCTACAGTTTGTTAGCTATAGTCATCTTTCCTGACGAAGGCCTTGGTCTCACATTCTCAGCCCAAATTGCTGGAGCTCATTCTGAACATTTTCAATCACTGTTCAAATGTCAACATACAATGACCCGGCCAGTCTGCCAGTCATCGCCTACCTTTCGTCTTGAAGACTTGTCTCTCCTTGAAAATTTCCTCCATGGACATGCTGGAAACGATCACGCGTGTCTCGCCTTCGATGATTCCTCGTACGATGTCCTGGACATGGTTATGCCTTGCCTGATCGGTTAAGTCCGCTGACTGAGCTGAGGAGGCCTCTTCTGCGCAGCCAGAAAGAAGCAGCGCATATTTCCTAAGCGCTGCTCTCTCATTGTCAGGGCCGATTGTGAACACTGCCGGCAGGGAAAATTGCAACTTCTCAATGGTCATAGCCTGAAGGCTAAGTGAAAAATCATATGGCGCGACTGAGATCCTTGCAAACTGTTCAAAAGTGTGATTAGCATTGCTCCTCACCATACTCGGTTTCAGTCATACTCGCTGCCATGGCATCACCAGAGCTTTCTTGCAGATCTTGATGTCGTCAATCCCGGCTCCAGTGAGCACGAGGTACTCACTTGGTCGAGCGATCGCGTACCTATGACATGAATTATTTAGAGACTGTGTTGGCCTTGCAAGGATATCGGAATTTACCACATCGTTTTAATTTGCGGTATATGAAGCTGTGTATGAAGTCGTGTTTGGGGGCTTAAGAATTGAGTCGGTGCCGGAGTTGATGATGCTAACTATTTCAACTGACTTGTCGGGAGACAGAAAGACAGATATGGGCGAAGACGTGAAAGAGAACGGTATCTCGTTTCCGCTGGCGATGTACCTTTATATGAAGTCGTTCGATTACACAATCACTACAACAACCACTCGAGGCTTTGTCTATCCGATGACACTATGGGGCGCAGCACCTATGGCCATATGACTTCCATTGTAAAGTTCCATGTTCGCGTTTAGTTATACCACGGATAAAGTTTCTTGTTTTTTTGTAGCTACATCCAATCTGGCGACTCAACCTACTATTTAATCACAACATATACACTGTCTTAGCAACGAGGCGATGCACGACGCCCAACGGGACACGCCTCGCTCGCTCAGGCCTGAGGCAAGGCTGCGGAAACGGATTCCGCAGAGGATCATTTGTGACATAAGACAAGGCGATGACAGCCTTCCCAGCATATGATGTTGCAAGCCATGTTGAACGGATCCTAAGTATGGATGTCATCCTACTTTGTTCGTATGTATTCCGAATTTTGACTCGCAGTCAATGTGTTTACGAATGGGTTACTTATCACACTGGCATTGTATTACTTCCTCCTACTCGCCAGAGTGATGCTAGCACCTCACCCTTTTCTCACTCGACTTCCACTGTCTTACATAGTGTTGTGATCACTCGACGATCGCCGCATTTCCGTCTTGTTCAGCCTCGCGGAGAACTCTGCCGTTGGGGATCCATGGGTTCAGCCTCCGCCTGAGAAGTATCTTGACGACGCTGACCATGTTTTCCAGCATTACACACAGTTTCATGAAACGGTTCTCCAAGTCATTGAGCTTGTCATACATCCTGGTGTCCAGCAAGGTCTCGATAAATTTGACATCCCCGCTGTTGGTGGCTACAACGATAGGGTAATCGTAATCTAAATAGCAACCCCTGTGTTTCCACTATTACTGTATTGCCTCGTACCATGAAGATAGATGGTGGAAGTCAGCGTCCAAGCTGAGAAGCCTTTTTGAGAGCTTCGAGTCAAGGCAGAGGTGGGGTATTATGTTGCACGCGGTACTGGCATAGAAAGGAGTTGATCAGGGCTAATAACGCAGGAATCACTCTCACTGGGACATTTATGGTACGTTAGGGCACCAGAAACCTCCCTATTATATGCATCACCTCTGTAGATACTAGGTAGCCCAGAGAGGCTCATGGTGTGGTGGCTGTAGGATGCGATGGCCGGAGTGAGCATGATAGGACGTAAGAGATAGAGAAAGTGCTGCACGAAGAAGTGCGTTGGGTATAACTGAGTCACCTCAGCCCTCTCCAAAGTAAACCGACAGCTTCACGGCGCCATCAAGCACCACCAAGATCGCGAAACACGATATTGTTCCTGGAGAGTGCCTTATCGGACCAGCTGATCATTCCCCGGGCGGTGTCGGCGGCCGCCGGCAGTAACCCACGCCTCCGCCTGACTGGGCGAGTATGAGCCAATGAAAACCGGTGACGCCATCCGGCCGCCTTGGGCCTGACGCAGGCGCATTCACCACGTACAAAGGGCTCAATGGCCTCACGCTCATGGCTTCCTAATCGCCAGTGGCCATCTCACATGCCTCCATCAGCAGCCTCTCACTTCTCCCTTATTTTTGATAATCTTTCCATGCCAGATTTTTGGTTATTTTTTGGTGCCCATCCAGATTCACGACCATGCCGCCGCCATCTCTCCTGCAGCTCTGCACGGCGACTGCGATCAGGAACGTGAAACGTAGGCAGAGCTCAATCCACCCATCGGTTGCTATTCAGACAATATTCTGACCCCTACATCTATCCAGTTTTGAACGATATCGGAAACATGCCCTATACACTTGCTCGTCCATTTCTATTAAAGGTGGAGAGCCCCGAGAAGCTGGTGAGTCCGCGGGACCCCCCGTCCGGCATCAGTGAATGGCCCCTGACTAACTATTGATCTCCCTCACATGACAGAGATCTCTGGAGATGAATTCTCCACACCTTATGCGAGATGACGAGGAGCTCTGGCTCGAGTTTATAAAGCGAGATATCCCACGATGGGAGGAATACGATCTGCCTGAGAGACCCGATTGTTGGTATGACGTATATTGTGATCTTCGGGAACAAGTTCAAAGGGCAGTGGATGAAGATGCTGAAAAGCTGAAGCTGGCTCTAGATGGCATCAGCTCGGAGCGCGAAAAGCACAGTGCCAAATTGGTCACGGATCGACGAATCATCGGTCTTCCCCGAGAGAGACCGACCGCGAAGCAGCGATATGCTTCCTTCGATCGGAGGATGGGCGGAATTGCCCCAGTCTTCTCCTCGTCCAAGTCCGGGATTGGCTCCTCAGACCCTATGGGGTCGCCCGCCTGGACATTTGGTAGACCCCAGGCTCCACGGCAGACACAGAAGAAAAATAGCATCTTCACGGCGACAAGAAGAAATACTGTTCTGACGGTGCCAACAAAGCATCTCAATGACAGAGCAACCCAGGTCAGACAGGCCCCCCGCTCTTTGATCGAGGAACACAGGCGCCCTGCTGAGCCCGCTGTCCCTCGGCGACAGGGTCCCCCAGCTCTGAGAGCGCCCGGTCGGTCGCAGTCGCAGGTTAGTATTGGCTTTGCGAGCCAGAACAACCCGACGATCAACCCTACCTTGCGGGAGAGGGAAGCCCGTTTACGAGCAATGACCTCAGGACGGTCCACTAACCCGCAGGCGCATCCGCCCGGTGCGAGCAGTAGGGCTGTGAGGAACGCACCGGCACCACCGCCTCCAAGGGATCCGTCCGAGTCTGTATCAAAGGGGCCTAGATCCCATCCCAAAGTACAGGCGTCAGATTCGCGCGATAGCAGTGCGACTAGCCCCCAGCTGAAGTCTGGTGTAGCAGACATGCCAGCATCCCCGCCGCAACAACCCCGTCCTCCAGCCGTCCGGAAAAGGCCTGCTCCAAGCCTCTTTATTCAACCCAAGAAAAAGAAAGTAAATTAACAGGACATATCTTGTCTTCCATGGAGGTCCCCTTGCATCGTTAGATATACAGGATTACCCATTATTCATAGGATTGGCGTTCAGCACAGGTTGAGTCGATGGCGTTTCGCAAATGATACCACTGAAGACTTTCTTTCGTTTATTCTCCCTCTCCTTTTGGACATACCCAGGCTCGAGTCGGGCATTTCTTGACCAGGTGTCTCCATCTAGAGGGGCCATATCGAGAACTGGTACCCAGCAGCGTCTTGACGAGGTCTATGCATGCGACGTTCAGTTCTCGAGCGCCCCGTTCTTACATATTCTCCATTCGTGTCTACATTTTCCCTTCTACATAGATACACAAGATACAGTCCTTAGCCTAGAAAGCGATTTAAGTAGATAATCCTCCATTCCCCCCGGTCCAGACAAGGTTTGCTAGATGCCCTCTTCTAAAAAGAAAACTGTCATTACTGCATTGGGTGTAGCTCATTATAAACCGCCCCAGTTGGAAAGCGACATGCGCATAACAACGCTCCGAAGAGTTCAAGATGCCGGCCTGAAAGATAATACAGAGCTCCCTCTCCCTCTCTTTCTCTCTCTCTCCCGCACCCGATCACGCTCACAGGCATCCACCACGGAGAGCAAGCACCAAGTGTAGCGTGGCACCACCTTCCAGGTTATACTCTGACGCAGACTTATCGTCGGCCCTGGTTACCACCCTGCTGTCAGCATAACCATACCCATATCATAGTAACAGAGACACGTACATCTGCTTTCCACCGAAAATCAACCGCTGCTGAACAGGCGGAATACCCTCTTTTTCCTCAACGCGCTCCTTTATCCGGGAAACCTGCGAATTCAGTCAGCCACACTCGAACAAAACAATCCAAGTAGATTTTCCCCCGCCCGATAAGACAGCCGTGATGAGCCCGGCCTTGCACCCCAGCAGCTAAGCTAGGTAGTTGAGCCGCAGCAGATCACACACAGCGGACAAAAGAAACCAAAGAGGTAGATGTACCTTGTAGTCGGGCTCGATGTCCAACTCGATCTCCTTTCCGGTGAGGGTACGGACTCTGTGTTTACGGAGAGACGCGGGTTAGCTGGAGTTGCGCGACGGGGGTGCGTCATGGGTGGATTGGATGGTCTCTGCGGTAGGGGGTGGACATGACACTCACTTGATCAACATTTTGGGTAGATGGCGACTGTAGTAACGATTTTGTTTGCGGGATAAGGGAAAGTAAATGAGGTGGAAGCGTGAGAAGCGACGCTCTAATAGTATATGAAGTGAGGAGCAACAATGTAAGGAAATGACGGTGGTGGATGTTGACTGGATTGGTGACGGAAAGCTTCGGCGGGGTTTTTGGTGGGGCATCAAAATAACGGAGGCCAGCGATAGTAAGCAGTCACTGAGTGCCCCGGACTGAGCCTTGGGGTGGGATGTGCGTCTGTTTG
>KV907507.1:332101-360414 GCA_001990825.1 Aspergillus carbonarius ITEM 5010 | reverse complement strand
AAAGGTGGGTAAGGAAGGGTTCGTTCGGGGTTTCTTTATCTGTTATTACTTGTGCTTGTGGCGCTGCGGGTTTATTCGGAGGGATTAGAGGGGAGGGAGGGAAGGAAGGGAAGGACCTAGGACGTGTGTGTCTGTGAGTTATGGTGGTCAGCTGATTGGAGGGCGGGTCAATGATTAGTACGGAGTACAGGGAGGGGGATGGGTTGGTTGCTTGTGGTTGCTAGGTAGCTAGTAGCAGGGGCTAGGCGCCTTGATTGCTGGGTGGGAATATCTATGTATACTGACAGGCTAGTAAAAAGAAGGGAGGGTCATCTCGTATACAGTCGATTATATTAACTGCCAAACGGCATGGCAAAATAAGTACTCGAATGCGGCACAATCCACGCACCTGGTAATGAGATAATATGTACACACATACATAGATACAAAGCATGGAGCAAGAGCCGGCCATGCAGATGCTAGAGACCGACGCGTGCACCACCACCGGCACCCTCTAATCAAACAAGCTCCCATCCAGAACGACGCATTTCAAACAACAGAAATGAAACCCCCAAAAGTGTATAGTGCGCCGTGCTGATGCATACATAACGTCTTTTAAACTGTGCCGCTCTCCATGCTTTTGCTGCCGGTTCATGATGAAATATCAGGTCGTCACACATCAGTTGGGAAATAGACCAATCGCTAGGTTTTGAAAAATAAGAGCTCCAACAAAGGAAAGACGTTCAAGCAAGAGCTTACTGTCATACGCGGTGTCCATTGACACCAAGGGGGGGGTGCTTGCGCCCGTTGAGGGCTACTGTAGGAGCTACCATCCAACAAAGCAACGGCCACCCAGTCATTCAGTCCCGACTTAGGATCGAATCACATTCAGCCAGAGGCCACGGAACGATGACAGGAGATCCACAGTCTGTCCAAACGGGAGCCAACACGATGAGGTATTGGAGAAAGGCCCACCCGAGAAGCCCAGAGGTCATGCAGTCACGATCAGCTGTCGCGGGTCACCACAGCATCACGCCGTGAATGCTCGCTTGACGAACTCTAGGGCTTTCCGCACCGTCTCGAGGGACCGGCTCTCGGACAGGTCGGATCGACCACCCAGTGTCCGGCGGAAGTACCTGGGCTCCGAAATCTCGACAGTGCCATTATTCCCGGGGCTACGCTTGTGATCCCCGTCCCCCGTATCATTGTCCCCATCAGGGACCACCTTGACGCTCGAACTGACAGATGCTGAGTGGAGACGGGAGCTCAGAGGCAACTGATACTTGACCACGCCACGGACGATCAAGTCAAATTCGTGCTGAAGCACCCGCTCCCACCGTTCTGTCCCGCCTTCTTCCGTCTTGTTGCCGGGACGGGCCAGCCGGATCTGCCCTTTCGACGTTGAAGAAATGTAGTTCCACGGAGACGGCTCGAACGACAGAGGAGAGTCGAACCGGAAGACCCGACCTAGCAGCATTGTCTGCGGATCGCCCGCGGGATCACTTGGGATGGGATCAGTGCCCTTGTCGACACCCCCCTTGGCGTGCTTGGTGTGCACAGACAGCGTTGCATTTGACTGGCAACTCGTACCGCCCGCGCAGCGAGCCCGACGAGCCATCTCGGCGCGTCGCCGGCTTCCCTCCACCCGGGGAAACGGGGTCGAGTCGGAGTCGCGCCACAACTGGTCCGAGCCAACAAACCGACTTTTTGCGAAGATGTTCATATCCATATCATCGATGGTCACGGGGAAGAGGTTCGGATTGATGGCCTGCACGTTCAGATCCAGCATGATCTCCTGCTCCGACGCCAGAACATTCTCAATGTTTAGGATCTCCACGTCCACAAGGGCCTTGGTAGAGGCCACCACAAACGATGTCACGCCGCCGACGAGCAGGAAGAGTAAAAGGCTGATAAGGACACAGGCACCGTAGCGAGCAAAGTACCCACGTTGCCGCTGTTGCATGTATTCCATTTGGCGGAGACTGGCACTGTTGGGGCGCCGGCCACCATGACGGCTCCGGGTCACCCGTGGGGACCCAACCAGCGGCGTCCGCTCGTCATCTGCCCCTTCGGCGTCGAAATCGTACCCGTAGCCATCGTTCGCCTTCTTGGTCCCGCTGATGGTGCGGTAGTTGGGACCCGCGCGAGACCCCGGGTGTCGGGACTGCCGGTACCCGCCGCTGATGAAGTGCCGCGGGGACTTGAGGTGTGTCTGAGACTGAGGGAATGGTGATTCGCTATCAAACAGGGACGGATATAGGTTGTTGTTGCGGCCGAAGCGCCCGATATGGTGGTGACGGGGGGTGTGCGTGCTACCGCCATCGACGCGGGTGTGGCTGCGGGCACTCTCTTCGCCGGGATCGTCCGCCGCGCTGGTGAAGGTATTGTTGGTGAACTTCATGCTGCGCTTGCCGGTCACGCTGTGATTGCCATCCCGGATCCCGGGGCGACTGCGCACCGCCGCCAGCTGATCCACCTGACTGGCCATCGAGGTGGCACTGGGGGTTCGAGAATGGTACCGATTCTGTCGAACAGGGTAGGGGTCCGGGGGGTTGGACTCGTACACAAACGTTTCGTCCGAGTCGGAGACATCGGCTTCGTCCACCGCGCTGGCCACCTTGGCTTCGAAGATATCCGCTTTGGAGGAGGCCGCGCCGCTGGCCAAAGTCGCCGGTTTCCGCGTCCGCTTTTTTTCCTTCTTGGGGCGGATCGTCTCCGTGCTGGGCTTCATGCGCAGGGTGCCCGAATCCACGCGGCCGGTGTTGCCTCGGTCCCCGGTGGCCACGGCCAACGACACCTGGGGAATGGAGCTGACAGTCTCCGTCTCGACAATCATGTTCCGCACCGACCCATCGGCCGGTTTGGCACGGGGCCCACCACTCAACGACGTCGAGGATTGCTTGGGGAGGAGCGCATTGGTCCCGCGGGGGCCTGACGCAGCATGACGGCGATAGCCCTCCATTGGCTCGGAGCTCTTGTTCCCCCCACTATCGCTACCACTCTCATTACTGATCCGCGAAGCCTTGGGCGTGGCGTCTTCATCGATCTTTTGTAACTGAGATTCCTCGCTCAGGGGGCGGTTCAGGACGGTATCGGTTGAGGGGGTGGACTGATCACTGGCCATCTCCTGGACGGTTTCCAGAGCCGACCCCTGACCGTTGACCCCCCGATTCACGGGGCGGGGGGCAGTCCGGTCTGGCTTCGCCGCATGGTCATCGGGTAGAGGCCCCGACCGTTTAATGGAGGTATTCGGGAGAGTAGGTTCCTGATCCGACCGCCGTGTTGTGGCCCATAATGGCATGGTGGACTTATCCGGACTGGGCACATCGGAAAACGATTCGGCATTGGGGGGTGGGCTGAGGACGGGAGGTCTGCTGTTCTGGGACAGCGCTCGTTGCACGACGGTGGCGGAGGGGAGCGTGCCCGAGCCAGTATTGGCAGTCGCGATGGAACGATTCGGGCTGCGATCGACACTGCCTTTGCGGGATCGCGAGGAGAGACGAGGGTTGGCACTGGTATTGCGCGGACGACGAGAGGACCGGACGGGGGAGGACTCGCGGGAGGATATAGCTGAGTTGGTCGTCGAGGTTGAGGCGGCGGCGCCAGGAACCGCATGCGAGAATTTAGGCAGTTGTGACGCGGCGGAGCCCTGTGCTTGGGATCTAAAAGTTGAACGTGGCACTTCCATCATGTCACTTTCACTGGCAGATCGGCGTGGTGCAGACAAGGCAGCCTCATCACCGTGGGCTATACGAGATCCACCAGCGGTCCCATTGGGATAAGGTGACCTCCCGGACTCCGCCGCCATGATCTCTGCCGAGTCAGAGCTTGCTGACTAGACCTTCCGAAATCACGAAGTCCGAGAGGGAACCAGGGACAAGGGTCCGTACAGGGAAAAAAAAAAAAAAAAAAAAGGGAAAAGGAAATTCAAATAATGAAGTATCGGTGAGCCACCAACCGGCGGGAAACCCGGGACCAAAGGGGGAAATGAAGAGAAAACAAAAACACACGGGGTGTCAGGAGATTCGGGGCTCGAAAAACGGCGAGAGCTAAGTGGCCGCCGCGTCGGAGTGAAGACAGTGGGCGTCTGTTTGTCGTACCAAACCACGTTACACAGTCAACAGAGGGCGAGGGCGAATGGACGATAGCCACATGCTGCTGCCGGCCTTAAGATTACCGGGTGGGAGAGAGGAGGAGGAGGAGGAGTATCGACACCGCGAGGAGGGGAGGGGAGGGGAAGGGAGGGGAGGACGTGGTGGTGGTGGTGGTGGTGGTGAGGACGAGGGGAAGAGATGCAGCAGCCACCGCGCGGAGGGAAATGTTGTTGTTTCGCCAGGACTTCAGGAAACCAAGTAATAATCCAGGCAGACCGAAGTCGTCAACGCGGGCGCAGCCGTGCACATAACTCGATCAGAAGACGGTGAGATGGAACGTCTAGAACAAACACCGAGCGCCTTAGCTCACGGGGAGGAACGGTGTCGATCCAGAGAGAGCCAATGTCGGGTTGGCTGGAGCGAGGCGTGCGGGAGGCGGACGGTTGTGGATGGCGGATGCGATTGGGTAGCTGGCGGGAGGAATGGCGGACGACAGGCAGGTTTCGACAGGCTGTCAGACGCAAGGAATCGCAAGGTCAGACAGTGTCAAGATGTTTTCGCTGTTCGCTGTTCGCTGTTCGCTGTTCGCTGTTCGCTGTTCGCTGTTCGCTGTTCGCTCGCAATTGGGATTGAGGCCGACCGAAGGCGCAATCCGTCAAGCCATCGATGCGCAGTAGTCTCCAGCCAACAAGCGAGCTAGTTGTTTGTTTAGTGAGAACTAAGAGCGAACCGAGACCCGGTCGCCAGTAACCGGGGCATCCAGCAGAGCCCAGCAGAGACCAGCAGAGACCAGCAGAGACCAGCAGAGACCAGCAGAGACCAGCAGAGACCAGCAGAGACCAGCAGAGTTCAACCAAGTCCAGCAGGCCCGGCAGTCGACGGTCAGGCAGGACTAAGGCCGTAGTGGACGGGCTAAGGCAGCAGAAGAAGTCAGAATCGAATCGTCGAGGGGACCCGATCGGCCAGTCAGGGGAGGGCCCCGCGAGACCCAATGATAGCCGCCCACGTCAAGGAACGGGAAGTTCAGTCCAGGCAGCCGGTGGACCGCTGCACTGACCAGGGGGGGGGAAAAAGAAGAAGAAGGGAAAAAAAACAAAAAAAAGAAAAAGGAGAAAAGGACAAGAAGAAGAAGAAGAGGTATAAGTAGAAGAAGACGGGAAGAATAGAGGAGGGAACGAGTGAGAGAAACCGGAGACCAGAGGGAAGCCCCGAAGGGAGGAGAAAAGGCAAAGACGGGAGGGTAGGTTAGTTGGTGGAGGAGCTGAAACTGGCCGAACCCTCGGGGGCTGCTCGTACGGGCGGTGACCTCCGCGGCGGTAATCTTACGGGCAACAGGGCGGATGGGGACTCGCTCTCCTCCGTACGTGACCATACGGGACGGTCACGGTCATGGCAGAACTCAGCCCATCCGGCCGGGTCATGATGACTTCATCCGGCCGGGCGTTCCTTCTTCCCTGGCATGGATTTTGGATTGGGATTTCCCTGGCCCCGTCGCCAATCGGTGGAAGGAAGCTCCGTCGGATCTCGAAACTGCTCCTCCACCCACGTGCTATCGAGACCAACCCCGAGTCATGACATACTAGGTACCTAGAGACGCAAGGACCATCGAGCAGAAAGACCAACAATCCCCGGAGACACCCAACCCAGAGCGGCGAAACAGGCCCCCGGCCAGCCAGCCTACTCCCCGAGTAGCCTAGCAGGGCTCAGGTGGGAGGTTGGTAAACCAGCTGTGAGAGGGAGAGGGGGGGAAATAGCTGGGGCTGGTAAAGCTTAGTGGACTACGCGCAGGTTCCTGACTGGGGACCTGCAACACGGGATAGACGAACACTTCATGGTCTCATCATGTACATCCATACAATCACAGTTATACAACAACATGAGAAGAAGGGAAAAGAGAAACCACGGCCGTCATATCGTCAGCTCTAAGGTGGATATTGGGCATCATCATAGGCATCATAAATGTAGCACACACAAAATTAAAAAAAAAAAAAAAAAAAAAAAAAAAAAAATGAAAAGAAAATAGGCGAAAAAAAAGAGGATATCAAACAGGGGATATAGTCAAACAGAAATAACACGCTCCAAGCATTTTTCCAAACATTATTCATTACCATTTTGGATTCCGGCTTCCGTCCATCCGGCCGGATCCTAGACCCTGACGCCTCCAGTGCTGTAGCCAATGAAAACAAGAAAAAAAAAAGAAATCGTGGGAACTCTCAGAGCTAATTGGATCTGGTTCCTAGCAAAGAGTTCGGTCGCCATCCTCCATCCTCCAAAGACCATGAGCCGACGGACCTGAGTGTGACGCCTCAGATCACATTGCTCATGTCCATGGTCGAGGACGGGGCGATGCTGTGAACCGACCTCGACGTATCCAGGGACATGCGATCACCACTGAGCATCTTGACCACCTTCTTGTCCTTGTTGGGCCGGGCGATGAGCACTTGCGCCGGGCAGACTACCACTTCGTCGTCGCCTTCGCCCCGGTCATTGCCCTTCTTTACCACCAGCGGGAACAGGACGACCCGTACCACCGCCTGCTGCGATTCCAGCACGTCATTCGAGATCGTTTCACCACTGCGCTCATTCATCAAGGAGGCGTTAAAGTAGACCTGCCGGGCAAGATCCCCGTTAGTGTCATATTCGGGCTGCAGCGGTGGTAGCATGATGTATTCCGCCAGCTGCGTGCGCATCTCGATAGACAAATGGACCGCGACTCGGAGCACCTTGCGAAGGGAGTCTAGAAGCTGGGCCTCGACATTCGTCGGTGGCGGGAGGAGACGCGACAGGGTGTCGAATATCTCCAGAGCCACAGCTTCGGTGTCGCTCTCACGCTGCTTCGAGAAGGTGGGTCGCTTCGAGAGCAGCGTCAGGGTAGTGGCTCGCCACCGATGGATAGCGCTGCGCGGGCCAATGTCGGCCAGTTGTTTCTCCAGAGACTTGAGCTTCTGCCGTTGCTCGCGATCCATGCCGAACAGATATCGGGTGAAAATAAATTCCCACACCATTGTCATGACAACTGACATGAACACATCTCGGCGACGAACTCGGTCGGCGAGGTAGGCGTCTGCATCGGAACCATCCAGGATGGCATTGTCGAACCGGTCGGCGATTTTTTCATCTTGCAGGTCGCCGAGCTTGCGGCAGCGACGATGATCGGAATGCTTGGAAAAACGGAGGACCCACTGCTGCACATGACCACATAGTTTCTGGCACGCAGCATCAAAGTAGTCCTCGTCGCGGAAGACAAGGACGTCGTCCTGCATGGCCGCTGCGATCTGTTGTTGTAGCTGTTTCACCTTGTCGCGGGCAGTCTCCAGGTCCTCCCGCAGCCGTCGCAGTTCCATATCCTTTTGTGCCAACGCTGCGTCCACCTCTTGTCGCACTCGATCGTGCATTTCCGCCGACAGCTGTTGGTTCTGCGAGCGCAGTTCGTCGACTTGACGATTGAACGTGTCCTGCATCACCTGGACCTCCTGCGCGTGAGTGGCAGTGAGGTTAGAGCTTGTGTTCGCCAGCCCCTCATTTTCTTCCGTTAGCCGGGCCACCTCCTTCTGGAACCACTCCAGCGAGCTCTTCAATTGTTCAACCTCCGCTGCTCTGTCCCGCAAATCGGCGTCGCGGTTGTTGAGTGCATGGTCGCTCTTGCGTCGAGCGACGCTGACGTTCCGGAGTTTATCTTCCGCTTCATCTCGAGCCGCGGCCAGGAGGCGATTCTCGGAGATGAGTCGGTCGAGACGACTCTCGAGTTCTTGTAAATGTTGCATGCTTCGACGGTGCCGGACGCTGGGCGGTCGGCTAGGCGACCGGGGCGAGCTGGGCGTCTCACCCCAACCCTCCTACGACGGTCAGCCACGACGGAATGAGGGGGGTTATTGGGGGTTCGAGGAGACGAGAGGTGCACTTACGTAGACATCCGTCATGGTTCGAAGGGGGCGCTTGCCCTTGTCCGTGACGGGGTCGTAGGAGGAAGAAGAGGCGATGCGCTCGAGGTTGAGGTCCGACGCCGAGGAAGCGGGAGGCTGGGCCTTGGGCTCTGATTGGTCGTCGTCGCCCGGCGGCCCTTGACTGGCTGCCGCCCGCAAATCGCCGCTGGCGCTGCGCGAACTGCGCCGCAGCGACCGCGTGAGCTCCTGGATGCTCTGCACGCTTCGCACGCTGCTCGGCCACAGAACCGGCTTGCCCTGTTCCGGCGTCCGGAGCCCCTCGGCCGGCCAAGCGCTGTCCGCCACTCGACTCTCCGGTCTACGCTTCTTGACATCCACGTCCGCGGTCTCGTCCAACAGTGTGTCCTTATCCGGGGTGGGCCAGGCCTGACGTGCCAACGCATTGGCGGTGAACTTCCGGACCGGGGTTTCGGGACGAGGAAGCACATGCTCGGGCTTCATCTCCAGACGGGGCGTGCCGCGTCCGTGACCCACGGTTCTTGCGCCGGTGGATCGCTCCGCTCGACCTCTTGGCTCATCCTCGTCGATCGTTTGCAATGGCGTCCGTGGAGGCGACACTGTCTCTCGCTCCACGCCGGGTGATCCTTCGAGCTGTGGCGGCTGTGGCGAGGGCGTCCGTGCCTGAGTGCTCGGTTCAACCTCCAACGACCACGGCCGCAGTGGTTGATTATGTCGTCCATGAATGGACGGGCTGCGCCGTAGCTCGCACGTTGGGCTAGGCCGTGACGGTTGTTGTTCGATATCCGTATCGATTCGGGGTGAAGATCGAACAAGTACCGATTGTCGCTCATGCATGGGCAACGGAGCATACAGCGGAGCCTCGTGGTGAGTGGAGAGATTGGGTCTCGGTGCTTCAGCCTCAATGTCTTCGGGAGTCTCTTTATCCTTGTCTTCTCCCCACCGTATGTCAATTTGCCTGGGTTCCTCGTTTGGTCCGTCCGAAAGCACAGAAACGTTATATGAGGGGTCTGCTTCAACCTCAAGCACAGGCTCGACAGGTGTAGGATGCAGCTCAGGCTCTATCGATGCCGACTCTTCTGAATGACCCTGTTCCGTAGGTTTAACATCGCCCTGCGCCGACGAAGGGTAGTCGGCCGTGGTAGCGATGGGCGCTTCCAAGACATTCTCGCTGTCGCGATTCGCTCCCTTGTGAATAGTCTCTTCCTCAGCCCCGTCTTTTGCTGACCCGGACGCCTCGACTAGCGTAGGTCGACGGAAAAACCCTCGCTCCAGCTCGGGAAAGATGCTGGCAATCTTGCTCTGCTGGTGCGAGTCTGCCCCAAGAGATTCGGTGCTTGGCTTCGACAGAGCAGAGCTTCCCATTTCGCGTACGGTATGCTCTGAGGCTAGCTCATGGGTAGTGGTACCTTCCTCAAGTACGGCCTGTGTCTCCACTTCGTGCCCAGGGCTGCCATCGGTTGCTTCAGAGGGGGCCTGCTCCTTTTCGCCTCGTTTCTGCTGGAATGCCCTGGCGTGTTTTGCTTTTCTGACTGCAGCTGACACATTCAGACGCCGGGTCACACCTTCGGGAGTAGCAGACTCATCAAACTCTGCAATGCCTGGCTCGAATGGAATTGGACGAGCCTCGGGGGATGAATCGGGTGATTGTTCCGTAGAATCAACCTGGCTCTTCTCCCAGTCTATTGTAGGCCAAGAGTCGTCATCTTGTGCGCGTTGCTCCCAAGCCAGGGTCCCGGCCGTCTGTGCTGAAGGACTGGTGTCTTGCTTGTAGGATGGCTTGGATCCTGGGTCTTTGCCGTCAAGACTTTGGTTTCCCTTACGCTTCTTCTTTTCTGCTTTCCGAGAGAGCGATCTTGAAGGGAGACTAGTTTCCTTCGGCTGTTCAGCAGCCAGGGTATCTGGTGATTCAGTAACTTGCTCCTGGACCAAGTTCAGGTCATCAGCAGCACCAGCTTCAACTTCTGGCTGCGGTTGATTTGCCGACTCAACAAGCTCCTCCTCGGCCGTCTGCTTAGCCTTCCTCCGCTCTTCCTTCGACGGCTTCTTTGTCAAAGGGAGGGCGACATGCGCCTGTTCCGGAAGCATCTCTGGCAACTCTTCAACAGTTTCAGGGCCATCCTTTTCTTCCAGTGCTTCAGTGGCTGGCTCCGTATTGACCTTTCCTTCATATTCTTGCTGGAGAACCGCATGACCTTCTACAACTGGCACCTCTTTGAGTTGGCTAGATCCCTCTGCTGTAATGTCTGCTGCCTCCTCAACCTGCGGTGTCTCAAATTGTTCCTTGTCCTCACCGTCTTGCATAAAACAACCTTCCCATTCCTTCTCCCGCGCTTCTTCCACGATATTGCTCGGCTCTTCAGCAGGAATTTGAGCGAAAGTAGGTATATCTGTCCACTCGTCTACACCTTTCTCTGCGGCAACTGTCCCTTCAGCCGGAGTAAGCGTGAAGGCATCCTGTTCTTCCTTGGCCTGTTTCTTTGCCTTCTTCTTTTTCTTCTTGGATTCTTTGCGAATAAGGGGTGTCTCCGGAGGTGTTTCCTCTTCAACCATTTCCCTCGAAGCCTCCGTTGTTGTTTCGGCAGCAGATGGGATGATATTGTAGTCACCAGTGAGCTCCTTGTCCGGAGACGTTTGCTCCAACAGCATTGCCGGTGATTTCAGAGCGTCTGGTGTTTGCCCGGGAGACTTGTCATACGAAGTGGCGAGCCCAGATTCTGCAGCTAGCTCACTAGGCCTTTCTTCTAGGACAGCATCATCTCGTATTGAATGAAATTTGTCTTTGCACTCTCCGGATTCGTAAGGCTGTTCGGGAGGTGTTTCTGTCACCTCCCGTGAGTCGAAGATCTGATTGTCTGGGGCTGCTTCGCTCTGAACAAGGACTTCCACCACTTCCTGTGGCTCAGATTTCTCTTTTGCTTGAATGGAACCCTCCCTCCTGTTTTTCTTGTTTTTCTTCTTCTTGGCGACCGGGTCGATTGGCATTTCCCAAGCATGGGTTAAGGAATCTGCCTCAGCAAACTCCGAAATACCGGCTTCAGGAATAGAAGATTCCTCAGGTGTGTCTTCCTTGGGAAATTCCATGGTGGTTGCGGGATATGAATGGTGCACGTTATCATCGTGATTAGACTCAATTGGGGGGCCGTTCAGGACGTCCATCTCGTCTTCCTGACCCTCAGCAGCGGCAATTGGCTCAGGATTGTATGATGTTGCCGCATCCTCGTTCGTTTGCGATACAACTCGCCTAAGTGGTGCGTCTAGAGCGAGAACAGATGCTGTGCTTGCTGCTGTGGGTTTTGTCAAGTCGTCAGGAGGAACTGTATCCGTCGCCTGCTCATTGTCCTGTGTTGCGGCACTCTGCTCAGGTTCCTGTATGTTGGCTGCCCGTTGTGCCTGGCGCTGTTTCTTTTTCTCTTTTCTGCTTCTCTTCTTCGATGGCACATCAGTTGTGGAGGATATTATCTCAGGTGCCTGTTCAATTGGCACTGTTTCTTGCGTAGTTCCCGATGCTTGCATAGATGTTCCTGCACCCATATCTGGAACGTCGCTCGCCGACCCGTTTCTCCCTTCAGCACTAAGTGACTGTTCATCATTGGCAGCTTTTTCGTCATTCTGCCTTATATCCTCGATTGGTGGTTGCTCCGTATCCTTTGTCTCCCGATCGACAGCTTCGGGCTCATTTTCCTCGCTACTGAACTCTCCTCCTGCCTGAATTGACAGTGCCCCGGTCCCATAATTGGCATTCTCCATATTTTCAGCTGGTTTTGTGACGACGTCCTCGTGTACATCACCCGATTCCTTCACTTCGTTGACTGTCGACGATTCAGTTTGATTTGGCACATTGGCGTCCAGCTCGGCGGATATGTGCCCTTCGTCGGAGGGAAGGGGAACAGGGCCGCCTTCGCTTTTCTCAGGCTCGAGTTGGGGTGGATAAGCGGATGAAGTCGCTTGTTCTTGCTCTACCTGCGGAGATACCATGTCATCAGTCCAAATCATATCTTCATCGGTTTTGCCGTGGTTTTCGGTGCCGTGGGACTGATTGTCTTTACCGTCATCTTCAGCAGGTATATGCGCCGTCTCGAGCGATGGTTCCGCGGGCGTGGTTTCGCTAGGAAGTTGAACCTCGCTCGCATCAAGAGTCTCTTCCGCAGCAGCTGCTTTAGGCAGCTCCGCGGCAGATTCCACAGCATCGGCTAGGATTTTGGACTGCCGTCTCTTTTCTTTCTTTGCCTTCTTCCTCGCCTTAGCCGACATGGGAGGGAAATCATCCTCGAGCTTCTCTGGTGGTTGGGCCGTTTCCTCGGATTCCTTCGATTCCGTCACGTCAACTACTGTACTGTCGATGCGCGTCTCAGGCTCAACTGCAATTTCAGGTTCGGCAGGAGCATCGGGTTCAACGGGAGTGACTGGCTCGCTCGGGGCATTATTGATGCCAGGGTCGGGGGTCGCCGCATCAGCGTCTTCAATCGCCTCTCCATTCGTGCTCTTCTTCTTCTTCTTCTTCTTTTTCTTCTTGGAATTGGAAGATCCAGGCTCTTGCTCAGCATTGCCAGTGGTAGATTGAGGATCAGTTTCCGTGATAGAAGACTGCGCAATATCGGCTTTTGGACTAGATTCGGTCTGTAATGTTTCAACCGTCCCAGCGACTCCCGCATCCGGTTCCAGTTCGCTGCTTTCCCCAGCTTCTTTAAGAGTAACAGAAGCATCTGTATTTGAGTCAGAGCCTGGGGCTTCTTGCGTGGGGTCGACATCTGTTGACGGCAGGTGCGCTTCCTGAGGAGCTAATTGATCTTCTGACTTGTCGACTTGGTCTTCAGCTGTAGACTCAATCGACTGTTGCGTATCATCCCGAGGGCCAGGTGCAGGAGTCACTATGGCTTGACTCTCTTCGGACAAAGCAGGCATTTCTTCGACCGGCTCCATGGAAGCTGGCTCAGTCTGCTGAAGCTCTGCAACTCCGTCATCGGTAGTGTCTTGTTCCGGTTCAGTGAGGAAACTATCTCCGGGCTTTATCACATCTCCCTGTTCGGGGGTTTCGCTAGCGTCCACCACAGCATCATTGGGCTCGATTGATTGTAACGTCGGTTCTTCAGCCGCGAAGGAGACAGACTTCCGCTTTTTCCTATCCTTCTTCGCCTTCTTCTTAGACATTGGTGTGTGGGCTTCTTGAACAGGTTCAGTCAGTTGATTGTCAAGCTCTTTGACCTCCTCTTCCGCCTGTTTCAGAGTGTCATCGGATTTGCCAATATCATCAGCCACAGCAGAGGTGTCTACATTCTCGGAAGTATCGATAAGGGTATTGTCTGCCTCAGGGACGGCTTCGATGCTGTCGTCTTCTTGGGCGGGAGCAGGCTGGGCCTCATCGATAGTAATTGACTGACGCTTTTTCTTCTTTTTCTTCTCCTTCTTCGACTTCGTAGTTGATGAAGTTTGAACGTCTTCTTGAATAGGCTCTTGTAGACCAACACCTGCAATTGAAGCCTCATCCCCTCTATCCTTGGTAGTCACGTCTGCTGGAACTTCTTCCTGAGTGGCCTCTATACTAGTAGCAATGTCGTTCTGTGGTTCGGCAACTTCAATGGCTGCTGTGTCTGCCTCAGACACCTGCTCACTGGGGAAGCCACCCTCAGCAGCATTTCCCTCTTCCAGAGGCTCTTCACTTGAAGGTTCAGGCATCTCTTCCGCTGGATCAGTTGACTCGGCGTTTTCCTCCAAGGGCTCGTCGCTTGGAAGAGCAGTTTCCACCGCATCTTGAGTTTCAGATGCTAGAGTCTTCGACTCTGTCGCACCCACCCCTCCAGCCGCAGAGCTTCCTTCAGTGGCATCAATATGTTGATCCTGAGCTGGAACAACATAAGGTTCGGATAACTCATTAGTTGAAGGCTGTGGCTCAGTCTCAGTGGGTGCCAGGTCGTTGAACTGTTCCCCTGCGGGGTGTGCAGATTCAGTGTTCTCCGTTGTCACCTCATCAACTGCTGTGGAGCCTACAGTTGTACTTTCAGGCAAAGCGCCGGGCGGTAGGGCAATTGGGATCGCAGAAGCGGTTTCTTCAGCAGCGGCGTCCTTAGATTGCTCTAGAGCGAGCTCTTCGGCGATTATTGGCTTGTGGTTTGTAGTAAGTTCAACTTTTGCGGGCTCTAGAAGAGTACTCGGCTCCTCGGACGGTAACTCAGCTGTTGGAGCATCCTCGGGGACCGCCACAGATTCAGAAGCCGGCGTGCTGTTAATTGACTCGGGCTGCTGCTTCTGTTGTTTTTTCTTTTCCTTCTTTGCCTTCTTCCTCTGAGCCGCAGTCATGGGGGCAGGAGCTTCAATCGTTTGCTCTTCCAGAGCTCCAGTTGCATCGACAGTTTCTGGGTCTTGGATTGGCTCTTGCTGCTCTTGCTCCTGATCGGCAGGGGCAGGGGTCTTTTCGGCAGCGAGAGGCGCTTCCGCAATTGCAATCGTAGGATCGGTATTGTCTAACGAAGGCTGGGCCGGTGTCGGGCTCTCATCGGACGTTGCTGGTTGGCTTTGTCTCTTCTTCTTGGGCTTCTTGCTCTTCTTGCCAGTCGGTGTAGAGCTCCCCGCTTCTAATTCAAGGTCGGGTCCAGGCTCCGGCTCGACCGCTGATTGATCGGGCACATGTGGTGCGTTGTCATTGGCCTCGAGCTTCTCCACCGGCAGGGTTGTGGCAGTACTAGGTCTACTAATAGTAGTAGGGACGGTGGCATCCGCGAGGGGTTCCGCTAGAGCTTCCTCGGCGACATCCATCGGTTGGGGTTCCTCGGGCTCGCCCTGGGCGGCGGCGGATGGCACCTCACCGCTTGTTTGGAGGAGCGGGGACTCGGCGGAGTCTTCTTGACTGGCCTCGGGCGGTTCAGGCTGAGGGTCGGTCAGGCCAGAAGATTTGCGATTCTTCTTATTCTTCTTGCTCTTCTTCTTCGATTGCTTTCCCACGGTCTCTTCCGGCTTGTCTTCCGGCTTGTCTTCCCGGACATCTTCCCGGACGTCTTCTACCAAATCGCCTGTTTGAGGGTCTTCGGCAGAGCTTCCAACTGGCAGTGTTTCGTTTCCCTCGGCTTCAGGCTCATGGCTTGGCTCTTTGCTTTTCTTGTCGCGAGCCTCCTCTGGCAGCTTTAGCTCCGGCCCTTCGTCACGAGCCGCGGCTGGCTCGGTCCCAGTATCAGGTACAGCTTCAGCCTCCCTTGCAGCTTCGGTTTCCGGCGCAGCATCGGCCTCCAGCACAGCTTCAGTCTCCGACACAGCTTCAGTCTCCGTAGCAGCTTGAGTCTCGACGACTACCTCGGCCTCAACCTCAGGTACGGATTCAGCCGAAGTTGACTGCGGAATACAAGCCTGTTCTGTTACTGGAGAGGCCTCGGCGTTGCTCTTGCGCTTGTTTTTCTTCTTCTTTCTGCTGCTTGTGCGTGACAAGGAAGGCTCTGATTCCACAGGCGCCGGCTGAGAAACTTCGCCCATTACAGTAGGCTCAGGTGCCGGGTGCGCTTGGTCGATCGAAGCAGGTAAATCCGCGAGTACTATGTTGTCCTTCGGAGACTTGTCTTGGGCAGCTGTGACGTCTTGTTCTACCGTATCCTTAGCCAGGTGCTCTTCCCCGGCCTCCATCTCTGTTTGTTTGCCTTCGACTTGACGCAGCTGCTCTGTTTCTCTCTCGAGTGCAACCGGCTCAGATCGAGCGACTTCGTTGTCAGCGGAAACCTCCTGTGGACTTTCTCCTGGCACTTTGTTCTCCACATCAGCACTCGGAGAAGTGTCCTCGGCCTCGCGCTCTGAAGGTGGAGCCTCATGCTCGTTCGGTTCCGCGACATTTTCAATGGTGTCTTGGATCTCTCTTTGAGTGGACGCGAGTTCCGTATTAATAGCTGTAGCCTCCTCAGGAGATTGTAGGTCCTTGTTTTCTTCTGCAGCTTCTGTAACATAGCCGGCGGTATTAACCAACGACGTTTCTGGCACATGAGCTACTGTCGGTTCGTCCGGATTCTCTGGAGTACTAGACTGAGCCTCATCGGCTTTCTCGAGGTTTACTCCTTCCTCGGAAGGCTCCAACTCCTCCACGGTCGTAGGATTCTCCATTGTTGTTTTAACAGGCTCCTCGCTTGGATTTGCCTCCTCTGCCGTAGCAGCTTCATCAAGGGGTGCCTTGGTCTCAACATCTTTAGGCTCGTCACTCGTGTCTGGTTTTTCCTCAATGCTAGCTTCTTCAACTAGCTTGGCTGCTTCGAGACCCTCAGAAGGTTCCATAATCTCGGTCTGATCTTCCGTAACCGCAGGTTCTTTAGCAGTCTCGGTTTCAGAGGATCCTTCGATGCTCAAGTCTGGAGCGGCGTTCTTGCTCTTCCTCTTCTTTTTCTTGGCTTTCTTGGAAGAGACTGTTGCATCTGAAAGTGTCTCTGAGACGTCAACAGCAGGTACCGCTTCAGACGCCGGCGCGTCTTTCTGTGGTTCAGGAGCATAGAAGGGTTCTTCCGTCTTGGAGTCCTCCAGCACCGGTTCCTCTTCTAGGATCGTAGGCTGCTCCGGTGCCGGTGTTTCTCGACATATAGATTCATTTGACTGTCCGGCTTCTGCAGGGTGTTCTATTGCCGATGTGTCTGGGTCCGCAGAATCTCGCGACTGTTCGTTTTCTACAAGATACTCATCCGGCACTGGGACTTGCTCGCCCAGTTGTGATGCCTGAGGTTCCGGCTCGGTTGGCTTCTCGATCTCGATAGCAGTCTCACGAGGGTCCAAGACCTGTTCTAGAGGTGATGCTTCCTGAAGTCCGGAATTGATCGGCATCTCGTCTTCCGCAACGGACTCTTCAGTCAGGGTAGTTTGTTCAGCCAGCGGTGACACCTGAGGTTCAGATTCTGCTACCTTCTCAGCTTCCACAGATCCGGGGGCGGTTTCTGTACTGGCCTCTTCCGTAGCGTCGGCTAGCTCCTCTCGTGCTGGAGAATCCTCCAACTTCTCGGCTTCTGTAGGTTTAATGGCAGTTTCTGCGGTAGGCTCTTCGGTTGAGGCAGTTGGCTCAGCCAGTTTTGACAATTGAGGTTCAGACTCTACTGCTTCTTCAAAGCCCGCAGACCCGGGGGCAATTTCTGCGCCCGATCCTTCAGGCACGGCAGCCTGTTCCCTAGATGTTGTCTCCTGAGGACCAGACTCTGCCACATTCTCGGATGCCACAGATTCATAGGCAGTTTCCGCAACCAGCTCCTCAACTACCGGAGCCACTTCAGCTAATACTGGCTCTTGGGGCCCGGACTCTGCGGCCTTCTCACTTTCCATGGGTTCAGGAGCAGATTCCACAGCGGGGTCTTCAGTCACAGCAGCCACCTGGGGCTCAGACTCTGCTGCCTTCTCAGCTCCTGCAGGTTCAGGTGCGGCTTCTGGGCTCGGCTCTTTAATTACAACAGTTGGCACCTCCGTTGGTACTGATCTCTGGGGTTCAGACCCTGCGATCCCTTGGGCGTCCGAAGATTCAAAAAAAGTTTCCACAATGGGCTCTTCAGCCACAGGAGACACTTGAGGTTCAGGAGCGTTTTCGGCCCGGGGGCCTTCGGTTACAGCAGCTTGCTGTACTGGTTCTGGTTCTTGGGTTCCAGACTCTGCATCCTTCTCAGCTTGCGTACTTTCAGGAACGGCTTCTGCACTGGGCTCTTGGGCTATAGCAGCTTGCTCTTCCGCTAGTACTGGTCTCTGAGTTTCAGACTCTGCAGTCTGTTCGGTTTCTATAGTAGGTTCAGTCACGATAGCTTGCTGCACTGCTTCTGGCTCCCGAGTTTCTGATTCTGCAACCCGCTCAATCTGTGCAGCTTCAGGGCCGGTTTCTACCATTTGATCCTCAGGCCATGCCGTGGGTTCCTGAGGTGGTGGTGCAGATCCGGCAGCGCCTAAGTCAACGCTCTGGCCCTTCTTCTTCTTTTTTTTCTTGTTTTTCTTCTTAGATGCTGAAGGCGTAGTTGCATCGACACTAGGTTCATCGGGCTGTTCGACCACAGGACCTCTAGTTGAATCAGCTGTGGTGTCGACTGTGGGCTCTGTGCTGCGGGGAGCATCTTCTGTCTTGATTGGCACCTTCTCTTGTTGCTCAGCCTCGGGCATTCTCTCGTACAGCGCTGATGCAATCTGAGCCTCAATTGATTCGGTAGACTCATTCATTGGTACTTTCGATTTAAGCTCTGTCTGTGCACTGGCTTTATCTGCCTCCTGTTCTTCAATTTCGGCAGGGACGCCTTTGAATGGTGTGGCTTCTGCGACACTGATACCAAGTTCTTCGGAAATTGCCTCGATAGATCGATTAGCAGCCTTGTTCGTGCCATCTGATGTCGGCTCAGTAGTGTCCACAGTAACCGTTTCCTTAGCTGTCTCCGTCCCCTCCTGTCCAGCCTCAGATGGGACGTTTCTAGACGAGACTGGAGTGGATTCATCGACTTGCGGTTCTTCGGGTTGCGTTGCGATCTCTTGGTCAGTACTCCTGATCTCGTGTGATGCTATCAGCACTGAGCTGCCTATAACATCATCCTTAAAGCTCTCCGGCTTCTCCTGCTCTTCTGACTCAATGCCTGGTCCTGCTGGCGTTTGAACCATTTCATCCAGGGATTTTCTAGCTTGGTCGGGTGCTGAATCACTAGCATCTGACGCCACCTGAGGACTGCCTTGTCCTGGCCAGTGCTTCTCAGTCTCGCCAGACGTCTCTTGCGCGTTCTCCGCGGTAGAAGGCATCTCGGCATCTGTCTTTCCTTGATCAAGCTCATACACGAGTGGAGCGGGAACGGCATTAGCAGGAATATCTTCAAATCCTGTCTTTGCAATGTCCGCCGAAGGCCCTTGTTCGTCGGATGGCAGTCCAGAATGCAAGCTCTCCGGCTTCTTCGTGAGATCTACGGCGACAACAGAATCATCCGTGGGCAGATCGATTGAACCAGTATGCAATTCTGCAGAGGGATCTATTTTTTCTATTGCAGCTGTCACAGCAGCCCCGGCAATAGCTGCAAGCCCCGTGGGTGCATTATCTTGAATTGGAGAAGTCGACCGATCTTTCTCTAAAGTCAACGAGTCCGGGACAGCGTCCTCAACACCTAGAATATTTTCATTCACCGTGGTCCGGGGAGTTTCCTTGCCGTCTTCGGCCCTTTGTTGCTTGTCCAAGGCAGCTTGCTTTTCAGAGTCCAGGATGTCGATCCGAACGCTGTCATCTGCGGGTACGGCATCCGCACCTTCAATAAAGCCAGATTCCACATCAGAAGCCAACGCGTGCATTACGAGATGTGTCTTTCCCTGTGTTGGCGTAGTCTCTGCAATATCATTGATGTGAGGCAGCTTGTCTTCTGGTGTAGATGGTCGCATTTCAGGAAGCGATGGCATAGCTTCCACCACGCGCTCGCTGTCAGCCTCGTCTTTCACTCCGACAGCAGAGCCTTCGACCGAGGGAAGTGCGGCCATTGTTGGAGACGGTGGCAATTCTGGATAGCTGGGCGGGTCTTGCAAAAGCTCGGAGGGCGAATGGAACTCATAGTTCAACTTCTCTTTCCGGGCAGGAGGGTGGTGATAAGTCTGGCCGAAGGTAGCAGCAGTAGGGGTGCCTTGTTCGGAACCGAGCACATCATAGGGATATTCGTCGCCAAATTGATTCTGTGTGAGAGACATCTCCGTATCACTGGGCTGGGATGGTCCCCGGACGTGATGGCTTAAGTCAACCATTTCCCACCTCGTGTCATCTGGCAGGGCCCTGAGGTCTTCCAATGACGCGTTCGCTGAGGAAGTCTTACTCGACGGCAACGAAGGCAAGGGCTCATCGGGCTGGGAATCCGCTTTGCCTGTCCCGAAACGCTCCACAAGCCACAAAGGCCTGATCTCGCGGGAATTTTTGAACTCGGTGGAGGCAGGGCGGCGGCGGCCCTGGGTTGGAGAGCCGGGGGAAGGGGCCGCGGTCGAAGAGAGGGAAGGAGACCGGTTCACTCGGGGAGAAGTTGGTGGCCGGCGGAAGTGCAGTGGCACAGCAGTAGGAGACTCGGTGGACCGGACCACAGACGAGCGCCGGGATGGCAGGCCTTGGATTTCCTCCTGATACCGGGCCATCTCCGGAGACGTTGGTCTACTGCGAGACGTGGGAGCCGGATCGACGGCTCTCTCTGCCGGCGGAAGCGATGCAGAGCGGCTCCTTGGCCGGGAATCCAGGACATCGACGAGTCCCAGCCCTGTAATCTCCGACTCCAGCCGCCCCGAAGCACCGTGATCATCACCCTCGTCGACCTTGCCTGGCATTTCGGGGCCTTCCGCTAAAAAAAACCGTTGCTCGTCGTCTTGCAATTGCTCCCGTTCCTATACATGGGGGCAAAAGAGAAAAAACCTTAGTATATGCACGGTACGGAACCTCTCAAAAGGATATGGGAATAGCCTGGGTGAAGCCAAAAAGATTTACAGGTAACGGGAAAGACAGCCAAGCACTATACCTTCTCAAACTCCAACGGTTTACCACTTTCCATCATGTCCTCGTATCTTTGTCGCCGTCTTTCTTCCCTCCGTTGCCGGCTAGACTTGTAATGCTCAACGTTAATGTTCTCCTTGTCCTCAACTGCGCGGTTCTCATCATCCAGTGCGTCTCCTCGACTGGAGCTCCGACGCCTGGAAGACTTCTCCCTCCGTCGAGAGCCAACCTCCGATTGGACTGCACGGGAAGAGCGCCTATCAGCAGAGGATGCCCTTTTGCTTTCCACTGGTTCGGAGATTCTTGATCCGAAAAGGTTGCTCAAGAAACCGCCGGGTTTCGTCTCTTTCACATTCTCATCCGTGCTCCTGCGTTTGTCACTGGTCTCTCCATATGTGGCGGGCGAAGAGATGGTGGAAACCACGTCTTCGGAGTGATCACTTTTACGCTTGGAGCGCCTCTTCCGTCGCTTCTTCTTTCCTTCAACTGCTTCGCCGCCGACTGCGGAGGAATTGGTGTCGTCATTTGCTTCGAGGTCACTGCTGCTCTGGTCTGACCTGTCTTGTGTTGTTGAGGCTGCATCGGTTCGCGCTTCGAATGCTGTTATGATCGAGGAGGGATGATCCCCTTGCGGCCGGGTCGGATCTCTCAGCTCCTTTGGATTTTCGGATGGCTCTTCGGGCTCAAAGCCACCGGGCATGGAAAGGACTTCCTCGGGGGATTCGATACGTTCATCTTCGCTGACGGACTCCAGGCCTCGCTGGCTATCAAACCTGTCGTTGGTATCGCGCTCTCTCCTACGACTGAGGTGCTCGATAACTTCTTGCGCAATCGACTGTTGGGCAGGTGCCACGATCTCGGCACCAGACAGAGACTCGGGCTCAGCAAAGAAAGGTCCATTCTCAATGAGGTGATCCGGCGCCACCGGTGCTCTCTCATCACCCGGTGTTTCAACTTCGCCTTCAATAAACCCATGCGGCACCGTGCGCGAGACAGACATCTCATCCCAAGGCGAGACAAACTTCACCTTGGGCTCCGGCATCGAAGGAGAGCTCCTTGTATGGTAGGTGGGGTTATCTGTCACAAGCGAGGGGTCAAAACCCGCTGCAGCAGTTGCAGCAGCAAGTGCAGCCGCGAACTCGATATCTGCTCCCACAATGCTTGGTATATCCTTATTCAAGGGGTCAGTAGAGGAGCTGGTTGGGAACTCCTGCACATTCTCTGCGGCAATACGCTCCACCTCCCTGTGCTCGGAGTCTCTAGTATCTTGGTCCACTGATTCAAGTTCAGAAGATGTCGATGGTACTTCATATTCATGCATCTCATGCTTGCCCCAGGACACGCGTGAGCTGGTCGTTTGTCGTTCAAATCTGCTAGCTTCTTTGACCCGCTCTGGTATCAAAATTATCGGCGACGCTCTGGCGGAGCCAACTAAACTTTGCGGGGGTGTGGGCTCAGTAAGGGTCAATCCAGGCACAGGCCAGGGCAAGCCACTATAGTCCGGGTGCGGTTCTTCCGTCACAACTGAATCTTCATGTGCAGGCTCTACTTCAATGATTGTTGGCATCGAAGCAGGCTCTCGGCGTGCGTAAGTATCGGGGCTGTAACGCAATTCTTCGGGCGCGAAGAACTGCGCATAGTCCTCGTAGACGGGCTTCGCGGGCTTTCGGCGAGGAGGCTGACGAGATGGCGGCGTCCTCACAACCTCTGGCTGGCGGCTCAACTGCGAGCGCTCCTCGGTCATTGCTTTCCCAGCTTCAGACATCGGAAGGTTTGATGAGATAGACTCGGACTCGGAAACACGACGTCTCTCCGCTCGGCGCTTTTCTCGGCGCTCTTCGTGTCGTCGTTGGCTGGCGGTCTCGGAGAAAGCATCGTTTGAGGATTGTCCGGACAGCACGGTAGCAGCAGCGGCACCAATCCAGGATGAGGAATCTCTCTCTTTCCGAGAATAATCCTCCTCGGTCCTTGACTTCTCGTATTCGCGTTCTCTTTGGCGACTTGCTTGGCGCCCAGCGTCCTGAAGCGCCATCTCCTGCTCTCTATCAACAAGTTGCACTCCTTCTCTGCGCTCACCATCTCGTCTGAAACCGGCCCGGTGACTCGTACGTCGTTCTTTGTCAGCCTGCTCCTCTGTCAAGTCAAACTGGACTGAAGCTTGATCCTTCAACGTTGAGCGACGTCTGATGCTTGATGTTGGCATGCTCTCAAGGGGCTCGGTGTGAAGGACCGGAGAGGAATCACTACGACGGTGTGAACGGTTGATTCTTGAAGAAATATCGTTTCGCTCAACGTAATCCTCGGACCTCTGGTTCCACCTGTCGCTTCCTGTATGTGGCACCTGGGTTTCGTAGGGCATGAAAGCGCTTCCGGGAGTAGCTGGCTCGTCCGGTGCACTGTAAGCGTGGATAGATTCACCTTGAGTGGCGTATACCGACTGTGAAACCCGTGTCACCGGTTGAGGTTGCTGAAGAGGAATAGGTCCTGGCCGGACTAGTGTCGGCTGAGCAGGGGGCAGAGATGAGACATTGATGGCGTCGAATCGCGAAGGGTCGCTGGTAGGCACTGGAGCCACATGTTGAAGACTTCCTGAATCGCTTGTAGCATCTTGGCTCGATGCCTTTGTACTCTGGTGGTACACCGAAGCCAAGGCGGCTGTACCGAGACCAGCAGCGACTGCAGCCTCCGTGGGGAAGCGCTTATCCGATGAGCGAGACCTTCTCTTCTTCTTCTTTTTCTTGGTCTTCTTACTTCCCCATCCCCAGGTCCACTTCGACGTGCCAGAATCGGACGAATGTGAATCAGTGCTGGGGAAAAGCCCACTGCCCCCAAACGCAAGGCCAGAGCTGACGCTTGGTGAAGACTGGTCACCAGAGTCTAGGTCCTCCCAGCCCTCGTCGTTGGCAGCAGATGACTCGTAATCCGACCGACCGGATCGAGATTCCTTGCCGGCAAGGATCTCCCCAGTTCTCCGACGACTGCGCTCGGACGAGGCCACCAATGCTGTTGCGGTTGCGCCTAGGCCCAGTAACGCGGCATCCACATCTTCATCTGTCTTCTTTTTGCTTCGCCTATTAGACTTACCTGGCTGGCGTCTCGCGTATCCAGTCCCAAACGCCAAATCCGCGTCGAGCGATGATGACGAAGAATTGTGGAACGAAAAGATGCTCCGGCGCCTCTTGGTCCGTCGCTTCCGGCGATTTTCCGATGATGCGGTAAAGAACGAACTGAAGGCACCACCAACAGACTTTCGAGCTGGTCTCGAGATGTCGACAAAAGAGTTATCAGAGGAAGACGTTTTCCTTCCCCTGGTCTGTCTAGGAGATGGGCTGCGGCTTCTGCTTCGGTGACGGGATTCATATTCTGACATAACCGCTGTTTCTACTGCAGCGTCCAGAGCCGCATCCCTGAGCGCAGCATGTCGATGGGCTCTGGATGATGATCGGGAGCGCGACCGGGAGCGTACGCGTGATTGCTCATACCTACTCAGCTTCGAATCCGAATGATAAGAGCTATGGTCGGTACGTTCCCGAGATTGGCTCCGATAGGATCGTCTGTATACGCCACGCGAGGTTTGACTTCGTCGACTAGATGTGGATACGCCCTCAATTCCATGCAAGGAATGCCGAGAGCTTGCCACTCGACCCGATCGGATACTATAAGTCTCGTCGAATTCCTTGTTGCTGAATATAGATTTAACCGCAATTCCACCAAGTAACCCAGGCAGCCATGAGTTACTTGGCGATCTTTTGCGACGCCTTCCTTCGTCCTCCGACGACGTGTAGCGGCTCGCCTTGTCAACGCGCGATCCATTACTGTATCGATCAGCAGAGCGGCGTCGGGGCGTATGGTTATGCCTGCGAGGCGCGTCGCGAGATGTCGAACCAGGGTCAAAGCAGTGCTGGCAAATCCCGATTGTTTCTGTGTAGTCCTCGAACATGCCGACCCCCTCTGTATCCCGCCAAAACTCAATAAATTTATCCAAGGGACCCCGTTGGCGTTGCTGGAACGCCAAGCCACCCGACTGGAAAGGAGCACCATGGTAGACAGCAGCATGGTGAGGGTGTAGAGGACTTGCCGCGTATCCTGCCGCGGCTGCTGCCGCCGCAGGTCCCGCTGCAAAAGCTGTCGGATTCGGCTGAGGCGGGTACATCGGGGGATCTGGGTAAGCCGGACCGTTCTGGGAGACCTCTTCGTAGTTTTGCAAGGTGTATTGAGAAGCATGGTCAGCGCTGTCGGAAGACTGATGGTGGTGACTCATCATATAGCCTGCTGCTGCACCTGCTGCTGCAGCGCCGACTGCGGCGCCCACTCCCTGAGAATGAGAAGGGTTCTGAGGGCTCGAAACGCTGGGCGGCACATAAGTTGAAGGTGATTCTGAGACGGTGTGCTCTGAAAGCTCCGTGGCTGCGGCCGTCGGCGCCGTTGTTGCTACTTCAGCGGGTGGTCTAGATATCCCAGTCGTCTGTAGGGAGGGTCTCGGTGGTCTTGGTTTTGACGGTTTCGCCGGCTTGGGCGGCTTGGGCGCAGAGGCAGAAGGTGACTGCTCAGTTTGCTCGATTTCCAGGTCAGCGTCGTCCGTGTAGTAGGCTGCTGCGGCGCCGACCTGCCCCATGCTACTAGGTTCTGGTGGAGGGTTTGCTACCGGAGACGCTGACATCAAATGCGCTTGGTCGCTGGGGGTCACCAATGGAGGTTTAGGCCGGACGCCCGGCTGGTCTTGCACAGACTGTCCCTGGTCACCATAGTATTCGGCTGCTTCACCTGCAGGATGTGGCGGTCGGTAAGGTTCAGCAACATATGCCGGGAATTGGCCGGGAAACTGCTGTGGTACATGAGGATCATAGAATGCGGTCGCATGTGGTGGGCTGGGCATCGAAGTGGTTGGCGTTGCAGCAGTAACCGGAGGGTACGGCTGAGGACCCGCAATGGTAAAGCTACCCTCAGGCCCAGAGGTAGGTATGCCCATAGTCACTGGTGAAGCGTACCTATCGCCCGACTGAGTACGTCGTCGTTCCGGCCGCCCACCATCACGGTCGCGAGAGATCGCCTCGCCGACACGATCGTCGCGATCTGTCCTGGTCCGCTCCCGCTCCCGGCTCGGCGATCGCACTCGCTCGCGCCGGCGGGAGCTCTTCCTCTCTTCATCGCCATTGTCTCGGGATTGATTGCGACGGATGGTGTCGTCAGAGTCCTGGCGTCTGGGCGCGCGTTCGATCACGAAACGATCAGGCTCGACGGGGATGCCCTGGTCTGCCGTCGCGTAGCTCGAAGCTACCGACTCACCCGCTAGGCTCGGTGCATAACGCTTGGTCCGACTGCTCGAGGATCGGTAAGTCGACAGGTCGCCTAAGCCACGGTCACGGTCGTCACCCCGTGAGGACTTGCGGCTCACTGTAGAAGACTTCGAGTTCGCTCTGCGCCGGGTACTGCTCTTGGAGCTTGAGGAGCTGCGGACATCGGAGGACGAGCGGCCCCCGCCCAGAAGAGCTTTGAACATGGTGGGCAGAGAGCGATCAAAGCTCTAGCGACTCAGGCAACCATGTGGAATTGAGGGTCGACACGGTCGCCTAATTGAGCCGTCGACGCGAAAAAAGACTAAAGAGAGATCGATGATAGAATCAAAAGAAAAATCGTGCAACCGTAAACAATATTCGTCAGGGG
Organism: Aspergillus carbonarius ITEM 5010; assembly: GCA_001990825.1. Classification (NCBI taxonomy): domain Eukaryota; kingdom Fungi; phylum Ascomycota; class Eurotiomycetes; order Eurotiales; family Aspergillaceae; genus Aspergillus; species Aspergillus carbonarius. The sequence goes on along the minus strand of KV907507.1, from coordinate 334,363 downwards.
GGAGAAAGGAAGGACCATGGGGGAAGACAGGGAAGAGTTGGGTGGTTGGTCGGTCGGTTGGGTGGTGAAAGGAAGATCGAGCGGGAAAGATAATAATGAAAGGGTTTGGCGGCGGTAGTACTACTAGTATAGATCGGCGGGCGTTGTGTTTGCGATGGGCGGAGGAAAGTAAACAAGTCGAACCGTGGTTCTTTTTTTCTCGGGAGTCGGAGGGTCCCAACTGGAGCGGAGACAAGAACCACGGGCTGAGCTGGTGGGTGCCTTCAGACTTCAGAGCAGCATCGGTTGCTCCAGACAATCCGCCACTAACGGGCCTAGCGTGCTGGCCGGAGCGAGTCCGTGATTATGATGATGACGATGATGATGATTGATGAGCTGAGCTGAACACCGACGGACGGGCAAAGGAATGTGGGGTAGGTACTAGGGATCGATCCGTCAGATGCGGCAGGGCGCGATAGCAGCAGCATTCATCGGATCGGAGATGGAGCAATAGATCTGTAGAGATAGATGTAGAGCAATAATGTACGGGTGCGATCCCACTGCCGCGAGAGGGAAGAATGTGAAGGAATCGGAAGAAAGAGAGGGAAAACTCGCGGTGAGGCTGGGGGGAGGGGCACGTGCCGGGCCCCAGCAAAGAGGCTGGCTGGCTGGCTGGACGCGGCTGGGCCGTTCAGTGGCAGTCTACGGCAGCCTGTCAGGACTACGGTAGATACTTAGTAGGTACTACTAGTAAGGAACTAGGGAGATATCTGGTCAGTCAGCACTCGTTCAACCCGCCTGATTGGCGAAACCCCTCCCCCCAAACGGTGGTGACCACTCGTCCAGATGGCAATAATCCTGATCTACGGAGGAATAGTACTCAAGTCTCTGCAGAGTACCACTACCGCTGATATTGTCCACGCTCTTCAGGGAACACTAACTATGATCGGACGGGTCCAGCACCATGTGTCGACGGACTCCAGCTGTATGCAGGACATAACTAACCACCTGAGAGCTGGGCAGGACAGGCTCCTCGATGTGGCCAACATAACAACGATGGCAGTCCCAACCACCCCCTCAGTCTCCAAAATGCAGACATCTTGACGGCCAATCGATTCCTGCGTTAGGGAAAGATCTGACCAGTCCTAGATCCGCCCCATCCCAGATGACTAGGGAATGTCCAAGTCATCATCCCCATCGCAGCGACCGCGACACCACAGCACGAGTCCTCGATCCTAGGAGCACCTGTCGCGTAGGTTCCTCCGTTGGATTGGGATATAGCACTGAGACATGCCGATGATTGTAAGAAAAGGCTTTCTGGGCGAACGGTGGCATGTGAACCACAAAGTCGGAATCAAGGATAGAAGCAAACAGCATGAGATCTTGGAGTCAGCTTCAACTGACACCGGGCCAGAATTTCAGCGACGCTGGGCATGATGTTGCTCTTGAAGTAAGCCAACCTAACAGCGCACACCCTTCCGCTCTCGTTATTAGTACTTCGAGCCAGCACCACCGCCACCACTTGGCTCCAGTCAGACGGGTTGGCGATGTCACCATCTCTCGCCCGACAATCGACCTGATGTTTAACACGGCGGATGACAGCGACACCGATGTGGGGACATTGAACACCCGATAACCCATAGATACGGAGTAGGTGGATAGATATGCACTCCCGAGCGACTCCACTTCCTTTCAGCGTGTATGTCGTGCAGGACTCAGCTGCACCTCTGGGTTTGTTTTCAATGGCTGGGTCAACTTTCGATAGCCCGATATGTAAGTAGCCGCCAGCTGAGCACCAGGGAAGGGGCCGGTGGGTTTGATGCATTCGGGGTCTGCCCACAGAACTAGTAGTAGTAGGTGGAAACTCAATAACCATGCTGTGGAGGCAACCGAGATGATCGGGGCACGTCAAACGTTCTCCCAATCGGGCTGCCAGCGCATGGGACGCTCGGGGCGAGCACCACTCATTGGATGTCCGCCTGGAGCAATGAGCGGAAGCCACCAAACTCTACAGCGGTAGCACCTAACCTGACTAGTCCTCCTCCGAATCAAAACAACCATAATACGAAGCGTTCAAATGAAATCAACCATGTAGTGTACGGCCGTCCATTGGGATCCTTGGGGGTAATGTACGCGGGGTTCACCCTGGGTCCGCTGAAATGCAATCAAATATCCCACCCACTCCATGTCCTGCCCCAAAGAGCCGGATGCAGTCGACGCCACGGAAAACTCCAATAGCAAACGAAGAAGAAAAAAAAGGAGAGAAAGAAAAGAAAGAAAGAA
>KV907507.1:284903-331191 GCA_001990825.1 Aspergillus carbonarius ITEM 5010 | reverse complement strand
AAAAGGAGAGAAAGAAAAGAAAGAAAGAAAGAAAGAAAGAAAGAAAGAAAGAAAGAAAGAAAGAAAGAAAGAACAAGGCCCCACCGCAAGCTCGAAAGATGGAAGCAATGATTGCCAACATATGATGCCCATGATGTATGATGTAAATCTCAGATATCCGCCCTTCCCTTCACATGCAGGAGACAATAAACAAAGATGCAGATCACAGACGCTGCGACAGACCGCCAATTATCAACAAGGGGAACAGAACCAATGGGCCATCATGCCCGTCTCCCCGTATATAACATGTTGTATAAGAATCCGGATCGGGGGGCGCGCTCTAGTATTATGGGGAGAAAGACCCCGGCAAGTCCTCATTCCTGCGGTATGTAGGGATCCGCAATTTCACGCGTAGAATAACAGAAACCATTCTCATGATTATCAGGCAGGATTCGTGCCCAGATGACAGTCTCCCGCACGTTGATGCCACTAATCGTAATGAGCGAGTATGCCCGCGGGCTCTCCAAATATCTTCTCATAGATCTCGCTGAGAATTTTCGCGTCGGCACGTAGACTGGGCGAGATCTCGCGGCTTTGGAGGAGGAAGCGGATGGTTCGCTTGAGCAGTCGCTCGAGGTCATTCCGATCAACCAGCTCGGAGAGGCTGGACATGTAAGTAGCCGATAAGACCAGCATATTACCGAATTGCCTAGTAAAACAGCAACATGGTCAGTAACAGTCGCCATCATAAGGGAGTCTGCCAGATTTCCACTTACGCGTGGGCTGTACCAAAGATATTAGTCACCACCGGTCGACCATCAATACCATCAAAAGCCTCGGTGCTCAAGATGGCGGAGTCTATGCAGACTTTGCATGCTCTTCGCAGCTTAGGGTTGAGATCGCGATACGCGAAGGGGGCCCATGTTGCGCCTCCCGGAGTCGGGGTTGGGGTGGGAGCGCTTCGAGCCATTGGGCCGGCATCACTTGACAATCGCGCCATAGCAATCGCCCGTTGGCTGTGCGGCAGTGAGGGGGAAACTTGTTGCGATCTCGGACCCGACATGGCAGATTCAGTAGGCGAGTCCACCGACGCCGATCGACCACTCTCGCCACTAGTGTTCAGATGCAAGGCATGGTAAAGGAGCGGTCGATGGATGATATAGCGCGCGCCATAGTATTTGGCTCGCATCCGAGCCACGTTGATGTCCTCATGTGGAGCATCCGTATCCTTCCACTTCATCACCTCAGGCAAACTACTTCTCCATAACTCGAGGTTCATGCTCAGGATTTCTTGTACGCTTGGGGACCATTTGTCATTGTTACCTTGTTCTGCAGTGAAGGGTTAGTAAGGCCCAGAGTTTCAGCCTATTGAGATCAACTCACTTTCGACTTTGTACAAGTCAGTATGAACACGGTTTAGAACCTTCCTTAGATGGATCTGGGCGGAATAAAAGAACATCATCATGGTCGTCGGAGCATTAACATCGTTTGGCAAAGAAAGAGTCCGACCCTTGGGCAAGGCAATGCGCGCTTCCGAGCGGGATATACCGCTGGCCGGGAGATCAAGTTCGGCAAGAATATCACTGTGCCATAAACCAATTAGTCTCAAGTGAAGAGCAGAGGAAAATACCAAGTGGGCATGCTCACCTCTCTAGTTGGAGGCAGGTCCAATATGCGAAGTCATACAGGTCTTTCAGAGGGCCATCATTCATCTGTTCGTACCGTTTCCTAGATCTGGTCAGAAGACAACTCCTCTCGTAAGTTCCCGACATTCAGACACAACATACGATCGAACAAGCACTTGGCACGATCTGGCCGCTTGATAAATCCATCCATGGCTCTGGAAAGGATGTGCTAATTGTCCTGCGTAAAGGCCCGCCAGCAAGGATGCCTGAACATGATATAACCCATTCGCGCCTTGTAGACTCCCGAGAATCTGTGCGGCATACGCATAATATGCCAGACCGGGAATGACATCAACATTCCTTAGATGGCGATTGTCCGGAAATGAGGACCGATCAAAAGCAGCCTTCTGGCCGTCCGCTGATGATGAAAACGAATGGGGGTTTCCCTGGGAAAACATGCTCCCCTGCGACTGAAGAAGCGACTCGGTATCCGCCGGTGAGAGCATACTGCGTGTGGAGGGTCCAGGGATCCGCTCCTTCCGAAAGTCCACCGGCGTGTCAGTAACTGGACCCGGGATAGCGCCCCGGATGTCGCAGATACTACCAAGTGCGAGTACCAAGAGAATAATGGCATTTTCGAGCGATTTCTCAACGCGCGGAGTGGGGCTAAGGCGGTCGGATTTGGCACCAGGAGGGTATTGCATGTCGCATCCTGCACCTTGTAGCACTTCGCAGGAACGCTTCCTTTTCGCACCCCGTGGCAAGTCTGCGGGGTTAGTGTTATTCAAGGCGATTGGCTGTGGGCAGTATTTCTGGATGAATGCTTCGATCCTTCCGATCAGTTCGGTTTGGTTGAGAAATGGATGAAGCTTATGCATGTGAGTCAAGTAGCTCTTGTGATAGTGACGAACGGTCTCCGGGTCGGTGCTGAACATGCCAAAATCATCGATGCTGGGTCGCAGCACTTTGATATGAGAGCCGTTTTGGTTTGCGCTGGAACTCCATTGGCCACTAGGAGAGGCATCATTGGGGTAAGGCTGGTCCCAATGGGGGTGAGATGTTGATGAAGAGAAAGTCATGGCCGGGCTCTCGCTGGTGTCATGGCCTTCGCCACGGCCATAGACAAGGATTAACCCCCGCTCCTCTTCCAACTTCATAACGTAATCTTCGTCGTACTCTCTCGGTTCAAGTAGGGTTTTGATAGACCCCCACGAGAGCAGCTTGTGCGCCGCAGTGGTATGCTCCACCGGTATTGAAAGATCGCCGTCTTCACCTTGTGGCAGCCCTTCTCCCTCGACCCTTTCCAACTCCTCGCCCACGATCGCGTTCATGTCTTCTTCCTTGGTCTCCGTCTTTTGTAGGATATCGGAGATGTCCGCCTTTTGTGACCGAGGAAGCGCTTGCTTCTCAGGCTCTTTGCTGTTTACAACCTTGGACTCTTTCAGCCGAGGATATGTAGACATCTGAGAGATTTGGTGGGAGTGTTCTACTTGAAGAGTAGAGATTCGTTCCAGTTTCTCGTTCAACCCATCTTCTAATTGAGAAATGCGGTCCAAGAGAAGCTGGGTTGCCTTTTCTTGCCTGTGCCTGTCGTCAGCGCATGCCCACTGGCCCATGACAAAATATGGGAAACAGATGCTGGTTCACGGACTTGTGAGGAGGGACTTCTTTATAAACACATATCAGATTGTTCTCCTTGCAATGGCTACAAGCGGGTCGGCCTTCATCGCATTTGGCCTTTCTTGTTCGGCATTGATCACAGGCCTTCCAAGGAGCAAAATCCGCCTAGTCAGCCAGGGTCTTCCCCAAAAGGCTCGGTACCTTTGGTTCCAGGTAGATGGGGATTTACCTGTTGCGCTCGAGCGGCCTTCCGTTGACGGATCCCAAAGTTCTGATTTCCGTAAAAACTTGAGTCGTACGGCGTGGGAGTATGCGACATGGGCGGAACGGGCGTGGAGTACTGGGAGGGGGGTAATGAGTGCGGGGGGGGCGGAGGGTCCCCATTGCTGTGAGACTCCTGGGGCGGGAAAGACATTCGTGGTCGATAGTCGGGAGGTGCGGAGTGGGCTACCGCTTCATGGGAGGTTCCGTTCATGGGGCGAAAGTTTGGGTGAGGGGTTGGAGCCTCGGGAGGGGTATGCGCCGGGCCAGGCAGACTGCCCTGTCGGCTATAAGGGCCATCTGGTGGAAGCTGCGGGAGCTCTCGATTGGGAATGACCGGATACCCATGAGGAGGTAGTGTGGATGGAGGGGCGTTGGATGGGCGACGCGGTTCCGCGGGGTGGGCGTCATAAGAGGAAGTAAACGGGGGCGGGCGCCATGGCTGCTCGTAGACTGCCGGCGCACTGGGCGGACCATGCGATCCGTCCAGGGTTGGTACGCGATGCATTGGAGATAGGGGGCCAGCACTGGCAGGGAGGAATCTCTGCTTATCGTCGATGGGGATGATTTCGGCGGCCAAGGGTCCGTGGCTACGGCCAATAACTCCAGGCTGCCGCAGATCCACGGTGGACGGTCGACTGAGTGTGATAGTCATGCAGTCAGGAGGGCATGACGTCCCAGACAAGCATCTATTAAAACCGGGTTGTGCGACCGGAGCAGCCGTGGGTGGGACGTGGGAACGCACAAAGTTTCCGATTCGGGGAGTGGAGGGGATTATGATGGTGTTTCGTGGTTCTTTGTTCGCAAACCCGCCAGGTTCTGGCTCCCGTCCGGCATAAAAGGCCGCCGCGGTTCACCCCTCAATAGGCACGCGCAAGGATGGAGGGGTAGAGGATGGAGGAGCGAAAGAGCCTGCCACAGGAAACAAGCCGGTAGCTTTCCGATAGTTAGCGGGAGTCGGATTAACAATGGTCAGGCGATCAGCGAACCAAGACACACCAATACCAGGAGGGGATGGGGAGGGGAGGGGAGGAGGGGAGAGGAGAGGAGAGGAGAGAGGGGGGTAAGTAGGGAAAGGCGGAGCGGAGTAGGAGAGTGACAGTAGATAGAGTAATAACAGAAAGATAATGGAAGCAGTGATGGCAGCAGCAGACGCAGTAGATGAGGGGAGGACGGCAAAGCAAAGGCGGTGTTTCGTAATAATAACAATAGTGAGGTGAATAAATATAAGAGGACGATCATATAAGAACGACGCCGCGGTAATAGTGCCCGAGTACTAAGGTACTAAGAGAGCGTATACCGCCCAGGGGAGCGAGAGGGAGAGGAGGGGACGAAAGAGAAGGGATCCGCGCCGCGACTAAGCACGGTAAGGTAAATCCATCAGTGCCTCGAGTGGACACACCGACCCTGGCACTGTGCAAGCTGCCGAATCAAGTAGAGTCAATCACCTCCGTCGACCCCAGTAGGTAAATGGATAGTAGCGACCTTAGTGTAGGTAGGTGCTGGTGCCCTGCCTCCGTGCAGGTATCCCGGAGTATACAATCATGGGGATTCTTGGAGCCTAAGATGGCCTTGCCACGCACATCAACAGAGCCATTGGGGGTTTGGAAGGGCAGCGCTGGACGGGTGACAGCCAGGAACATAATTCTCATACCGATACTAGGAAAGAGAGAAAAAAAAAAAAGAAAAAAAAAAAAAAAAGAGTTTAGAGGGTTTAGAACAACCGGCTGAGTCAAAAAGGGGAAAAGAAATAAAAAATAAAGATACTAATAATAATAATAATAAATGAAATGAAATGAGATAATACCAGGAAAGAAAGAAAGGTGATACGTACTTACAAGCGTCGTCTCCAGTGGCCCAAAGGATGAATGAAATGTAAATAGAATACGACCGGGGGGCGTTGGCACTTGTCTTGGGCTCTCCGATCAAGCGGGAGGATAAAAGGGATTAGTGGTAGCTAAGGTAGCTAAGCCAAGCTGTCGGGTCGCCCGGTGCAAAGAAAAAAAGGTCGATCGAACGGTGGGAAGGGCAGCGCAGCAGCGCGCTGTTGCCGGGCGTCTTTTTTTAAAAAAAGAAAGGTAAAAGGGTCGAGGGACTCGGAGGGGTTCCAAATGATGGCCAGGTGTCTGAGAAGTCGATGGATCCCTGGTCGGAATTAAACTCGAAAGAGCAGGTTGAACAAGGAAGAAATGGAAGCGTTCCGTCCGGTCACTGGGAGGAACCAAAGTTAACCTGTTGAGTGTTCACAGGTCTGGGAGTAGTAAGTGGATTGACGGATCGGATGGGGTAGAGGCGGGATCGAAACTCGGAAGAACAATGACGGTGACGAGGATGAGTGATAGATAGTAGGTAGAGGAGGGCAGGAGGATAAAATAACTGAGGGCTCGTCAATGAGCGCACTGTGACAAAGAAAGTGAACTATCAAGCAAACGGCCAAACAAGCGGAGGCTGATATGCCTTGAAGAGTGTGGCAGATGAAGAGTGTGTCTGCTTGCCCCTCTTTTTTTTCTTATCCTTTCCCTGGTGGAGGGGGGATTGGGCCCATAGGATTGAGAGAGGGCAAGAGAGAGAGCGCGCGCGTGCGGGAGAATGAGAGAAGTAGACGGACCGATAATATGGGCGACTGTGCTCCTGCGATCCTTACAGACGATGGCAACAATGATGATAATCGCACGGGCAGACGCGACAGTCCAGATGCGCTGCTTGTCCTCCGCTCTTCCGCTTTTCTTGCTGGGCGTGGTTTCCCTCCTCCCTTCGGTTTCGCCTACCCTTCCTGAGTCTGCTCTTCTTCCTTTCTTTTCCTTTGGACGCACGCCTCCTGATGATGGGACTGGGTCTGGCAACCCTGAACCAGGATCCTGGTTTGCATGAATTAACACAAGCCACCAGAATTGACAGATCGCCTTTCTAATTCGTCTGGGCGGTATTGATATTTTTTTTTTTTTTATGATCTTATTTTTTTTTCTCTCTTTTTTTTCCCCTTCCTTTTTAATATTTTTTTTTTGATCCTCTTTTTTCTAATATTATGATTTTTTTTGGGGTCGGTCTTCACTAGGTATCCTTCGGTTTCGGCTCTGGCTTCTGGTGACAGACCAGAAAACAAAAAGGGCAGAAAGTGGAGCCGCAACTGGAGCTGGAGCTGAACCAGACGGGCTAAAATGGGGTTCGCAAAATAAAGAAGAAATGAAAACCCACTTACAGGCGTGTGCAGTCTTGGGAACTGAAGGTACTGGCTGGGTACCGTCGGTTTTTTGATCAGTTGGGGGCCCGCAATCAGCTCCGGTGTTCCTCAGTGCCACATGGACGGTGGGCTGGAGAAGTCGTCGTAGTAATAATCAAGGGAGGCGCTCAAACAGACCCAACATCAATCACCCCCGTTGGCAGTTGGTTAATCGACGGTGGTCGGGTCCGATTAGGAACGGCTTTTCGCCTCGGGAGGGGGATGGCAGGCCAGGGAAAAACTGGTCCCGAAATGATCGATGCCCAATATCTCGAGCGGAGGAGATCAATCGGCGGTGGTGGTGGCCGGTGCAAACTGAGGGGAACACGATTACCTATATGTCTCCGCCCAAGGGAAGCCCGGGAGGCGACCAAGAGTACGTACTCGGTGCAATCGGCCTGATCGAATCAACGGGCCACTCCAGGCGATTTGTAGAACACTGGAACAACAAAACTGAAACCCTGAGGGACCAGCCACAGCAGATGGGGAAGAATTCTTCAGTCCGCCCGCCCAAGGGCTGGTTACTAGATAGATAGATGGATGACTTAACTAGGCGGTAGCACGGAAGTTTACACCCTCAAGTCATGCTTGCTGTCAACCCCGACAGCCTCTCAGCTTCATTCTTTCCGTCAGTTGGTGCCCATCCATTGCTACTCTTGTGATCTAGCTTAATTCACCAGATTATTGGCAAGGGGGCCTTCCCCTGTTTTTACCACCTAGACGGATTCAGATCTGAAAGTCAATTTGTTCCTTCGCTGGGGTCTGACACGAGGCCTCAGGAAGGTAGATTACTACAGCGATCCAGAGCCAAGCATTGTCTACCTCGCTGGCAGCAAAGGCATCAGGAAGGGAGACCGACCTAGGTACTCCGTAGATGAGCCTGACTCGGGGTATGAAGCGAAACAGAGGGTGCGGTATGCATGATGCGACCCAGGGGGAGGGGGGAGGGAGTCCTGAACGACAGAGGGATGCCCCACGCAGGAGCAGAAGACGGTGAGCAGTGAGTGTCCTCCACCTTGCTCGGGTGTCACTTAGCCACTGGAATCAAGGGTTTGGACTGGTACGCCAATACCGTGAGTCCAGATATGCACCAGGCAGACTCAGTAGAGTTCTGCATGGATTAAGGAGCTGATGGGCGCTTCGAAAAGGCGGAGAAGCGAAGACCCTCATTCGACATGCTTCGTGTTCTCTCCTCCGTGCCAAGGCATCATTCTATGGTTCTGGTTCTGGTTCTATTTCATAGTATTAAAGACATCATACTATCAGTACTGAGACTGTGTCTGAATTCTAAAAGGACGAGCCAGTCCGACTTGTACCCGCCCGCCCGCGAAGAGCCCGGCGCACCTGAGCGATTAGGTCATCCAGGGAGGCCCCTGTCACTCACTTGCATACATACTTGGTCGTGCGCACCCGCGGCCTTATTATTAAAAACCATTCACCACGAAGTAGCACGGAGTACGGAGTACAGATAGATACCCAGCATGGTCGCGAGGAGGGAGTACGTATTTTCATGTCGATTGTTTACCCTCTTTCCATTTCTCTAACACGACCCCACAGCCAAAAGCAAAACGGCAGTTGTTCCCTGGTTCCCATCTGCGCCTAGGCATGGTTCTGCTCAGGGACAACCGCTGGCTTCTCCGCGGTGGCCCGAAGGACGGTAACTTACGGAAGAGAACCTTGGGACGAGTACCCAACTGTCTAATATTCTTACGCATTATTACACATTACGGATCACTGATTACCTTCGGCAAACAACGTCAACAGCAGACACTGGCTGGCATCATCCAGACCAACCCGGAATCGTCCATAGTACCGACCCAGTATTAGCGCACCTTGGAGCCTAAATAATGTTGGTCGCCTAGCACAAGGAATCTCTGTCTACCTATGCAGATAGTACTCCGTACATTGTCGTGTACGAAGAAGTCAGGAGCTATAGGGGGGAAGAATCATGGCCAATTTGCCACCGTCGGTCGCATCGTGTGATAACAGCTTGAGCCTCCGATGGTGAGACCTGAGCATATATCCCGTTTGTACTCCGTAGGGGAAGGAGAAACGAGGATGAAAGAGGGCACAGAATGGAGAGACTGAACTGACGACTTAGGCTAAATATCCAGCCAGTATTATTACCTACTGCTGCTGCCAATCTGCCACAAGGTAAGACGACTGGTGAGTGGTAGCCCGATCATTCTCGTTAGTGGGGTAAAGAAGCGCTCACCGTCCTGGCCTTAACGAGTTAAATAACCGTCCTCAAAATTTCGGCTGGAATAATCTCGGTCTCGGGGAAATGGAGGGGCAGCGGACGGCATGATCGCAATGGATCTCGACCATTAACTGTCCGCGACTCCGACTCGATGATTGATTATTACTACACAGTACTATCTACTACTACCTACTGCCTACAGAGTATGGGTTCCTGACTCGCCATCGTTGATAGCCCTCCTCCCTTCTTTGTTCTCATCCAAGCCCCGTGATTGTTAGGGGCATGGGCTACCCCCTAACCGTCGCCATGGACCAACAACTCCAAACAATCCCCCGCCTGGAGACCCAACAGCCATTTGGTCATTTCCTATGGATACGGAGGATTCCGTATATGAGTGCCCCAAATCCTATTCCACCATGCCTGATCCATTACCGCCAATTGTGTGCCCCTCCACAGTGGCCCATTGGAACTTGCCAGAGCCAACGGATCCTCCATATTGCTCTCCCCCCCAATTCGGTCGATCCGCCATTTTAGTGACTTTCCATGATCCCGTCTCCTGGAACCCGCCATCGGCTGGCGGCATGTTTGCTGGGTCTTGGGTCTTCCAAAGTTTAGCAGAGTCAGAGGCGACGGCCGAAGAACTCTATCGTCCCCGAACACTCGATGCATTCCGACTTGCCGTCTGTACGGCAAATTCAGACTTTTCTTTGAATGAAGATCCTGCAAGGCTGGGTCGACTGGCAAAGTTTAGTTGCGGATGATGTGCATCCTGTGCCCCGTACTACTTCATAGTCCACAGTAGCAGTATGATCAAGCGCGGAAGCAAGGGATAGCCTTGTCCTGTCTAGACAGATCGCTCGACGTTCTGTACCGGAGTTACACGGGTAGACGCTGGGTGGCTATTGGAAGTGGCTTTGGATGGGACACACTAGGGTTGAAGAATGACCCTGGCGACCTTGCGATGGTTGATGCTGTTGTCCGACCTCATGTGAGTCCCGGCATTTGGTCTACGAACAAACACAGGTCAGATCGAGCAGGTAAGTGACCAGGTGGTTCGGCTTCAATGTCTTGGCTACCGACAGCACCACTGAACCTCAAGAGTTTCCTTCAATACAAAGCCACTCGCTGCAACACCCAAATCCTTGAAGGCAGAAAACTCCGGTCCAAGCACCATGGGCATGAAGAGTAAATTAACTGCCGAACTCCGGTTTCCCTTCATGCACACACATGCGAGGACGGGGTTCTCCGTGCCGTACACGGTGGTCGGCAACTTACCTGGAGAGTCCGCGGCGACCTACCTAGGTACCTGCTATCTACCTACCACCTCTAGCTACCCACTGAAGAGGTGGAGGGAACCCAGCAAATGGCAAGGTGGAATGGATGCAGTCATCACGAGGTCCGGGCGCCATTCTTAGGCCGATACAGGTAAATCTTCGCTGGACCCAATTGCAGATCAATTCCATGTCTCAGGGCTATGATTTGCCCAGCAAGGACCCCCTACCCCTCAGTAGACCCGGTAGGTATCCTGACTCTGAGGTCATGGGGTGTGCCAGGCGGCCAGCCAATACCTCCCGGGCTGGTCCGACTCTGGTCCACGGTCAGATCACTGGAAGGGAACCTGTATGGCCCGTATCTGGACTTCTGGAGGACCGACCAATGGCCAGGATCGGATCGGTTGGCCCCCTCATCCAAACCCTCTTCTGAAGTTCTGGTGCTGAGGAGGGTGACAGCGGGACTGCCCGCCTTGTGACTCCGAGAGGATGGTTCGGAGCGGATCATAATTCTACTGGGCGGTAGGATCGCTCCAAAAGTGAGGCTGGGGATTCCTTGGCGTTTTATTGGCAATCAGAGTTCAACATCGCCAGAGGGGCATCCCTAGGTACCTCCAGCGGAGATATCAAGTCGATCAACATGCTGCGATCGCCGAGAATCGATTCGGCAGGATGCATTATGAATAAATGGGAGGCAGTGATCTTACGGAATGGGGACGGAGGTGACTACTGGATACGGCAGTCCCTGTCCTTTGAAGGACTGGAGGATATCATGCCGATCTGAGGGGGGCACTGGGAAGATTTGAGATTCCTTTAGCTACGGAGAGCTAAAGCCTCGTTATTGTGCTGATCCGTATCTTTTGTCCACTACGCGTCGCAGTGAGGCTGCTTATCGTATCAATCTCATCGCTGGCCTTGGGGCGAGGAGAGCTCTCCGGAGTATCTGCCTAGATGGAGGAAGAGGTGTTGGGCCGGGGAGATCGAGCACTGGAGCCAAAGGCAGGCGAAATCCTGTATCCTCATCCCTACTTGATCAATGATTATATCTGTACACCACGACCACGTGGGTCGCGCTCTGAGAACTCCCGGTAGGATACCCACCCATCCCATTGCGCGAGCCATTGAGTGGCAAAATGACCTGTCGTATAGTATCACTTGCCTACTTGCCCCCTTGATGCGAATCATTTCCTGCTACTCCAGACTTCAACCCCGGGCTTTCGGTTACCCTCTTCCACACCAACCTTATCGAGGGGATCGGTTGAGCGACCAGACTAAGCGATCGCTCGAATCAGGTAAGCGAGGGGTTATCTAGGTTGGAAGGGATCCAGGAACGATCCCCCAAGCTTACTGCGCGCATGCGCAGTGCGTCCATTTCATGCAGCCTGGAGGGAATTCGTCCTACGAGTTCGGTGGCACAGGGAAAAGGGAGTGAAGGTGCCTGACCCGCGAGTCACCTCACCTGGCTAAGTTACATATTCCGTAGGAGATTACGTGGGGTTGGGGTACTGCTCCCACTGGGTACCTACGGACTGTGTATGGGTATATGTAAACCAAGTGGTGCAGTTGGGGGGGACCTCCACATAAACTCAGAGAATAAAGAAAATAGAGAGGTGGTGGTACCCAGCTCCACTACTTACTAGTAGTCGTGCTGTAGTAGTACTGTAATAGGATCAACCATTTCTGCAGGTAAGAAGATTGGGAGCGGCTGTGAGTACGGAGTACGTACATCAGTCGTAGTGACGGGCAGCCGGTGCAGACCCCGCTAGCCTGATGGGGATGTGCATCGCTCCTTCCTGGAGGTCCTGGTATGACTCGGTATTTGGTATGAAATCTCTAGTCCATACTACGGAATACATACTTCTCTCCTCCCGCCTCAATCAACACTCAGGAGGGCCCTACCTTTGCAGTATTAGGTAACTAACGAAACTGACTGACTGACTAACTCACTCCTCCCAATCCCAATCCCAAAACAAAGACCATCGCTACCCTTTCGAGGAAAAGACGACAGATTTCCTTGTTTTCTGCCACCTCGAACCCATGCACAGACACCGGCCGAGCGCCCATTCGGGCACCAATAGTGGCAATCCCTCATGGTCTGTGTGTCAAATATCAACGGTAAGACGGTTTCGCTCAGCCTGCCCGGTGACTCTCCTCCAGTCAGCCTCACGCATAATACGAACCACACCACCATCTGGCTGCTGGCCGGGCCGCCTGGACGGGTTCGGGAAGCGGGTTGACATGTTTCCACGCCCCCGTCGAAGCGATGGCAGAGGGTATGACAGCAGCAGCGCAGGGCGGGGGATGCCCGGTCTCATCCCCTTGGATTGCATGGCCAACCGAGTCGATCGCGACAGGTGTCAAGTCGTTGCACGCGATGACTGCCTACCAATGCGCGCCAGTCGAAGCGCGTGCGCGGTTTTCCCTCGACGCCACTGGACTCATCACATTTCCGCCGGTCTGGAACCCTCCGCAACCTCCTTTTTTGTGATCAGAGCCCGCGCGCCGTGCCGGAGATGCTCGGCGCAAGCGACAACGAACAGGGATCTAAGTGGAGAAGATCGTACCTACCTACAGCTTATGTAGGTGGACGGAGGAGTCCGTTCTGACGTACATGCGCATATACATGCAATTGTTGGAGACAATGATGAAGATTCCTGTCATATGCAATTCATCATTGCAGACATCGCCAGCCTGCTGTGTTTCGGTGCGATCGCCTTGGGGCATGTGACCTTGGGGTGGAAGTTGGAGACGGACTACTTGATGCTTTCAAAGGGGCAATGGGTACGTACCTACCTCCCAGCCTACTCCGTAAGCAAACGGGACATCCGGAATCCACGCCACGGCAGTCAACCACCGTGCCCACGGCCCATGGCGGAGCTGTCATTTGCAGATCAGCATCTGAACAAAGCGCCCCGTTTCTAGATCCCGCTCTCTGACTCCATACCAGGGACGATTTTTTTGAACCCGTCAGTGCTACCTAGACAGCTGACAAACACCAGCTCACTCGCTCGATCATGAGACCTGACCCTTCGCCTGGCTCGGTCATATCACCCGCCCCGGCTAGTCCGCACGACAGGATTAATATAGATAGATTACGGCCTGCCCAGGAGATTAATTCAGGGGGACAGGAAGTACCACCTGTCTAGGCTTCTGACCAACCAGCATCCCGTTTACCGTTTACTATCTTGGGTAGGTGTTGGCGCAAAAGTACGACTTGTCTGGTGTGCGATCCGCTTCCCCTGATCAGCAGCCATGTGTTGCTACGACTTGCCTCGCCAGTACTTTGTATATTTGTACAGAGAGAAGACGGCTCGATACGACTATACTAGTAGGCGGGCCAGGCAGTTAGCGATGACTCGCCATCACCACCACCATTATCCTCCAGGGAGTGCTGCCCCCATACTATTCACCCAGTATCTACCAGTGTATTCGATGTTTTTATACATGTACGCGTATACAACCATTTCAACGGTTCACGAAAGTAAGCAAGCCCAATAAAAACACAGCAATTAATCCGTCAAGAAAACCACAACTTTAGAGCCCCGAACAAGTAATCTAAAAAAAAAGGGAAGGGGAAACTAGAAACGGTGATAACGACAATTGACCTCGGAGAAGAAATCCGACCCCAGGTCCAAGCATACTCTCAGAAAGTCAGTATTTGTATATCGCACATTAGTCGCTGCACCTCGCACATACTTTCCGACTTTACACACCTATACCCATACATACATACACGGACCACACTAGCTCAGGTCCGTCCTGGACTAGCCTTTCTAACCAAGAGAGGCAATATATCGAGGGAAATGAGAGCCTCACCGTACGAGGGCGTGTGACTGGCTTGGGTGGTGAGGGAATTGATAACATTGTTTGGTGCTAGGTGGTTGCCTTTCTGCCTGCTAGCTAGATAGATTATGGGGTAGTGAATTTGAATTATATTGCATTGAAGATTTATGTTTATAGTGGTGTGGTGCTATTGATATATACATGATTAACTAGGAATGTATGTTTATGTAGTAATGATATACTCTGATGGGGGGAGCTAATGTCATGGAAGTTATTTCCATGATAGATTACTTGCTAGGAGTGTTTTTTTTTTTCTGCTAGAATTATGTGGGCTGGGACTATTTAATAATAAGACTTAATTTATGTACGGAGCAGGTACTCTGTATGTATGTATGTACGTACGTATGTGTAGGTATGATATGATGCGAGATGCGAGATGCGAGATGCGAGATGCTCAGTGTGAGTACTACACTTGCCCACCTCCACCCCCTCACCGCACACACATCTAGCGTCTGTAATTCCCCCTGATGCAGTAAATACATTCATCCATCGACGTAGCTACAGTCCTCCCACGTCAGTAGGGTGGAATAAGATAATCGACCCTACAAGATCTCACAGTAGATACGTAAGTCAGTAAGTAGTAGTAGTAGTAATAGTAGTAATAGTACCTAGTAGCAGCAGAGCAGCCTACCCTATCCAAACCAAAATCCATATATAGATGATGATGACCCAGGATATAGTATGAAGTAACTAGTGAGAAATCGACTCATCAAAATCTATATATACACTCAACACACCACCTTACTAGAACCATCTATCACCTCCCAGAAACCACACATCAAGAGATTTCAGACGACCTACCTACCTACCTACCTACCTAGTACCTACCTCGCAAACCAAATAGAAAGCTGGGGATATGTAGATACTTAATAGATAGACCAATCACGGTCTCTCGATCGGATGATCGTGCGGGGCCTGAGCACACACACACACACACACACACACACATGCCTCAATCCCGAATTGATACGTAGTAGTGGAGGTAGGTTTCCCGATATCAAAGTATAATTAAATTAGTATGTTTGAGGATACGGATTACAGAAGGTTAAGGAAGTAAGGAAATGAGGAATAGATATAGATTATCTATTGATTCATAGGTGAGGAATTGAGGGACAGACAAACTGCACTAGGTACTACACAACTTACCCTAGTTTAGTATTTAACTAGGGGCGGAGTTACTAAATCCTTCGATATGCAGGAGGGATATTAACACACCGTCCAGTGTCCACGTCCACAGGGCAGTGCAGTGTGATTTGTTTTGCTGGATCAGTCGAGTCATGTACATATGTCTGGGGTTATTCGGGTTTATGTGTGCGTGCATGTATGTACGTGTCAGATTTAGTTGATTTGATTTGTTGTTGTTGTTGATGGTGTGGATGGGTGGAGTGTGGGTAGGTTGGTCGGTCTGGATTGGAATTTGGATTTGGGTTAGTTTTGGATGTGACAGGCTCAGGTCGCTAGGGGAGGCCTAGAAGGTAGAGGGGATGCTGTCTGGATGGATGTAGGTGCATGAGGGGGTTTCTTCAATTGGAATCTTTCTTACCAGGCATCGCATGCAGCGGTTGTCGACAGTGACAGGCAGTCTTCCTAGAATAGACAGTATCAATCTCTCTCTTGTGCAATAATATGCAACAAATGCCATGTATGCAGCTATGCAGCTATGCAACTATGTGACTATGCACTGGATATCATCAGTACGATCCATCTAGATGTCAAGTAAATGCCACACACACACACACACACACACACACACACACCCCATCTACCTCATAATACATTGATCATGCCATGCAAATAATAGACGCCCTGTCCAAAGACCAACAAAATTGGTATAAGCAAATTGGTATATCAAAGCCAAACGCAACGTCAAAACACGGTAAATCAGCTAGTTCAGAAACTGAGTCTCGGGCTGCTGCCGCAGGAGATAGTGGAAGATCCGCCAAATCCCCTTCAGCACCTCGACCCGGTCTTCCCCGTCGAAGAGGTCGTACCACCGGGTGCGCCGTAGCTGCAGCACATACCACGGCTGGTCTGGGGTATCTGTGACCGGGGGGAAGTTGCTCGACCCGTTTGTAATGACCTCGAGATATCGTCGATGCACGCGCAGATGGAGAATCGACACGTGATGGTTGATGGAGGACAGGAGGTAGATCTGCGTCTGTTAGGAATCGATACAACACATGGCCAACCTGAGCATACTTACATCGTCATACGCGCTGTCCAGCGGCTTCCCAATCTGTATATACCGCATCCGTCGATCCCAAAGACCAGGCCCCGGCTGGATGATCTTCCACCGTTCGCTGTTACTCAATTTCCGCGTAACACTCGGTCGCCGCGATGCGAGGAATGGATGCTCGTACTTGGAGCGTTTGCGCGCATATCCACTCATGGACGACAGCTTATCCTCCCCATGGGTCTCCTTCTCGTAGTCGCTCACGGAATCGTTCAAAGCGCCACCCCATCGAGGCACGGTCGTCCACCATTTGCCTTCGCCTGGCCTCACCTCAACTTCCCCCTGCCTCGCGCGTTCCTGGGCTGTCAGGAGCATGGCACCCACCTCACGGAGCAGATCACACACCTCCCCCATGCCAGATCCTGGGGCCTCCTGGGGCCCGCGGAATGAGGTCTCGGGTCGGCACTGGGCTACAAAGACAGGCCCTTCCATGACCCCGCTTCGTGCCAGCTGGCGGTCCTTGGGAGATCGGGCGGTTTGGAAGGTGTGTCGAACAGGGAAGAGCAAGTTCTTAACGGCCAATCTCGGGGGTGAGATGGGCGGGGCAGCCTGACAGCCAAAGGGCCATGCGGCCATTTCGGTCAACGCTCGAATAGTTTCCTCGCGCACATCCTCTGGCATCTCATTCCCCGCTCCTATACGCCGGCCCTTGTACATGGCGACCATTTCTGGGGTTGCGTCGAGCTGCGCGCTTGGACCATCCTCCAACGCTTGTGCTGGTGGCGCTGGGTCAACATCCATGGTTGTCTCCGTTTGGTCTTGACCTTCTGCTCGTTGTGTCTCCCCATCAATCTGCATCTTCTCCGGGCCTGCTTGCTCTGGCGTTTTCGGGCGCTCATAGTAGTCATCTAGGCTGCTATCCCAGTATTGGGCCATCCGCTCCAGGCCTGTCCAGAACTTCCTCGTTTGAGCCACACGGACCCTTTCCCGGCCTTCGCGTGGAGGCAGTCTGCCCACCTCTCGGAAAGCATCATCGTTGTCTAGAAGCAGTTCGGTCTGGAGCATCTCGAATCGGTCCCGGGAGGGATAGGAATTTCCGTTGTCCATCAGAATCGGGCAGCCATCTTCATCCACCGGGGATGAGCGCGCTGACATGTTCTCCCAGGGAAGCGGAGGGTCTGTCTTTGGCCCATTGTGACGAACGATCTCTGCAGCCGACACATTTTCTTGCAGCCTTAGATTCAGCGCCTCAAACTTCTGGGGGTTGATGTCCTGTGGTCGTCGGATCGAGGCCAACACTTCATTCAGCCTCGACAGAGATGCATCCTGGTCCTTGTCCGAGAGTTCCGGTAGCCGGTAGACCGGGAAGTCGAGTGGTGTGGGGGCGGGAGGAGGGCGACGCTCTTTCTCGGGCTCAGAGCTCACGGAGGGTAGGCCTACGGCGAGTGTCAGTATCGAAAAGGACTGTTTGGTGAGCGCACAGGAGTAAGCCAGGCTGACAGTCAGGCTTGGGGGCTGAGTGTCATCGGACAGCATTGGTGACTGACGCAAGTGCTTGAGGAGAAGCTGTAGACCCCATGCAGATGGACCTAGGCGCTTTTCGCACGCTTGCTTGGGGGCAGAAGGAAGTATACGAGAGGAGAGTGACGAGGGAAGGGGAGCAAAGGGAAAAGCGGTTGGTTGGCAGTGCGGGGGGGAAAGGGGGAGGGAGGGGTGGTCCTTACCCAGGGAACTACACCAGCCAAACATGACGGATCAAATCGATCGCAATGGTGGGAAATAGGGAGATAGCGAATGAATGAAGGACGGCGAACTAGTCGCGATGAGAAAGCTCAGCACTAGAAGGAGGCGGAGTCGGGCATCACATGCAATGGAGATGGGGGATGAGGCGCGGCCAGTGGGGGTTGGGAAGAAAGTGGCACCAGAGGTGAGTTGATGAAGGCCAGTCAGTCGGTCAATCAGTCAGCGGGGAAGAAAGCGCGAGATTGGATTGAATGTCGGGGAGTTGAGTGGTGGATGTGAGGAATGGATAAAATGGATGAATGTGATGGGGGGGAACCACAGCATTGAAATAACAGGAAACGAACAGGAAACGAACAGGAAACGGGGGGAGGAAGTCGGGCTAAGGCGACTAGTCCGTCGGTAGCCTTATGGCTGGCTGGTCGACTGACGGCCTTCAGTCCCCCGGTCCGGTGGAGTTGGACCCATCCTCGCCGTCGGGGCTTCAATCGTACTATACTAAAGTACAGACTGTAGGTAGGTAGCAGGAGAAGACTAACTGTGTGACCTCCTCCTGACGATTTGCCTCCTCCAGTTCAGGTGCCTGTTCTCCCCATTTTGCGGGGAAATCCTCTGGGGACAACCATGGCTGCCCAGCATTCTCTCCCATTCTTGGGCGTCACGGAACCAAACCCCTCCGCAAGTGATGTGCAATTGACTATTCTCTGCTCCACCATCTCATGATCCATGCGACCCTTTGGTGGCTCTAATTCCCGCAGTGGCAATTCGCCATAGATCTAAGGCCACGGGTTGAAGTCCACGGACCGGGACATGATAGGATTGTAGACATCTAGTATTATATATCTGTACTGGTATCGTTTCAGCATCTAAGAATATATGATGTGCCACTGGATAGGTGGATGATACCTCATGAAAATATTAGAAGGATGGCAACTGGCGAATCTGCCTGAAAGATGGTTTCTCTCAATCCGGCTAGTGCACAGTTACTCAGCAGGCACATGATTACACTAGGGTGGAAACAGGACTAGCGGTGGCTGACCCAGAAGAATATCAGCCCCACTGTGGTTGCGTCGCCAGCCAATCGCCACCAGCCAATCGCAACCCGGTCCCGTGCCGTGGCTTTCCCGGCGGCTTTCCTTCCATCGAGGTTCCATCTCCATCCTCTCCTCCTCCCCATTGTTCATTGCGGTTTGTTGCTGTTCATCTCTGTTCACCTGTCCAATGAACCCGTTTGATGGGCCGTGATGTGACAGAATCTGACTCCCATAAGTTTACCCCCCCCCCAACACCCTTCTTCAGGGCAACCATGCTGACCATGGTGGTTCGTCCCAAACTCTCCAGGGCCGTTGTTCAACGCGAGGGGCGAGGGGCCTAAACCCCTCCCAGGCCCAGCGACTAATGCCGGCCAGCAACATCGTCAGAGCTGCCTCTGCACCGCGGATTGGATGTTCTGGAGCCCTGCGGTTTCATCCAGTCCCCCCAAGGGTAACAATCTCTTCCGCCCCCTGCTTCCTTTCGTCACAGCCGGTTTGTCGGTCCACCGGTCCCTACACGGTCCCGGCGCCTGGCCAAACACTATGCTGCTCTTGTTTGTCTCCGGCCATCCTGGTCCTCTTTCTTCTCCTAGACCCCTGCTCCTTCACAGCCTCTTTCCCATAGCTTCTTCAATCTATCCGAATCTCTCTGGTCTTCACGTGTGATTGGAATCTCACACCTTTTTGGCCCTCTGCTTCACCATCCCATCCTGAAACAAGTGTACTCCCTCCGGGCTATCGCCTCTGACATCTGCGGTCATGGCCTGCCTGTTCCCCTCCGGTAGAGAACAACAGCAATGAGACGGCCTTAGCATGTTGGTATCTGCTTTCTTCAATCGTATCCCCGGCTTCCGTTTGTTCACTCTTTCTATTTCGACGTGAGCCTGTCATTCACTACCCACGAGTAATACCGCCGCCTCGGCGTCCCCGCTCTTTACGCGCCTTCGGCCTCAAATCCAGGGATTCCCTCTCTCTCTATCATCGCACCTGGTCCTTCATGCAGCACACGTTCTTCTCTGAATCCCTTTTCTGATCCAGCGGAGCTTATCGCGTCATCCAGCCTGCGGGCTTGGCGACATGTCAATGTCGAGCTCTTCCATCCTCTTCCATCAGAGTTCAAGATGTACTACTAAGATTCCACGACACTCCAACCTAATTGTGCCGTCAGCCTCTTCATTGATCTCCAGCTCTACCTTGACCTCTGCCGTGTCCCAGCCCTCCACGAATTCGGAGCCTTTATCCTCAACCGAGACCTCATTACCAAACAAAATCCCTGCGTCAGACACATGGCATTCCACAGCGTTGATACCTTTCACGGATGCCACAACTACACAATCACCACAGTCACCTACTATTGATAGCCTGGTGGCCGTTCCTACAACAACTGCATCCACTCCAGCAGAAAAGCCCAGCAACTACAATCTGATCCATACGGAAGGTGGTCCTCATGCTCACATGCCCGTATCGTCGTGGACTGGTTCTTCGAGTCATGCAACCCAAGCATCGACATCAGGATCTTCTTTTCACCTGTCAGGCCCCGCAACTTCAGAGACGTCAGCGACATCAACCTTGCGCGGCACTGGATCTTTCGTTGCGCAGTCTACGGCGACTAGCCCTATCGCCTCTGCTAATAGCTCCTCGCATGGCCATATAGATCAGTCTAGCCATCATGACCATGCCCCACTCCGCGCGATCTTAGGCGGCGTTTTAGGTGGAGTAGCGTTTGTTGCCCTTGCACTCGCGATAGGCTACATCGTGATGCGACATAAGCGGCGCGATTCCCGTGGTGGGCTGAGCACTGGCACGAGCGAAGAACACTTGCAAGATGAGGGCGGACCGGCTGCTCCCCCGGCTGGCATGCTTCAAGGATATCAATCCGGGGGGTCCTTCCTCTCCGTCGCTTCGTCTGCTCCTTCAAGCCCTCTTCGCGTTGCACTTGCAGCACCAAAACCGGCATCCGGCCACCACCATAGTCGGACCCTGTCTAGTTTGAATCCCACCTTGGACTCGAACCCTTTTCTAGACTCTGCAGAGATCAAGTATGTCTCGCGTGGGAGCATGCGCAGCATTGCAGGGGCACTTCGCGATCCGTTTGCCGATGCGCCAACTCACAGCCATGTCACTATGCAACAGTCAGAGATGTCCCAACGACCGGCATCAGCGGCCTGGTATTCTATGCACAGTGATCGCAGCTTAGGCAGCACGCTTCTCCTTCCAGGGCGGAGTAGCGCGGGAAGCAGCTTGCAACGACTCAGCTATCCGTTTACTGTCGCCGAACTAGAGTCATGCGATCCAAGCGGACCCGTGGCCAGACTCAGCACCCGAAGTGATCCGTTTGACCTAGAATGTCCCCCACACGCGATGCACAGACGTAGTTCTACCGCCATACCACTGGGACAAGGCTGAATGCTGACCATATGAGACACCAGCCATTGGCTGCCACCTTGATCCAAAGCATGGTGCCGAAACACGGGATACATGACATGAGCCACAATGTCCTAACAATGTATTCCTGTTCAGATGATTGAAGAGAAGTGAACGACTGTTGCATGGAAGCACATGTATTCTAGATATGAATTCGGTTGGCACGGGTGTTAGATATGCCATGATGTTGTATGTGTGTACGATACTGCATTTCTAGTGTTGAATTATATTCCAACCTCCTCCCACCTTGTAATCCATGCCAAGAAAAATAACAAGAGAGAAACGAAGCTTGAAAAGCCAGCTGATGAACTACTATTGTACAGACAGCCAGGACGGAACTGATAATTGTGGGTGTGGAGAATGGGAATAGTACTAGTATAATATATATCCAGCTGGATTCTCCACCGCCCCGGACTTACTACTACTAACCCAATCATTCAACGACCAAGCAGACAATGTCTATGAGGCTTCCTACATTAAGATAATCATGCGCGACATCAAGAGCCCACCCAATTTCTTGATCTTTCATATTACATATTTCATAACGAATGCCGTATTTGATCTGTAACGGAATGAGTCTTGATAATAATTTGGACGGGGACGAATGATAGAATGCCAAGACAAATACTGATATGAGAGGAAAGAAATAGGATATCCTATTATAAAATGGGAAGAAAAAAAAAAAAAAAAAAAAAAAAAAAGAAGAGGGAGAGAGAAACAAATCCATAATAACGGGAATACATTAAAGGTTAGTTTTCCAAAAGCATCAAGACACGACGAACATTTTAATTTTACTTTTCCTTTTCTCGATGACCTACTAGTTGTCGGGGTTGGTAGTTGCAGCCTTGGAGCCTTGGAGGGCATAAAGTCTGCCCCTTCGGAAAGTGGGGATGAATGTGATTCGAAGACAACACGAGGCCGGGGAAGAGGGGGTCGTTTCACTTGACGTAATAAGGTATTGACAAGGCCATCGAGAATACAGATCTAGACCATTACAAGGACCCGACAAACCCTCAAATGACATTCAGGATGCGTTACGACATTAAACTTGCTGAAGGCTTGCTTAGGAGAGCAGAGGGGGGAAGCGCAGAGGAAAAGATCCGGGCGAGATGGGTGGATGGATTGGGCGGAAAGCAGAAGAAAATGCACGTCCGAAAGGGAAGAAAAAAGAGAAAGAGGTAATAAAATGGAAATTTCGTATCACACAAAGCGCCATGCCATTGTTTTGCTTTAAGAGTAGGTCTTTTTCCTTTTTTGCGTGGTCCTTTCACAAGCCCTCCCCCGAGGGAGAGGGACGGGGATGATGATGATGGTGCATTTCCCTGATCCCGAACCCCGTTATAGGCTCCCGATACATTCCAAACAACCCGTCCCGGATGAATCGAGCCACCGAGCCAGACCTGCAACGAACACGGAGTGGTCGATCTCAGTCCGTGGGCTGATCGATTCCCCCCCGTTTCAACCTCCGCACCGCCCAAGTTCGTCAACAGAAGAAATTTACTCCTGAGCCTCAGCAACAAGGGCGTTCTGCTTGGCCTCCTTGCGCTCCGCGCGTCTCTCACGGAGAGCCTTGTTCTTGGCACGCTTAGCATCCATCTCCTCCTTGAGGACACGCTCACGGTGGCGCTCGGCCTTGGCCTTCTGGATCTATAGTATGGAAAAGACCACGTTAGCCCCTATTCCCGAACCAAAGGGGGTGACCCGTCCGATCCCTGGAACCCGCCGGGCGAGGCGATTCCAAAGCCCGACGAGATCCCTTTCAACAACAGCAGTAGGCGGAACTTACGTGCTCGACGAGGGCACGCTTGTGCTTGAAGGTGTTACCCTTGCTCAGGTGGTAGAGCTCGTGGTAAAGGTGCTTGTCGATCTTGCCGGAGGCACGGTAGCGGACGAGCAGACGACGGAGAACACGCATGCGGCGCATCCAGAGGATCTGGCTTTAATCGGATATCCATCAGCACGCATCCCTGGAAATGGTTCCCGAAACTCCATCTCGATCCTAGGCGTGGTGATGGCCTGGAGGCGGGCGACCGAGAAAATCCTTGCACAATACTCAGAGGGAAAGACAATGAGCATACCTGGGCATACGAGCCTCCTTGGTACCCTTGCGCTTACCCAGACCACGGTGTCTGCCGATTCTGCGGGCGGCAGCGAGTTCACGGGCACGGGAGCGGGAGTGCATGGTGACGGGCTTGCGGATGATGAGGCCATCGCTGACGAGCTTGCGGATGGTCTGGCGGGAGTTGGCGTTGGAGATCTCATTCATCTCATTGGGGTCGAGCCAAATCTTGCGCTTGCCGCAGCCCACCACGGAGGCGGCGAGGCGCTTCTGGGTGCGAAGGTTGACCCTGTGGTGCAAAAGCAGTCGGTCAGCATGAGGTCCAAACCGATCGGGGGGCTGCTTCGACAGAAAGAAGGGCCCGATGGGCGAATCCGGGGCGTGGACGGGGGAAAACGAGTCCAGCGACGGACGGACAGCCCCCTTCGAGCAGCAATATCAAGCGCGGAAGATGAACTCACATCTTGATGTCGGCGTATCGACGGTCGTTGGCGGATGATGTTCGTTGCACTCGTCGACGGGTAGAATTCCCAGGTGAGGAGTTTGAGATACGGCGGCTGATTAGCTAAGCTCGTTGTGCTGCTAAGCGAGCCCAGCAAAACCCTCCTTAGGGTTCGTGCCCCAGACGCTTGTCCCGATCCGGGGAACACGCCCGGAGCCGCAACGGCCGCCGTCTCGCATCGTCCTGATGCCGGACGACGCCTGATGGCCTTGGAACCTCATGGTGTTTCATCTCCCACCCTCCCCAGTGCGCCTCTTCCACCCCCCTCCTCTAGGACGTGGCGTGGTGCTGGTCGAGATGCGCGATCACAGGTCTGTCCCCCCCACGTGATCTTCGGCGGGCTCCTACGCATGAATGATGACGGAGACCGGATCAACCCGCCAATCACCGATAAGCTACCGCCCCAAGCATTCAACTAGTATAGACTTTGGACGACGTCAAGGAACCTCAAACAAATAAGAAACATCAACAATGCATTGGTCATCTCATATCAACATGCTTTTCGTCTTTCAAAACTGTGCCCCACTCAACAGAAGGGTATAGGTAGCAGATAGATCGAGCTCATCCAGCGCGTAGACCACCTCGACCCTCACTCATCCCCAAAGGCTCCGTCCCCGAGATCAACCTTTCCAATGCTCCACAATTCCTTCTCGTCTTCAACTTCATCATTGGACAGACCCAGCCCTCCTTGTCCACCTTCCGCCTCCTTGCGCTCCCGGGCCTGGGCGGCGAGACGTAGCGCGACACGCTTGAAGTAATCCGACATACTCCGCTTGGGTCCAGGGGGAAGCGCAGCGCCGGGTCCAGCCATGTACTTTTCGAACACGGCACCCTCAGACTCCTCCACCGAGAAGATGGCCAAGAAGGCAGCCTCGGCCGCCAGCTTGACAGGGATAACCACGTCGCGAACGCTGGCAAAGATGGGGGGCGCCAGGAGAGCCAAATGAGGCCGAGTGAGCTCAGGGTGCAGACGGCTGACTGTGCGCATGACCACCAGAGTCAACCGCCGCGTGTCAGAGGGCGTGCCGGGCTGGATGCAGGGCGCCAGGGCCTCGAAAATGGCCTTGTTAACTTCAAAGTTGCGATGCTCATCCTCGACCAGGAGATACTTTCCGGCGGCGAGGACGCTGTTGTCGGCGATGAAGGGCTGCCTAGAATTAGTATCATTCGTCAACCCAAGACTGGGACCAAATACTCACATCCTTGTTTGTAACTCCCTGGCAGATGACGGCCTGAGTCTCAGCAGAGAAATGCTCCGTCACGGACGACGGAGACTCCACAAGTAAAGCATTGAGTCCCAAGATCGATGCGTGAGAAGCCGTGGTTGTCAAGACCCGGTTTTTGATAAGCGGGCCCGCAGTGGCTGCCGGGAGGACCTTCACCAGTGCACCGAGCAGTTTGGCATTCGTGATAGCGACAGCATCCGTTTGGTCGCTGGCGTCATCGTCAATGAGAGCGAGGAGGGCGTTCTTCGATGCCTCGCTCATGTTTGCGCCGGCCTTGCCCACCACCTCTTGCAGAGCCTTCATCATGGCGTTCCTGACACCGATATCGGTGGTCTTGGTACCTGTGATGAGTTCCGCAATAAGAGGATCGACCCTGGGAGTCAAGGTGATCAGGATGCCAAGACCCTTCGCAGCCCTGTTACGAAGAGTTTCGCTAGATGCATCAGCCAGACCACGCGCGAAGGTGCGTTGAAGCTGTGGCAGGAATGGTTTGACAGCGAGTGGGATCTTCTCCAAGAGCTTGTTGAGGGTGAAGAAAATAGCGCCTAGTGTAACGAATTAGCAACATGTAAACCCGAGTTGAGTAGGAAGCAGCTTACATTTGATGTCCACCGATCGTTCGGACACGACACGGATAAGCGGACCAGTGATCTGGGTCACGAACAGCTTCAGAGAATCCGCGCCAGTGCGATCGATGATATCGCCGAGCGCGAGAGCGGCCTGCGTACGCTGCTCGACGCTGCCGTTCAGAAGGCCTTGCAAGAAGATAGGCAGAATGGCCGTGATACCCTTGGGCAGGCTGAAACCGGGAAGGTTTGCGCCCGGGACTCCAACACTCCGTAATACCTGGCGAACGGGGATGGTAAGCACCTCCATTTCTTCTTTGCGCAGATGGGAAGTGAGTCCACTCAGTGCCGTCCACGCTGCCTTGACGACATCCTTGTCGCGGTCATCGAAGGAAATGAGCAGGATGCGAATCAAATCTTGATGGTATCTGGAGTAATCAATCTCAGCATTGGCGAAGAATTTGTTGAGACGGATTGCCGCGTTGGCACGGCGGTGATGGTCATCATGCTTCATCATAGTGATCATGACATTCACCATGGCATTCAAGCCGTCAAACTCATCCACTGACACCAGGATCGTGTCGAATGCACTGCTCAGTTCTTCACGGTGATCTTCGTCTTTGGTGGACACGATCTCATCCATCAAGGAGGTTAGGATTGTGGGCAGTCTGCGGGTCATAGCAGAACCTGCCACTTCGGCCAGGGAAGCAAGAGCCCTCGCGTTGAAGGTGGAGATAGGAGAGGTGAGAAGCGTTGGGATAAGGTTGGGAAGGATAATGTTCGCTCGGGTTTGCTCTGTGAGGAGAGTCAAAAGTGCCGACAACGCTTGCTCTGCGTCCTCGTTGTTTCTCAAAAGAAGCAAGAGATGGGGCAGAACCTGATCGACTGCCTTCTTGCCCAGGATTTGTTGCAAAGCATCGAAGGCTTCGGCAGCAGCCTCGCGGACGTCCTCGTCGTTGTCAACGAGAGCCACGCGGACGGTCGAGATAAGAATCTTCTCGTAATCTTCAAGGGCCTCGGCGGATGCGGAATTAATGAGCTCTCTCAAAGCAATGCAAATACCTTGCTTGACATCCACATCGGGCGAAGTCTGCAGACCTTCCTCGAGAGAAGGCAGCAAAGTCGCGAGAACAGACTCGCCAGCCTTCTTGATAAGATCTCCAAGCGCGTTGCTGGCGATGACCTTATGCTCCATGTTGGAGGAACCAAGGCGGCGGATGATGAGCTGAGACAGGGTGGGAACCATATCCTTGAGAGTCTTGGGAGAAGCAACAAGCGCCTTCCAGACACCCATAGCAGCGCTCTTGACGAGACCCGAAGTATCGCAGCGGCAGATGAACAGTGCAGATAAGACCTTGTTCCTCCTCTCCTCTCCGAGAACCTCGAGCAGCGACTGCCCAGCTTGGGCAGCCTCCTCCTCTTCCTCCTCCGCATCGGCCTTGGCAGTGATGCCAGTGAGACTGAAGAGCAGGTCACCAACTAACTCGACGGAGCTTAATCTGATACGGTAACTATCATCCGCAAGACCGCGCTCAAGCTCCGGCAGAAGAAGATCAATGGCCTTGGAGGAGAAGTTCTTAACCAGCAAGCGACCCGCCTTGAGAGAGGTTTCGCGAATGGACTCGACATCATCAGCCAACCCAGCAAGGATAGGGGGAATGATTTTGCTAAGATAGGCGGCGAAGCTGTTTCCGAAGCAGGCGGGAAGGAAGATGAAGAGCGTCATGAAGCCTTCCCGAACAGCAGGTTTGGAGCTGGACACATTTTGCAAGATGGTAGGCAGAGTCTCCTCGAGTCTGGTGGTACCCAGGCCTGCCAGTACCTCCGAAAGGGCCTGAGCAGATCCCAGTCTATCGCCGGCTCCGGTATCCGACTTGAGCGTAGACATAAGATTGGGGATAAGGTCGGGAAGGGCGTCCTCTCCGAGCTTCTCGATAAGGGAACCAAGAGCCTTGGAAGCGGTTGCACGAGTGGTGGGCACAGGATCAACGATAGCCAGCTGCAAGCCGGACACAATGATTGGCAGGTGAGAAATGAGATCCTTGCGCTCAGTAAGGTGGGCCAAGCTGCCGATAATCTGAGCGGATTTGCGTTTCGTATTCGACCTATCACTAAGACCACGCTCAAGGATGCGAACAACAAGCGCCAAGGACGGAGCATCCAGATAATGGACAAAGGAAACCTTGATGAGTGAATCCAGGGCCTCGTCTGTATACTTCGTCGGGTCGCTCAGCGCCTTCAGGAGCACGCTCACCAGACTCTTCACTTCTGGGTTGCTGATGACTTCACCGAAACGCTGAAGACTCCGGTTTGCCGCATTGCGCACTTCCTTATGCGTGTCATTGAGGACCACAGTGAGTGGAGGAATAATGTCCGGTAGGCTTGCCGCTAGTTGCTGAGGGTCAAGATAGGCCATCGCTCCCAGGAGATCACAGGCGCCCTTCTGACTGCGCCATTGCGTGTCATCAAGACCGTCGAGCAGGGTAGGGAGAATATTCTTAACACCATAAGAACTGAGGTTCGAGAAGCAAGCCTTTGCGGCATCGAGACAGGCAGCGCGCACATCTGGGTTAACATCTCCAAACCCGGCAAGGAGCTGCGGGACGATCTGGATAACATACGGCTCGAAAGTCCGTCCCAGGAGGGTGGCAAATAGCTCATATGCTAACAAGGCACCTTGCCTCTGATGAGGCTCCTTCTTGTTCTCTGTGGCATCATGTAGATGCGACATGACCTGGAACTCTCGTAGTGTGATGATACCCCTGCCGCTGACGATACCACCAAGTCCGTAAGCTGCGCCACGCTGTGTAGCATATTTCTTCGACTGCAACAGCTGGTCCAGCATTTCTTGAACGTACTGACCACTTTGCGGGCGAGAAAGTCGGATCAGAGGCGGTAGACATCCCGACACGGCGGACTGCACAGTTTCCGAAGGGGTAGGGAGAGTGTCAAGTAGTCTCTTAATGACCGTCTGCAAACGCGGGTCGTCCGCTTTCAAGTGCTGCGCCAAAGATCCATACAGAACAACCACGGCCTCGTTCAGAAGATCAGATGTCTCACTGCCTTTGTCAGAAGTCTCCAGGGTCGTCTCCAAGAGCACCATCAGTTCCTCAACCTTCTGCTGGCCGCGGGCAGCGATGATGGATCTGCCACTCTCTGCCATCTGTGCTCGGACGGTGGGACTCTTGTCGATGAGGGGCCCTCTTTCGATCAGGAAGCGGAGGAAAGAGACGATCTGCTCGCCTTCAAAGAGCTCCGTCATAGCACCAAAAGCGAGAGCAATCCCGCTACGTAGCTCCCAGTGGTCTGTCATATCCATCTTCTTGGGCATTCCGTAGCTGTCTTTCTCTGGAGCCTTGGGCTGAATCTCGACGGTATATTTCGATTGTAGCTCTGCGAAGATGTCGTTAAACACCGATGGATTCGTCGCAATTGCATGCGCCAACGCGCGAGCACCGGCACCACGGAGTTGCGAATCCTTCGAGGAGAGATACGGAATGATCTTTCCATAAGAGGAGTCGTCAACCTCTAGGGCATTTTCCTCCCAGATGTTCTCGGCAATCTCAGCATTTTCCTCCACGTTGTCATGACATTCCAGCCAGATATGTTCCGAGAAGTCAAGATCGGTCAGGTCAATTTCTGCTTCGATGACCTGCAACACTGAAGTACGAACAGACACGTCTGCAACGATCGTGCCCCTAAGAAGAATGTCTAGCTCGTCCTTGTTGATGTTGGGTGAGATGCACCTGCTGAAGTCGAAGAGGATATCCTTGATGAGCTTGTAGTGTTGAGTGTACTTCTGCATCGATATAAGCAGGTTATTCAAGACTTCGACTCGAGGAAGGCGCTCGTCGGCAACTAGACGTCCCATAGTTAGTTTTGATGACATATATGCCCCTAGCGTGACAGGTAAACCCACAGGAGCCCGAATGGAAGGACAAGACTTCCAGGGCAAGGAGAACTTGCTCGCCCTCTTCCTCTCCTCGTTGTTCATCAATTCCGTTCCGGCCGAGCACCAAGAAAAGCAATGGCAGAACGTAGGCCAGAGACGTGCTGTCAAGAGGGCGTTGCTCGGAGGCGAAGCGCACCCGGTAGAGAATCCTGGTTACAAGCTCTGCAAACTAGTCAGTGATGTTTCCCACCCAGCTGAACAGAGAAAGACCTACGTCCGAGTGGCTCTACTTCCATTTCCTGAGGCAGGTAACTCTTGCCAATTGCACGCAGCGTGGCAATACCCACGAAAGGCCGCAGCGGGCCAAGACGCGAGGACAGCTTCTCGGCACACTTAATGTACGCTTTCGATACAACATCCCCAGCAAACAAGCCTGCACCGGCTTCGGTAAGGGAAAGCAAGGAGCTCACGGCAGGGTTGATCCAGCCATCCGCATCAATGGCGGGCCCGTCTGCGAGACCCTGAATGATTCCACATCCTCGCTCAATCCGTTTAATCTCTTGGAGGACTTCCTCACGGATCTTGGACTCCTTGACAAGCTGAGCCTTGATCTTCGACTGCTCTTCCGCAGTAAGCTTCTTTTGCTTTTGGCCCTTCTTATCACCCAACTGGGCTCGTAGTTCCTCTTCCCACTTGAGAATGTCGTAGTCTTTAGTGTTCTTATCAAAGTTGGACTGCTTCGATCTTGTGCTAAGAACATCAACAAACATGGTTCCCTCAGGGGTACGAGCAATAGCGACATCGGTAGCTGTGAATTTGGATGACCGTGAAGTGTTCAGGTCGTCTTGGATCTGACTCACAAGTCGGGGCACCATAGCGTCCGGTGCCACAAATGCCAACTCACCGGCAGCAATCCAAATTGCAGCATCGATTTGGGGGACCTTCGACTGAACCGGGTCCTGGGAAATAATCAGTGAGCGGGTTTTAAGTGTGTAGCGATTATAGGAACACGGCATACCTCATGCAAACGAGTCAGCTGCTCTACGCACTTCTCAGGAAATTCGTGTACAAGGTCACCGGGGTCTGTGCCGGTTCTCAGGCAGGAGGAGATCCATGATGCGTTTGGAATCAACTCAGGACGGCAAAGTACTAGCAGCTCAACGAGTTGGTTTCTCAGATCCGTAGCGACGTTGTCTACTCCCTGCAGACTAGAAGCAGGGGGGCAAAGAGCCTTTACAACGAGGTGAAGGAACCTTTCACTCTCTGGTCCTGCAGAGGCTGGTGCAGATTCTTTTTCGCCAGTTCTAAAGGAAAGTATCCAAGACCATAGAGCACTTATGACCATTCGGCTCACGCTTCCCACATTCTTCAGATGGACCTCTGACAATGCACGAGCAGCTTCATCTCGGAAACTGGTGTGGAGTCCAGGGGCCACCACGTTGTATATGACTGCCTGAGCCCATGCGGCCTTGGCTGTATCCTCGGCTTGTTCGAACTTGGAACCAGTAGTGACGGCAGAAAGTGCTCGCACAGCCCACTGAATCTCCGCCTGAGAGGTCAACTTAGAGTAGGCCTTCGGGTTCAGGAGAAAAGACGGTTTCGGGCTGAGCACCATCGATTGTGCCACGGTTTCCTCCCACGCAGACTTGTCAAAGCTCTGTAGTGTGGATGAACGCTGTAAAAGGGCTAGATATACGTGGGCTGTTGATAGAGAGCCGGCCTGGGCAGACGGCAGAGGGTTGGAGGCAACCTCGTTGTATAGTTCTTTCATCTTGCCGAGAAACTTGTTCACAAGGGGCTCGACATCGGGGCTCGCCAAAGTTGAGGGTTCGACTTCCCAAATAACATCGCCGACATTGAGCTGCCAGAACTTCTTGAATGGCACACGCTTGTCGGAAGATCCCTTCACAACAGCGTTGATGACGTCGTCGCTGACCTTCACCTGAGACTGAACAAGGAAAGCCAAATGCTTGCAGAAAGTCTTGATTTCCTGCTCCAGAGCGGCCTCGTTCGATTCCCGTGCGAACAGAGGGACAAAGCCCTGGACCACATCCTTTGAAACGTCGACTGAAGGCATTATCGCAGCGACCGCTTGAGCGTACACAGCGCGTTGTTCCGGATTGGTGATTTTCTGGGTCTTCAGAGGGCCGACAACTTCGCTTGTAACCTTGATAAGCAAGCTCTGGTCCTTGGACTTCAAGAGCAGGGCCTCAAACGAGCGAAGGGCGCCCTGCCTGATAGCTGGATTGTTCGACTTCATGCTCGAGAGCAGGTGCTTCAACAACCGCGCGTGCAGAAGTTCCGACAAATCAATTCCATCCGGCAGCGAAGCGCACAGCGAAGGGAGCAAGCCACTGAAAACGACTTCGGGGGAGCGTAGCATAGCCTTTTCAAAGGGCGGTACCAACTCGGAAGCGAGGTCTTCGTAGCTTACGAAGGAGACGAAGAAGTCGCCCAATGCATCTGCAATGTGAGCTGGCGGCGCATATTTGGAGCCAGCCAACTCCTTGACGTAGTACGAAAGGATCGCCTTCTTTTCCGCCTCCAAAATTGGTTTCTTGGTGGGCAGACGTGCGCAGACGCCGGAGATGACGCCCAGGAAAGGTGCGTTCTTCTGTCCAGTCATCGAGTCGGCGGTCAACCGGCGAACGGACTCACGAACAGCATCCTCGCCCCAAGCAGCAGCGGAGAATGTAGCCCGCAGGGCACGTCTTGTCACCCGGAGGGCAGAAGCCTTCACTGCCGGCTTGGGGTTGGCGGCCAGACAGATATCCAGTGCCTTTGCATCGACGGCAATGGTGTCTAGAACGGCAGAAAGCGGCGTCTCGGAGTCTTCCGCCAAAACCTGAAGGACAATTGAACACCACTCCAGCAGGGCGAGAGCAGGGCCAGGTGCCAGAGCGGGTTTAGCGGCCTCCGTCTGCAACTTCTGGGTGAGGTATTTCAGATCGTCGGTCGGGACCGGGGCCTTGAGAAGCGAACGGAGACATTGCTGGACAGCCTGGCGAGAGGGGCGATCGACGTAACGGGGACAGGTTTTGAAGAGGAGCCCGATAAGAGGCTGATGGGTTTGGGGGGGTAAGCTGGACCCTATGGTCGATAGACGGTGAGTATGAGGTTGAGCGCGGTGGGAGAAAGAGGGGCTGAACAGGCTGGAATCTCACGTACCGATTCGATCACGGAGGTCCTGGAGAGCGCGGATTCTGCGAGCGGTCGAGCTGTCGAAGAGCACGACCTGCAGACTCTCCAGGTCCCCTGATTCCACCTGATCCCATGGAAAATCGTCCATGTTAGGTGGCCTGAAGCATGCTCGGCGTGAGGAGGAGCAATGGGCACGAATGGGGCCGCGGATGTTGTCATAAAAGTTTTGCGGCGTTGTGGGGGGAGCTCCGCCGCCTTCAGTTCAAGGGCCCGCCTTGCGATCCGACTGACTTACGCCTTCCGACCCTTTGACTACCTACCTACTCTCCCTCTCCCTCTCCCCCTCCACCATCCCTTCGGCTTGAATCACTCGCTGTCCATCGCCGCTCGCTAATCCTCCTAGGCTTTGCCCCTACTGACTGGAAATTATGCCCCCGAACAACCGCAAAAAGAAGAAGCCTGCCTCTAATCCGGCCCGCGGATTCGCAACGGTCTCAGTGCCGTCCAAACCCAAGGCCACGGAATCGCCAGGCCCAGCCTCCACAGCCGACTCGAAGCCAGTCTCAGTTGCGGAGAGTGATCGACCAACTCCCATCGAGGGCAAGCCATCTACAGTAGAACCTACGACCGAGGCCTCCTCATTACAAAATTATACCCCCGAGGAACTCGAGAGACACCTGGAGGAGGCTGAGCTTCAGCTTTTGGTGGAGAAATATGCCTCCAAATGCAGGAGTGATGCCGCCCGGCAAGTCACCAAGCTGGAGACCGAACGGAGAGTCCTCCGGCAACAAGCCGCGTCGATCAATCTTGTCGAGTGGTTTTCCACCGAGGTGTTGACCTCCATTTTGAGCCTGGCCGAGACAGAGGAGCGAGAGCTCAGTCCCCTACCCGGACGGGATGCCGGTGGGCAGAAGAAGCCCGTCTCTGAGGAAGACCTGTATATGAGACTATGGACACTCCAAGAGACCCTGCTTAAACTCGGCTTCCCGGAAGCAAAAGTAAACGAGTCCTTGAAGCATCTGCTGCTTTACTTTTCTGGTAATTTTGCCACAACTAATAGGGAGGTGGTCTGCAATCTGGATGAGGCCCTAGACTGGCTCGCCATGCACTGTGACCCTAAGGAATTACCCTCTTACATGCAGACAAATGCGCAACAGCGCAACGAGTCGGATAAACACATTTCCTGGATAAATGGTAATCTTAGGTGCCTGGTACTGCGTAAGGACTGGATGGCTAACCTGACTGACATCAGATCGTGAGCCATCACAATCCTCTACCCCAAGTCGGGGCCCAGTTAATAGCAAAGTGAAAAAACCCAAAAGCCCTGTAAAGGAGCCGAGCCCTGCTCTCCAATCGAGTCCGTACGATTCTGACAGCTCCCTTGACCCTGACACGCTGGTCCCGAAGTACCTGGATCTGCAATCTCGTCTATATGGCCTGCGACCTGAGTTGTTCGATCAACCCAGAAAGGGCAAGAAGGGAGGCCGTAAGCCTACTGGAACTGATGTGCCAGATCCTCAGATCACAAGACTCCAGCGCAAGATTGCTAGCATTGAAAATGACGTACTATTTGACCGTCATGAGGCCGAGTACAAGTGGAGTGAGAAACTTGACGATCTTCGGAAAGAGGCAGCTTTTGCTCGGCGCTCGCAACCTGAAGAAAACCCCATTCCAGATGATGCTGAAAACGAACAATTGGACGAGAAGAAAGCAGAGCCAGATGGCAGCGTGCCGCTGCTCGATAATGAAGAGAGCACCGACTTGCTAGGGGACATGTTCCAGGACGAGGAACCAGTCCTGGAGATCGGCGTGATAACCGAGGAGCTAAGCAAGGCGTCCATCAAGATCCGTGACTTCGGAAAATGGACCGGGCTTAGCCCTCGACGAGTGCTGGAAGAAACGTGCAAATCCAGGTATGTCGCGTTGATTAGCTAGAGGCCAGAGGCAACTAAGTGATCGGGGTAGGGACACGGGATGTAAGATCACATATAAGGACTCATCTGCTTCATCACATTCGAATCGAGCC
The DNA here is from genome assembly GCA_001990825.1 of Aspergillus carbonarius ITEM 5010. Classification (NCBI taxonomy): domain Eukaryota; kingdom Fungi; phylum Ascomycota; class Eurotiomycetes; order Eurotiales; family Aspergillaceae; genus Aspergillus; species Aspergillus carbonarius. The sequence goes on along the minus strand of KV907507.1, from coordinate 296,389 downwards.
GCAGTCGAAGTACGATGGTCCAAACCCCAGGAGATTCCCTTCCCCTTTGTATGGGATACCACCACGCATAACTCGAACGCCTACACAACTTTCGTCTCAATGGACTCGATGGCAACGCCGACTTCCCAGCAAGCTGAATCCTTTGTCTCAACCCTTGTTCTTTTCATCCTATTTTCGCAGAACTCCAAAGAGGGTAAGGCGTACCTGCGCCTTCCAGCTGTGTGGCGGGAACTCTGGACCGAATTTGCCAATGCGAAGAAGGTGCAGGAAGATGAGGTTGATAAGCAGGTCGTCAAGAGCCTGAAAAAGCTTGTTCAGGATAATCACGGCGCCTTCGAAGACGATGTTGTCTTGTCGCATAACTTCCGAAGACGAAATGGGGCTTCTAGCAAGCCGGAATCCCCAGCACGGGGAGCTAGCGCGAAAGATCACTCTGGCCTTGATACCGAGTTGACCAGAATCTGGGCAGAAAAATCATCTACAGCTTCGTTCCAGTACATGGTTCAAGGCAGGATGAACCTGCCCATCTGGAATTTCCGGGACGAGATCCTCAGCACCCTTGACACCCATCGTGCGCTTATCATATGCAGTGAGACAGGAAGCGGCAAGAGTACCCAGATACCTTCGTTCATCCTGGAGCATGAAATGCAGCAAGGTCGCCCGTGCAAGATCTACGTGACTGAGCCTCGCAGGATCTCCGCCATCTCTTTGGCTCGGAGAGTGAGCGAAGAACTGGGTGAGAATAAGAACGATGTGGGGACAGCCCGCTCGCTCATTGGCTTCGCTGTCAGGTTGGAGAGCAAAGTCAGCCAATTTACGAGACTAGTCTTCGCGTATGTTTTCGCAACTGTGAAGTTGGGATCCAACTGACTTTAGCAGGACTACCGGAGTGGTGGTGCGAATGCTTGAGCGCCCTGACGACTTCCGCGACATCACTCATGTCGTTCTTGATGAGGTCCACGAACGTTCTATCGATAGTGACTTCCTCCTTATTGTCCTTCGTCGCTTGATGCAAAGGAGGCCCGATCTGAAGTTAATCCTCATGTCGGCTACGCTGGAGGCCCAGCGCTTCTCCACGTATCTTGGTGGTGTCCCTGTACTGAATATCCCGGGCCGGACGTTCCCGGTGGAGATGAAGTTCCTGGAGGATGCCATTGAAATGACAAACTACCGGCTGCTAGAGAATGATCCCAATGCGATTGAGGAGGACTCAGATGAGTTGGCGCTGGAGGCGGCCCAGGGCGATACTGCCGGCGGCCTTTTGGCCACCCTTGATGGGTATTCTAAGCAGACCAGGGAGACTGTGGTGAACTTTGACGAATACCGTCTGGACTACCAGCTGATCAAGAGACTGGTTGTTCAGATCGCGTCCTCGCCTGATATGACCCACTATAGCAAAGCCATCCTGATCTTCATGCCTGGTATGGCGGAGATTCGTCGTCTGAATGACGAGATCCTGTCGGACCCGACTTTCCAGAAAGGGTGGATCGTGCATGCCCTTCACTCATCAATCGCAAGCGAAGACCAGGAGAAGGCATTCGTTGTGCCCCCTGAGGGCATGAGGAAGATTGTGATTGCTACCAACATCGCAGAGACAGGTATGACGATTCTATGAGGAACCCACGGTGTTCTAATATGGACCAGGTATTACTATCCCGGATATCACTGCCGTCATTGATGCCGGCAAGGAAAAGAGCATGCGGTCAGTATAGAGTTGCTTGCGTGCGGACCCCGCTAATAAAGCCCAGGTTCGACGAGCGCCGCCAACTCTCCAGGTTGGTTGAGACGTTCATCTCGCGAGCCAACGCGAAACAGCGACGTGGACGAGCCGGCCGTGTGCAGAACGGAATCTGCTTCCATCTGTTCACCAAGCATAGACACGAGAAACTGGTATGGCTGGCGTCCTGACTGTAACGACCTGATACTGACCAGCCGCAGCTCGCAGAACAGCAGACGCCAGAGATGCTCCGACTCTCTCTTCAAGATCTCGTGCTGCGTGTCAAGATCTGCAAGCTCGGGGAAGTGGAACCGACTCTGCTGGAAGCTCTCGACCCGCCGTCATCCAAGAACATCCGCCGGGCGATTGACTCCCTGAAGGAGGTGAAAGCCCTGACGAACGCAGAGAATCTGACCCCTCTCGGGCTGCAGCTGGCCAAGTTGCCGCTGGACGTCTTTCTCGGAAAGTTAATCATCCACGGGGCCTTCTTCCGCTGCCTGGATGCGGCCGTCAGCATTGCCGCCATTCTCTCCTCCAAATCACCCTTTGTCAACACCATGGGCTCCAACACGCAGAAGGACCTAGCCCGGCTGTCCTTCCGAAAGGGTCTGTCTGCATCCTCTCCTTATCCTTATACGTATGGCCACTAATGACTACCAGGTGACTCGGACCTTTTGACCGTGTACAATGCCTACTGCGCCTGGAAGCGCGCCCGGAACACCCCGGGCGTGAGTGAATACGCCTTCTGCCGGAAGAATTTTCTCAGCTCGCAGACTCTCCTCAATATCGAGGACGTCAAAATGCAACTGATCGTCTCCATCGCCGACACGGGTCTGTTAACCCTGGATCCCGCCCAGAAAGCCCTACTCAACAGGTGCGCCCTCTTGCCCCTTCCTCCCTTAGGACCCCTGACTGACCAACTCAAGGTCCCGCTCTAACAACCGCTCGCGCAACTTCTTCACAATCCCCGAGGAATATGACTACAACAGTGTCAACGACACTGTCGTTAACTCGGTCGTCGCCTGGAGCTTCTATCCGAAACTGCTCACCCGCGACGGCAAAGGCTGGCGCAACGTGGCCAACAACCAATCCGTGACGTTGCACCCGACCTCAGTCAACAAGCAGGCAGACTCCTCCCTGAAATGGCTTTCATATTACCACATCATGCAGGGCCGGAATAAGAACTACAATGCCTTTGAAACCACGGCTGTCGATGACTTTGCCATTGCCTTGTTGTGCGGTGAGGTTGAATTCAAGGCATGCCTTTCTCTTTCCCTCTACACTCCATCCCCCAGTTCCCTCCCTCTATATACATCTACTAACACAGGACAAACAAAACAGATGTACTCCGGCATCATCTCCATCGACTCCAACCGCATCCGCTTCTCCACCCGCGACTGGAAAGCTATGCTTGCCCTGAAAACCCTTAGTTTCCGCATCCGCGACATCCTGCAGTCGACGTTCCGCGAGCCCCACCGCGTCCCGTCCTACAAACAGCAGCAGTGGCTTGATCTTTGGCAGACAATTTTTGCCCAGGCGCAGGCCGCGAAAAAATAAGCATTAACTTAGCATTGGTCTGTTGGTTTCGGTCTTGTGCTTGGGAGTGGTTGGTTGCGTGGTATTTGACTAGCTGGATATCAAATTCTGGATTTGGGTTTCTGGTTGGGTTGGGTTGGATGCGGTCATGTTTTGGCTGGTTTGTTTGTGGTTGTTGGGATGGATAGGCATGTCTGCATGTATGAAAGATGGGTTGGATGGTTCTCTTCTCTTCTCTTTTCTTTCCTTTCTTGTCTTTCCCACTAGAGTAGGTATGTACTTATACATGGCTGGGTACATGGAAGCATGGATGTACATGGTATATGATAGCTATGGTGTTGTCTCATAGATGTGATGTGAGACACCAATGACTCAGGTCATGATCGTTAAATTCATCACATGTTCGATGATAAGGATAACAATTAGACTACCCCCACACATCCTCCTGCCACTTCCCCCGCTTCTTGAATGCTTTACTCCAGTCATTCCATTGACCGTTATCCCAACCCTTTGTCTGCTGCATCGCCCGTCCGACCGTCTTCTCTACCTCGCGGGCCATTCCTGCACGCCCGCAGATGTACAGGTTGGCGCCCTCGTCGATAAGCCGGATCACATCGTCACTGCATTCGGTGATCCGGTCCTGAACGTACTGCCGCGGCGTGCCTTCCTGTCTCGAGAAGGCAGTAATGATGCGCAGTCGGTTGCCTAGGGCAGTTTGTAGCTGGATGAGCTCGTCCCGATAGATGTAGTCCTCATCGGGATGGCGACAGCCGAAGAACAGGATCATCTCGCCCACCTCCCGGCCAATCTGCTGCAGCTGGCGCCGCTCGGAGATGAAGGCCCGAAAAGGGGCAAGGCCCGTGCCGGCAGCGACCATAATGAGGGGACAGCTGCCCACCCGCGGCAGCTTGAACTTGCTCTTGCGGAGATGAGCGAAGACCTTACCACCCTGAAGGGCGTCGCTGGGTCCGTTGACGTGGTAGGCTAGACCATGTGGATGCGTCGCGTCGCGGCGGGTCTCCGAGAGCGCGAGGAGGTAGTTGGAGGTGACACCGTGGACAAGCTCGTCCGGGTCCTCGGGCACAGGGGTCGTTGAGACGATGACGGTGATGGATGGTTTGCGAGGTGCAATGACACTGCTAGAGGAGATGGAGTAGTAACGGGGTTGGATGGGGGCGAGCGTTTCCACGAGGTAGGAGAGGGGCAGTGCGGACCACGCTGTGTCCGGGGCAGCCAACTGCAGCAGTCGACCGAGGTTGACGTGCGTGCGGTTGATGAAGTTAGCATAGGCAGCCTTGTCCTGTCCGAGTTGAAGCAGATACGCCTTCGCCGCTGGCGTGGGTGCGAACTGCGCCAACCCCAGCACATTGTCACGGTTGACGGGTGCGCAAACCTCTAGGTAGTAGCGGAACAGGACAGCAGCGGTCGTCGGCGTCGGGATGCGCACTTTCGTGGCCACATCCAGCGATTTGATCGAGATGGGTACGTCTCGGCGGGCTGCGATGCCCAGGACCTGAAGCAGACGTTCCACCTCCGCGTCGGGATTGCTCGGCCAAATGGCCAAATGATCTCCCGTCTTGTACGTAAACTCGGGCACGCTGGACAGATCCAGGTCCATGTGCAGGCAATGACGGTCTGATGCCTCAAAGAGCTCCCGGGCACTGACGATGGTCACCGGCCGCACCGGGGAGCACTGTGTAGAAGCCTTGTTGGTATCGCGGACATCGGGTTCACCGTGATGCAGATCAATGGGCTCCAAGGACTCATCTTCTTCGACGGCCATTGTCGGCAAATACTGGACCTCGCCTTCCTTGAAGCCAAGCTGTTCCTTGAACATGGTGAATAGATCGTCTTTCCAGCTAATAAAATCCTCCTGGGTGGCGCCCTCGGCGTCATTAGCCCTGCCCACGGGCAGGAGCGACTGGGCCCCCAGACGATCCAATGCCTGGACGACTACATCCACGACCCGGTTGTAGAACTTGTAGTTACTATTGCCCAGGCCGAAGGCACAGTATCGCACATTGGCCAGCGAGACCTCCGGGGCCTTGTTAACCCAATCCCAGAATTCGGCTGTGTTATCGCTGGGGTCTCCCTCGCCATACGTGGACAGAATGAAGATAGCCAGCTTCGATGGGGGAATCTGGCTGATAGTTTCCGGGTCGTAGTCGGACAGATCGGCCGTCATAGTTCCCTGACGGAAGCGGAGGGAGATTTCTCTCGCCAACCGGCTGGCAAAGCCCTCAGCCGTGCCGGACTGAGAACCCCAGAAGATGACAACATTCTTCTCGGCTTCGTCCAGCTTCTGGGCGATGTTGCGCGTCTCCTGGTGGGCTTTGGCGCCCGCGGCGCCGCCCATCTTCAGCTGGGGACGCTCATACCACAGATAGTTGTAGGGATCGGGCTGGTCCCAAAGGATGCCGCGCGACAGGTAGGTTGCGCTGACCATGGAGAGGCAAGTCAGGGCGACATAGTCGGCAACCCCAGTGGGAGTCATGACTTTGGCCAGGTCCTGCAGCAAGTCTGGCGATAGACGCCATGGTGCAGAGGGGGAGGACATGATGAACGAGATGGATGGTCTGAATAGCCTGAATAGCCTGGATAGCCTGGATAGCCTGGATCGACGTTCATTGAGGGAAGCATGGGGATCTATAAATGCGTGAATGTGAGGTTATGATGCCCGGACGGCATGAACGGAAGCACAATTCCCTGGTCGGGGATTGAGGACCGGGGCGGGAGATGCAGCATTGGACAGGTTGGGATGAAAGCAAGGAAGCCCGGAGTGCGAGTGGGAGTGAGAGTGAGAGAGGAAGTGAGAGAGGAAGATGAGAGTGAAGGTGAGAGTCAGAAGGAGAAGCAAAAGGGGAAATGTTCCCCGGGAGGAAAAAGTTGCCTCATTTCCGCTCGGGGCGGATTTCCTTCCTCGGCTGCCTTCTCCGCGCCCTCCGCATCTCTCCTTTTCTCCTGCTCGTGTCTTCTCTTCTCCTCTCCCCTCCTCTCCTCTCCTCGCTTCTCTTCTCCACTGCACCCTACAGCCCAGACCGTACGCTTTCCCGTATCAGCCAGCATGGCGTGCGGGGTGGCGTTGATACGGGTAGATCCCACTTAACAAGGCGATGGTGATGAGGTGATGTCTACCGTACCCGTCCGCACGAACATAAGATCCACGAATCAAAAAAGTTGCAACAATGGTTCATCAGTCATCACAAAAGTCTGTCTAGATACAGGAAACCCCGTAGAATCCTTCTCAATCAGTCGCCTCCAAGGACCGCCGCCACACCTTCACCGGCATATCCCCCAGGATCAGGTTCATCGTCTCTAACCGCTTCAACTCCCATCCCGGGTAAGCCAGCGCAAACTCGTACCGGTGCACCAGCGTCGCCAAGATCTTGGTTTGCTCTAGGTACGAGATGTTCCGCCCAATGCACGACCGCGCCCCCGCCGAAAACGCAACAAAGTACGGCTGCAGCGCTTTGCCCTCCTCCCCGAGCCACCGTTCGGGGATGTACTGATCCGCCTTGGGGAATACCCGCTCGTCGCGGTGCGCCACAAACGCCGACATACTGACCGTCGTGTTCCCTGGAACCCATTGACCCAGGATTTCGAGCCCCTCTGCCGGTGTCTCGCGCGGGAGCCCGTGCGATGTCGGCGGGAAGATCCGCAGCGATTCATCCAGGCACGCCCGGAGATATGGCAGGTGCTTCACCTTATCATAAGGTGCGATGATCTCGTCCGCGTCCAGCACCGCATCAACCTCCTCCTGGAGCTTGGCCAAGCACCGCGAGTTCCGCAGCAACTGGTACATCACGTTGGCGATCGCAATCGCCGTCGTCACGCTGCCCGCGTTCATCATGATGTTCACCTCCGCCACCACCTCGCCCCATTCCAAGTTATTAGCCCGTCCATTTTTGTCCTCCATCAGTGCCTGAAAGAAGTCATCCAGCCTCTCGCCGGCTTCGTACCGCCGCAGCCGCTCCATGCTGCGCCGCCACACAATGTTGTCCCAGTTATCAGACGACTTCTGCATCCGGTTGAAGAACGGGATCACGTTGACCAGCTTGTTGAGCACCGGGTACCATCTGTAGTTCCAGAGGATGAGTGATTGCTTCCGTGCCGTGGGATATAGCGCCTCCCGGAGATGGACCTCGTAGGTCGTCCCATTCTTCCGCTCCGCCACGCAGACATCGCTGCCCGAGTCCAACAACCCCAGCTTCTCCGACAGTCCGATGTCTGCGATGGCGTCTAGCGTGAAGTAGTTGGTCCACGCGCGGAAGTCTACTGTCAGATCTTTGGGATCCGGGGCCACCTTGCCGGTCGCCACGGCCTCGGACGGCGCGGCAGTGCACACTTTGTCAAAGTGGGCCACCACCTTCTCGACCTTGTCGCTGACCTTGTGCTCCCATGTCTCAAGGTTCTTGAGAGCGTATGCGGATGACAGAACTTTGCGCTTCCGCGCGTGATCTGGCTTATCCACCACATCCGCCAGGTGGTAGTGGGTTCCCGCCGTAACCACGTAGGACGGATCCTTGATGCACTTGGTGTTGTGACCATAGATATCCTTGATGGCACGCACATCCCCGTAGGACAGCGTGTTGGGCCCAGTGCGGATCACCGGCTTCTCCCGATGCAGCTCCATAAGTTCCCTCGACCGGAATCCGCGGGAGGCCATGATCATGAAAGGAATTGCAGACATTCCCGAGAACGGCGTGAGGTTGGGGTATTTTCGAAGACCTGGAAAGCTCTCCAGTCAGCACCCTATATCGGCGGGTAGAGGCAGCACTATCTCGAATCTACCTTTCGGGTCTCGGATGTATTGCACAAACGGCCAGATCAGGAAGTAGGAAATCCCCAAGAGCCCGACCATGAAGGCATAGGGGGCGGTTGAGAAGAGAGACCACATGGTTGGTCCTTGACGCGTCCCGGTAGAGCCGTACAATACAGATGTAGTAGACGAACAATTGTAAATATGTCAGCTATGATTGAGGCAGTCAGGCTCCCTTTCCTGGATCTGAGGACAGCTACTTATAGCCCCAGGAGGAGGAGGAGGAGGAGGAGGAGGAAGTCCGGTCCCTTGAAACGAAGAGGGGATTGACCGAGTTTCCTCGTGAACAGCAGACACCGACTCCCAAACCCTCCATGCCTATGGCATCGTGATCCCCTGGCTGGTGTAACTACAGCCAGGCCACCCACCGGCATCCATGAAGTATGACGACGGGCAAAACTGCCCTTCGTGGCCAGCAGGCAAGAGCGGAGATGATTTCCCTATGTGGCCGCCATCAACGAGGTAAAATCCCTCGCTGGTTCACCGATACGAGTTAGATCAATGCAATTCGAGAAGACATGCTGGATCCGCAGGCCATCCTCTCCTAGTCCCGACAGGAGCCCCATGCCCGGCTATTGTCTGAATGGTTCCCCGGCACTCATCCTCATTGCGGGACAGGTGACCCTTCGAAGTTCGAACGGCATTCGAGGGCAGACATCTAAGCTGGTAGAGCGGCTAATAGGATTACACAGAGACCAGGTACCAGGCAAGTCCGGGGAAACCTGGGGACAAGCCCGTCTTCACAAGCGGGTCCATGGAATCGTGCCGAACCCTGAAGCAATACCCGAACGCTGCCCTAGGACTTGGCCAACCATTGGAATGAGGGGGCATATCCCCCCTTCGACCACGGATGACGACGAACATGGGGGGGTACTTCGGCCATGGACCTTCCCTCAGGCATATATGCCCGCTGTTATCATAGACAACCCCAGCATTTAGTCGTTAGCCACATCATCCTGGCGTTGTGGTCATTGCACTGGAGTAAACTAAGCAATATTCCATCCAGCTTGTATCTCCTAGTATATTGTTTCATCGTCTAAACTTTGGTTTTTCATAGCCCTGAAGGCCACCATGGATCCTGCAGACGACTACTTGCCCAAGGCGCCGTCCGCTGACGATCTAAAGCCAAACTCATTCCACGATGAGAACCTTGTTGCCGCAGAGAGTCTGGACGATTCGATTGAGACGACGAACCCTGGCAAGGCAGTATGGCTGATTGCGTGTACGGTATCCATGGGCGGGTTTCTCTTCGGTAGGCCTGAAAATCCAGCAGTCATGACCCCGGAGGAACGGCCATCGTTACCATTCCCCGTTTACCACTGATACAGGCTAACTCTCTCGTTTCTTCGCTCACGTAGGATACGACACAGGCGTGATCTCTGCCGTCCTTGTCAGCCTTGGAACTGACCTCGGCCAGGCTCTCTCCTCGAATGACCAGGAACTGATCACTTCTATCACTTCCGGGGGCGCCTTAATTGGCGCCGTCCTGGCTGGCATGACCTCGGATAAGTATGGACGGAAACTGGCCATCTATATTGGCTGTGCAGTCTTTTTTGTGGGAACCGTCCTACAAGCCACGGCATTCTCACTGGCCCAGATGGTTGTTGGGCGCATGGTTGTTGGGTTTGGCGTGGGTGAGGCCGCAATGATTGTTCCTCTCTATATTGGCGAGATGGCACCTGCTCGGTTCCGTGGCCGCTTAATCGTGTTTGATAACATCTGTGTTACTTTTGGCCAGCTCATTGCGTATGCCCTCGGGGCCGCCTTCACTAACATACACCAGGGCTGGCGGTACATTATTGCCATCGGTGCAGTTCCTGCCATCGCGCTGGCGGTCACAATGCCCTTGTGCCCGGAGACACCTCGACAGCTAATTGCGCATAGCCATGATAACGAAGCCAAGGCGGTACTCCGAAAGATCTTCCCGCGGGCCACGGATCAGCAAGTGATTGCGAAAGTCCGCGTGATTCGCTATTCCATTGAAGAGACCACTGCCTCCGTATCGGACAAAAGCCTCTGGTGGCAGGCTAAACAACTCTTCACCGTGGGTGCCAACCTGCGAGCCTTGGTCACGGCCTGCTCCATTATGGCCGGTAATCTCCCTTTTCTCCTTGTTCTATGCTTTGCCAAGACCAATACCCTGACAGCATGCAGTATCCCAACTCGGAGGGTTCAACACGCTCATGTACTATTCCGCGACACTGTTCTCCCTGGTTGGCTTTAACCAGGCTACAGCCGTTTCGATCGTCGTTGGAGCGACCAATTTTGTCTTTGGGTTTCCCAACTTTGCCTTTATTGACCGCTTTGGAAGAAGATCAGTGCTTCTGGTCACCGTCCTGGGAATGGTAAGCAGAGCCCTTTGGCCTTATCCAGATCACGACCAATGACCAAACTATCCCAGTCTCTCTCATTGGTCGTCGTTGCGGTCGCCTTCCATTGGATCCCTGTCAACTCGGACTTGAGCGATACTGGACCGCGTGAGATGACCGGGGCTAGCATTCTCCTGCTCGTCGCGCTCATTTTCTACATCGCCTTCTACTCTGCCGGTGTGGCCCCAATCTCATGGGTAGGTACCGAGTTCCTCCCCCTAGAGGTGCGCGCACTCGGCACGATGGTGAATACTGTGACCTGCTGGGGCTGTAATATTATCATCTCTTCGACGTTTCTGTCCATGATGAAGGCCATGACCCCCAGCGGGGCGTTCGGGTTTTATGCGGGTATCTGCTTTCTCGGGTGGATCTTCGTCATCTTCTGCTATGCGGAGGTCCATAATATGCCGCTGGAGTCGGTGCGGGAGATTTACACGCACGGCTTCGGGGTGAAACACGCTAAACGACTGCAACGGGAGCTCCAGGAGGCAAGAAGAAACGAGCAAAGCCCCCCGTAGACTCACCGCGGCATCTCCGACCCGCCGAGGCTCCGGCAGGTGGTCTGTGTATTCATTCTTGATCTGTGCGCCAGACAGCCCTTCCGGAGCAGACGCTCGGTCCACCCCAACTTGAAACAGTCTCTAGGTTGTGGGATGATGTTAGTACCAGATCAGGCAGATCAGCAGTTGAATGTATGATTCAGGCTCATGGACTCCGTATTCAGTCGATATAGCGCATATCATGGGCACTAGGAAGGTGGCCCCAACTGAACGGACCGGTGAATGGATAGTCCGCCGTGAATAGAGGCAGCTTGAAACGCTTTCCCCATTTGAGACCCTTGCCCCAGTCGCTGGCTCAGAGCCGATATCAACACACCACCACCCAACCCTATTTCTTGTCATCCACCTCCCTATTCTGATTGCTGCTCTCCCCCCCAGTTTTCTCCCTGGAGCCACTGCAAAATCTTTCCAGACACCCCACAAGAGCCATAGCGGGCACCCGGATTGGCAGCAGTTCTGACTTGAATTGTGGTAGTCGAAAAATT